>WBMV01000555.1:0-19447 GCA_013396655.1 Campylorhamphus procurvoides
CACCATGGAAGAGTGCCACTCTCAAGAGCAAATCAATGTCACCTCGAATGATGCCATGGCTGTGGCAATCATGACTCTCCAGACATTTGCTGGCATGTGGATAAATGCATTCATTGTTTCTGTGATCTGCATGGCTTGGGTCAAAAAGAAATCCTTGAACTCCAATGAGAAGATCTTGCTTTTTCTGGGATTCTCCAGGTTCTGGTATTTGTTTATCTCATGGTTATATTCCTTTCTTTCAATAATTTATCCCCGTTCCCTTTATATTCACCCCGCACTTCAACTAGTTGTATCTATTCAGGGCTTTTTCAATTGTTCCAATTTGTGGGTTTCAGCCTGTCTTTGTGTCTTCTATTGCATAAAAATTGCCAATTTCAGGAACAGCTTTTTCACCTACCTGAAGGTTAAACTTGACAACATTGTGCCCTGTCTCTTGTTGGGGGCAGTGCTTTTCTCATTCGTTATTGGCATTGTTGCCTATGACATCACTGATAAAGTGCACTGTAACAACCCCAATTCCACTGGAGGAGTTGGCTTTTGGAATGCAAGAATCAAAATGGATAAACATTTTTTCCCTTCTTTTTTTCTCACTGGTTTTGGATATGCTCTTTCGTTCATGGCAGTCACCTTCTCTGCCCTTCTCCTTCTCTTTTCTCTCTGGAGGCACAAACGCAACATGCAGGCAAACTCCATGAAGGACCTCAGCATGGATGCCCACATCAAAGCCATGAAATCTATTCTCTCCTTCTTAGTCATGTACAGCATCAACTTTGCATCCTTGATTTTGACTTTGGTGTATGTCACGAAGAAGGGAAGTCCTGTGATATTTATCACTGTCGTATTTCAGTATGCTTTTCCGGGTGTTCATTCCTTTATTCTGATTTGCAGCAATCCCAAACTGGAAAAAACAGTGCTAAGGATTCTGCCCTGTCTGAAGTTCAGGGTTTGCATGAGGTAGGAACTGTAAAAAATGCTGTAGCACTTTCAAAATGTGGATATTTCCCTATAGAAAAAGAGTCACTAAATCTATAATGCAACTTTCCAGTCAGTGTAGATGATACAGATGTTTAGTTTTCATCACTGAGATTAAGAAGATATCATTCAATTTGAACTAAAATAATGTGCCTTAAATAAAATATTTTCAATTGTAGTTTTATTTAGGCAATTCTTTGAGTTAAATTATTGTTAATAACAACTTTGTTTAGAGCTGACACATGGGCTGGATGTAAAAGGGCAAGAACAATTTTGCAAACCTTCCTCAAACACTTTGGTATTCACTGATTGAAACAACTGAACTAAGCAACAGGTTTATATCTCTGTTTTGGTTTACATTGGTTTCTGCTGTGCCTCTGTTCCAGTGTAATATGATGAGCTGTGTCACTGTCTGGCAGTGGTTGATAGCTGATGTGTGAACATGTTGATCCCTCTCACTCTCCAGAGGTGGTCACTGATGCACAAACAGCGATGCAGGATTGGCCATGGGTGCACAGGTGGGTGCGGAGCCCACTTCCCACTCCAGCCCTGCGTGTCCTCTCTGCCCATTTCCTGCACAGGATTGCCCTGCTCTGTGTGACTGCTCTCCTGCTCTGCTTTCACTTGTAGATGAGATTGGCTTTTCCTAAGGAACATTGTCCCAGTAAAATACCCAGGAAACAGGATTCGTGCTGGATGAGTGGAAGAGCATGAGGAGGAAGGAGTGGAGAAGACAACATATTATGAACTGACTGCAACCCTCTATTCTTCTTCCCCCTGTGCTGCTGAGGGGGAGGAGGTGGAGAAACTTGAAATGACAGAGTAAAGTTGAGCCTGGGATGAATAGGGGGGTTGGAGACATTGTATTTTGGTTTTGTGTTTGTTCTTCATCATCCTACACAATTTATTACAATAGGAAATAAATTAAATTCATCTACCTTATGTCAAGTCTGTTTTGTCATTACAGTAACTGCTGAATGATCTCCCTGTCATATATCAACTCATGAGCTTTTCCATCCTATTTTTCACAACTGTCCTGTTTATGTGTTGAGAGTGAAGAAGCGACTGGGTGGGGGTCTGGCAGCTGCCCAAGATCAACCCTCTCCAGCAGGTCCTCTAACCTTGAAATAGTTCCAGCATAGACAGACAAGAACCTGAATTGGTCATTTCTGTCACCAGAAATGTCACTCAGGTCTAGAGGCAGATCTTAAGAACCTCACCTGGACACATCTCCCCACTCAAAAGGCCTTGACAGAACAGGCACCAACACACTTCCCTTCTCTCCCTGCTCCTCCTCGTGCACTTCATCCTCTAAAATGACAGTTCAAACTGATTTCACAAAAAGACCTTGGAAGGTTCATTTTATTCCCTACATCCCATGCAACATCATCCTTCACAATCCCACATACCACAAGACTCAGCAGGTAAAACCAGCATCTGGCAGATGTCAGCACACAAAACAAGGCAGCCCCAGCAAACCACACTGCAGATGCCTCCTGCCATCTCCATGAAAGCCCTGAGAACATGACACCCAGCACAGCAGCACTGCCCTGTGCACCAGCCCCACTCAGCTGGACCTGGAGGGGACACGTTACCCACCAGCACAGCCACAGGTGGAGAGATGCAGTGATGTGCCCAGCCCAGAGAAGCTGGCACACAGGAGATGCCAGAGGTCAATGGGAGGGGCTGCCCAGTGCTGACACTCTATGGAAAACAGCTTTGGGTCACATTCCAACTTTTTAAAATTGAGGAGTGAAACAGTTAAAAATGGTTTTGCCATGGAAAGTGTTGAGCAGAGGGACAGCTCAGGACCAGTTTCACAGCATTCCTAAGTGCAGAGATATAAAAATAGCTGGGAGCTCTGCTAAAAACAAGGCAATGCTCCAACACTCTTGGAAGTCACAGCTCTGAAAGCAGTAAGGAGGAGCACATTTTCTCTTTTGCTGGGATAGGAACGGGAGATTCAGGCTGTTAGAGCCATGTGTCTGGTGAAAGATCAAATCAATCTCTCAGCTCCAGCCAGTAGAAGCAATTACACTTCACTATCAAGAAAAGAGAGAGGCAACACCAGAGGCTGCAGGCACCTGTAGAGCCTCCTGATTGATGCAGGACCAGATGCAAACAAGGAAAGGTCACAGACATCAGCAGAGCAAGCAGAACCACAGTCCCAGATGCTTTCATGATTCAGGCAGGAGCAAAACCATTTCCCTCCCTCACAATATGGGTAAGTGCTGGTCATCTCAATAACTTCAAACATTCCAATGATTTAGAGTATTGGTATATTTAAACATATTCTGCATTATTTTTTTTATATTTGAGATCTGATACATAGAGACACACAGAAAGACAGAAGCACTTCTACCTCTCCCCCATTAAGGACATTGTTTACAGTGCATCTCAAGGATTCATCCTTGTAGCCATCTGCTTCCCCAATTCACCAGTACATCACCCTGCAGATCCACTTGAGATCTGCCAGTGGTTTTGCTCTGCATTGCAAGTACTCAGAGGCACAAAACAGGCAGGACACACTACTGCTTTCCCTTTTTTTTCCCATTTTTCTTTTGAGCAGAAGTTGTGCAGCTCTCCCAAAAGCATGGTGGGTTTCTCTCAAGCTCTTCTTTCTTGTGTTCCCAGTCTTCATCTGTCTGGTCTAAGGGGATTCCTTTCATTGCAGCTCTCCTGCGGTAGTCTCTGCTCTCCACCTCTGCTCTGGGAGAGAAAACAAGGGTGAGCACAGAACAGTCACACCTCTGTTCACGAGGGCCCATCTACATGGTCAGGGACTGTGTCTCAGTCTGGTCAGAACCCTGCTGCCAGCAACACTGGAGTATGAAGTATGCCTGGCATGGTGCAGCACCAACCTCTCCTCTCAGAGAGCACCCTGGGCCCCACCACTATCAGGATCTGGACTTGGAAAGGCCAAGTGTGAATCTTGCCCAAGAGAAGGAAAACCCTTTTCTCCTGGTGCAGAGCTCTGATTTTGTAGGACTTCATGATTTATGGAGTTCTGTCAGAAATACCACCAACTATCAAGAAAAATCCTTTTTTCTATAATAGGGCAGCTCTGTCATATCAGTGCAATGCTATTCCAGCTGAGAGCACGGAGCAAAGCCAGTGGCTCCACACCCATGACCTTCATCACATGGGCTTTCTATATCATAGAATGATAGAATGGTTTGGGTTGGAAAAGACCTTAAAGACCATCTCATTCCAACCCCCTGCCATGGGCAGGGGCACCTTCCACTAGACCAGGTTGCTCCAAGCCCCATCCAACCTGACCTTGAACACTTCAAGGCATAGGACAGCCACAGTTTCTCTGGGCAGCCTGTTCCAGTGCCTTACCACCCTCAGAGTGAAGAATTTCTTCCTAACATCTAATATAACCCTGCTAACCTAGGCCACTTCCCCTTGTTGTTCCTCTTCATGCCCTTGTCAAAAGCCTGTCTCCACACTCATGTAGGCTCTATTCAGGTACTGCAAGGTGCTCTAAGGTCTCAACAGACCCTGCGTTTAAGAGAGGAGGTCGTTGTCCCAAGTCTGCTCGTGTTTAAGAGGCATTTGGAAAATGCCCTTAATAACTTTTGGTCAGCACTGAAGTGGTCAGGCCATAGGACCAAATGATTGTGGCAGGTCCCTTCCAACTGAACTATCCTATACTCTTCTGTTAAGTATCTGCTACCAAGGGCAAGAAACCTCTTTTTGTACACTTTTACATATCTATCTATCTATCTATCTATCTATCTATCTATCTATCTATCTATACACAAGTGTATATATATATATTTATATGCTCTGGGCTCAGATAGCAGGAGCCTTTGGTGCAGGTTCAACAGTTGGCACTTTGCAGAGAGGCTGGTGGCAGGCACAGGCTGTGGGTGTCTGTGCCAGCTCAACACCATCCTTGGCAGCTCTCACAGCAACCAAGGTAAAGTCCTTCTCATGCAAAACAAATCTGATGAAAAATATGTTTTTGTTATTCAGAAGCAGCTGTTCTGAAGGCTGTTTCCTAACATTTGCATGTCCATGCAAACCTCAGTGAGTAGTACAGGTACCTGGTAGCAGAATATTCCCAATATTTACATGTTAATAATATTTACATGTTGATACATGTGATATTTCCATGTGGATGCAAACAGTCCTCAGCACAGAGCAGGGGCCCAGCCCAGGCAGGCAGGCAGCTGGCAACACCTGGGGACAGATACCCAGCGTTCAAGGATCATGGTAGTGCTAGAGGGGGCTGCAGAAAGATTTAGGAAGGATTTGGATGCTCACAGTCCTGTTTAGATATGCACATCACCCCTTTATTTGGCACAGACTTTTAAATTTAAAAATGTGAAAACTGCTTTTTATCTTTTTTTGCATGACAGGCAAATATCCAAAACTGAGGGGGATGCTCTGCAACAAAATATTCCTCACATTTATATACCAGGGACGTTGTGAGTGGAGTGCTGACCTGCTCTGTGCTGTGCAGCACTATGTGCAGGCACACACTTAATTCTCTGTCTGCAGCACACACCGGTACTGCCCAGCTCCCATCAGAGCCGCTGGCACTGCCTGACCACATCTGGGACCTTCTGCACATCTGAAGGAGCAGAAGGTAATCCAAGTTATACTAGAAATGTCAGCCAGTCCAGCTCCAGGTTTGCTGATGTGAGGAGGTGAAGCCATTGCATGTGGGTGAGGGCATTCACTGCAGTTGTAAAAACTTAAAAGTGTTCCTGAGTCACAGTGATGAACTCTTGGTTGCCCACAGGCTGTGTTATGGATGTGAGGTGATTGCAAAGGCTTTGTGTGTCTTATAAAATGTCCTAGGCATGGGCATTCAAAGCATCTTCCCAGTTATTAAGTTGTCCCAGCCATGCTCTTAGCCAAGCCATGCAGCTGTGGGGTCACTCAGGCCAGCACGTGGCTCCAAAAGATAAGTTTTCCACCTTAAGGCCATTCACCTCACAAAACCCGTCATCAGCTACCTGAGTTACCCTAGGCTGTTGCTAAGGTGTCTCAGATGAGGATATCAATCAATGTGTCAATCATTCTCCCAGGCACCTCTGTCTGCCATGGGCATCACCCACTGGCATCATCCAGGCAATTTTCCTACCCCTACTGTCATCTCACTGCCACAGCTCTGGTGCACAGTCAAGAGCACAGCAAATGCTACAGATTTGGCAGGAATTACTGGTGAGACTAGTGCAAAGAGGACAGCAGTGGATAGGTAAGTAATTGCTATAAATGATTCATCAAGGGAGAGACGCCTGCAGACTTTCACTCTCTAGGTTAGACAATATTTATCTGTGCTTGTAGAGAAACTAAGCATGCCAAGAGCTGAGAACACTACAGAAAGAAACCCCACTGGAACAGAGTGCCCCATTCTCAAAAGTCTGGCAAACCTGAGCTTTACTACCAAGTCAGGGTCTAAGTAGTAAAAAACCCAATTAGCAAAGCTTAGGTACCAGCTGCTGGTTGTTTAAATGTCTTGAATCTGAAGGTCTGAGGTAAGAAGAGCTGGTACTTCTGTGTGGAAGGAAGGTGACGAATAGCGAAGTTTTGCAGCACGTCAGCTCCAAAATCAGCAAGACTTTAGCTCTAAGGTGTTTGGGATATCCCACCCCTGGAAGTGTTCAAGGCCAGGTTGGATGGGGCTTGGAGCAACCTGGCCTATTGGAAGGTGTCCGTGTCCATGGCAGGGGTTGGAATGAAATGACCTTTAACATCCCTCCCAACCGTTCTATGATTCTGTGTGGGGTGGGCAGGTAAAATGCAAAGGTTCCAGTAGCTTCCATAATAGCCAGAGCTTAGAAACTGGAACATGTGGCTCCCCTAGAAAGTTTTTCTGGGCTTTGTGCAGGGGGATTTTGAACAGTTTGGGTGTCTTTTCCTATGGAAGGGCACTGATACTTTGTGAAGATAAAAGGTGGGCATGGAGCATTTCAGCAGGAAATAACAAGCTGCAGAAGCACAGCTAAAGGACAGCAGGGCCTAGAGAAAGGTTTATGAGGATTAATGAAAAGTGGCACTTGGAAGGCACTGGCCTCCTCAGACATTTGCCCAGTCACCATGCCTGATTCTGACCTTGGCAGCTCTTATGCTGCACTGGCAAGTTGGAGACTTTGAGTTGGATATGTGTCTATGAAAAAAAAATCCAGGATATACACGGTGTTAAAGCAGTCTTGAGACTGTCGCAGTGGTAAAAGAGATGCCAGTGAAGGACTATGGTGGGACTGTAAATTCACATAAAAATAAAAACCCAAGGGAGAAAAAGACTTAGGGAGCTCTCAGCATCCCAGGGTCTGGCATTTGCAGGTTTCATGGGCAGTGTATTTATATACCAAGTAGTGTGTGGGACTGTGGTTTGCACTGAACAAGCTCGGTGGCCTCTGGTGATGTGTCCCGCTGCTTTAGAGAGATGAAGATATGGGACACAGCTCAAACCTCTGGAGTACAGCAGCCTGATCCAGGGAAACAGTTCTGCAAGGATGAAAATACATGTGAGCCAAACCAGTGGCTGAAAAACAGGAATGGTAATTGGGAATCCTCTAAAAGCATATTTCTCATGGCATATGGTGCTGCAGTGTTAACTGTAAACAGTTAAGACAGTAAGGAGTTTCCCAAAATTTGGAAGTAACATGAGGCCATTATATTAACAGATCAAATGGTCTAATTTGCAATTATTGTGTAAAAAAATACAATGGCTCTTTACTATAAGAAAAGACAGATGATATACATATATATACACATACAACTGCTGAAGGGCTGTTCTTAAACAATTCAGCCCATGCATTCAGTATTCACCACTCTAAGGGGTTAATCTTTGTCAGCTGTTGCTTTCATTTCTGTTGCTTAATAATCTCTCTGTAATATCCTTACAGAAACAATGATGTCACGGAGTGGTAATGCTTTTGCAAACATACCAGGGCAAACCACAGGAGGCAGTGGGACAAAACAATTTTTTCTCAATGGCTTCCCCGTGACAGACCCGTGTTTGCTTATCCACTACTGCTCGTGCATGACGGCTTTAATAGGCTTTAGGTGGAGAAATAAGTAGCACACTGTGTTTGTTCTGTTCCTCTGCAGAGCAGTTTGTTTAATTTTCCTTGCTGGAGCCCCGTCCACTGCCACACTGGGACCTGCCATCACTACTCACTGTTCCAAGAACTTGGAGCAGTCCTGGTGACCGTAGATCTCTGCGAGCCTCTTGGGAGTGTCTCCGAAGAGGTCGGCTGCATCCATGGCAGCGTGGAGGGAGTGCAGGGTGCGGAGCACCCTCAGCCTCCCCGACTCAGCAGCAAAGTGAGCTGCAGTCCAGCCCACCTCGCTCCGCAGGCAGTGCCGGGCGCCGTGACCCACCAGGAGCTTCACCAGATCCGACCGCCCTTGGGGTGGGCAGCAAAACGAGGAGAGAAGACATGACTGTGTTAGAAATTATACCTTCAGCCCCTCCCAGCTGATTGTAATTCCCTCAGTCATGGATTTTTACCCACGACCTGACCATTTGTTTTATCATATAAATGATACTCAATAGGAAATGCTGAGTTTTTTCCCCAAACTAGACTGCTTCCAGAAGAATTCTACAACAGGAACAACAATTAGATCAAAAAGCTTTCTAATTTCTCAACAGCATATCTCAGTTAGTCATTGACCAATTGGCTAATACTTTGCTGCATTTTGGTTTATAGTTCAACACAAAGCAAAATTTAAACGTTAAGAATGGGAAAACCTGTGAACAGGTTTACTAAAACAAAGGTTTGTTGGACAGGAGGTAGAGAAATTACTTGTTTTCATTCACCTTCACATTTTTCTAACCTGTGGCAATGATTAAAGAAGCAAAACAAGTTAATTTTACCCCACTTCACACTGCCTTGACTAAATTAGATCATTCCCAATGGCATTTAGGCCATGTCAGTCTCACATAATTTTCTTAAGTAGCTCAGTTCCCTTTGCGGATCCCTAAATGCATAATAATCCACCAGGACAAAAGAAAAACATGGTCTCAAGTTTAAACCAGCAAATTACACAATTAATTTCTTAGTAAAGACAGATGCCATGACATGAGATGCCAACATGCAACAAACACTGCAGTATGCAGGAGTAGAGGTCCAGTCTCCCAGTTTACACTGCATACAATTATTCATTATATGTTGTTGCATCATCTCTTTTTTGGGCTGTAAAGAGATATTTGACTTTAACTTCTGAAGGTGAAGAACCAAATGGGAGCTGCAAACATCTCTGGTCTTGGATTGCTCATTCAAGCAGGTGAGATAAAAGGAGGGCAGTGTAAAACACAGTGCAATTACTCTGTTCTATTGCGTTTGATAAATACCTGGTACAAACAGAGTGGGTTTGACTTTTTGCTCATTCCCACACGTGTCCATGACAAACAATTTCTTTGCACTGTATGGAGTCACCTCTTAGAAAAGTAAAGTGGAGAAGCAGCAGCCATGCTCTATGTACATACCGTGCAAATTGCAGATTTTCATGTGATAGAAGAAAAAAAGCTAAAAATCACTTTGATGGCAATTGCATAAATTATTTCGTAGGCAAAGTTCCCATTTAAATTGGTATCTTTTTTTTTCCTTATTAAGGACAAAACTATCAAATACAAGCTGTAATTATTGCCAGCATAGATGTAATTACAATCAGTACCACCTTTTATGATGCCAGTTTGCAGAGGTAAGAGAAGCAGGGGTGCCCTTACCTTTGGCAGCAGCCCAGTGCAGTGGGGTCCTGTCATGCCAGTCAGCATCCTTGTGGTTTGGGTCGCAGTGTCCTTTCTTCAAAATCTTTTCCACCAGGTCATAGTCCCCTAAAGCCACAGCTTCGTGGAGCTCTGTCATGCTGCACCCTTCAGAAAGGTGCCTGGTAACAGTGACAGGCTTTTGGTGTGTGTTCACTGATGTATCAGCTCCTCTCAGAGCAGTTTTAAAAGATCAAGCAGCACCTGGATTAAAAATGAGATGGGAACTGTGAAAAACCAGGATTTACCCAAAAATCAGAGAAAAGGAATAAGAGGGGGAAAAAATAATTAATTTCCAAACTGGTGATCACAGACTGATGGTGACATTTGGTCTGTAGTCATGGAAATTTTGAGCAAAGTGCAGCCCTTTATACAGACTTACATAAAGGACTTGTAGCTAAAGCCTTTCTGAAGGAACTTGTTGCTAAAATCCAACTCACAGTGAGCACTGGCCACGAGTCTGTTGTGCTCACTAACCATGGAAACTGGCTCCTCCCTTGCCAGTGCTGCACATCTGATACTGGTAGCATTTTATTGCAATGGCAGAAATGTTTGTGCAAGTATCCTCTGATGTTCTTTGGTGCAAATAAGGGATAATGATAATAATAATAATAATAACAATAGTAATAATGAAAGAAAAGGGGCAATCAAACTAAAGGAGGAGAGATTTAGATTAGACGTTAGGAAGAAACTCTTCACTGTGAGGGAGGTGAGACACTGGCAGAGGTTGCCCAGAGAAGCTGTGGCTGCCCCATCCCTGACAGTGTTCAAGGCCAGGTTGGATGAGGCTTAGAGCAATCTGGTCTTGTGGAAGGTGTCTTTGCCCATGGCAGGGGAGGTGGATGATTTTAAGGTCCCTTCCAGTCCAGGCCATTCTGTGATTCTAGGAAATAACTGAGCTATGCACACTGCTTAAAATTCTCCTCCACAGCCCCATACAACAGACCCCCATCAAGCAGATCTCCAGCCCCTGCAAGGCTTCGGATTTCAATACTTATACCTGTGCAAGGGGGTATTTCCCAGCTGCTTTGCTGGCAGGGAATTTAAGCAGATCGCAGGGATCACTAGGCTGTCCCATCATCCTGAGAATGGAAACTGCCATATTTTCTCCAGCCTGGTCAAATCAATGGGGATAAAACTTTTATATTCCCATACCGATAGCTAGTCTTGAGCTAATTAGTTTCCATCACCCTGAGAAACCAGAAGCATTTTAGGATTTGCTCCAGCTTCTGCACCGCATTCACTTCATGGAGCAATTTTCACACCTTTGAAAAGAGTGTGATTTTCTTGTTTAGCGTATTGGAAAGGACCAACATCAGAGCTCGCAGACACTGATTGTGAGGGAAGGTTTGCATTCCTAAGGGCTACATCCTGAGCCAGAGATGGCTGGAGCCATTTCCCTGCTCCCCGCTCCCATAAACATCCCAATCACATCCAAGCCCATGCTGGAAGGACATGGAATCATCTCTACTCTGCCTTCTTGTAAGAAAAAGATGAAATACAAAAGTCAGAGGAATTCACAGCCTGCTTCAGACAAAGGTGGTTGGACTGTGTAGGCAAGATCCAAAAGAAAGACCCATACTTGTCTTCTACTGAGTTTGACTCCTGCATGTCTGGGAATATCTGAATATATTAAAAAATAAAATAAATTTTGTAATTCCTGGTGGGTCACAGAAGCATTGGCTTTGTTACTTCAACCATTTGGGCACTTCCTCCTCCTCCTCATTGCCTCTCTCTCTCCTTTAAGAACCTGTTCCTTTAGATTAAGCAGAGATGTTCTGTCTTCCAAGACATTTCAACAGCATTAAATCTATTCTGAAATGTCACACTTTACTGCACCCAGCCCATTACTGAAATGAGGGCTGGACAAAAGTACAGGGAAAAAAAAATCTCTTGGACCTTTTCATACAACTTTCTTAGCCTTTGTCAGCTTCAGATCACACCCACAACACAGACACACAAAGGGAGAGGAAGAGAAGCCACTGATCCCACCCCAGGAGCTCAACAGTTCTCCAAGAGGACAATCCATGGGACAGTTTCACATGTGATTTTGGCCAAGCCAAATTTTACCTTCCCTTCTCCCCTGCTGCTTCCCTTTGCTAGCCCTGAAGCTCATATGGCCGTGTCATAGCTCTTAATCTCTCATAAAATTAAATTTTTATTATTGTTGCTGGTTTTAGGGTTAATTCCCTGAATTACCGAGGGTGCAACCACCAGAGCTGTGCAAAGGGGGATGAGTGCACATCTGCCACTGCCAGTGCTCAACCTGCTGTAAACCGCTCCAGAAGCTGTTCCCAAAACTGGGATACTCCCCGAGAGCGTGGTTATCCCCTCCTCATAAGGCCAGAGGAAAAGATTTCGATTTTTAGGGAGCGACCTTGAGCCCAAAGCGCAAACCGCAGCGGGTCCCCGCTCTCCGCCCAGCCCACAGCTCCTCCACGGGATGTTGCAACCCATCCCGGGGCAATTTTCCCGTGGGGTTCCTGGTGCTTGACCCAACCCTACGCCTCCGGGAAGCCCGGAATCCCTATACGATCCCGTCTCCGCCACCCAGAGGGACGCCGGGACGCGCAGTCTTTGCTAGGGATGGATCCCTGCCAGAAACTTGTTTTCCAGGCCCGGGGGAGACTTCTCCCGCGAAGGCTGTCCCAGCCGAACACTAAGGCAAAGTTTGGTCCCTCCCCTTCGGGGCGAGCCGGGCAGTGGCCGCGCCGGGGAGTCGGGAGCGCTCCCGTGGGAAGCGCTGCCGTGGGAAGCGCGTCCCGCCGCTCCGGCCCCGCACACCGCACACCAGGTACGAGGGGCTCAAGGGCACCCAAAAAGGGTCTGGGCAGGAAGCGGCGGTGGCGTGGGGCGGTGCCTGCGCAGCCCCGCACACATAGGGGGTCCGCGATGCCGCTCCCGGCTTTCAGCCTGTCCCCGATCCCCGAGGGATCGCGATGCTGCTCCGCGCCCTCCCGGCCAGCCCCTTATCTGGCCCCAAAGGCCCTGCGGAGGGGTGGGATTCGCTCCCGATGAGTTAAGGCAGGAAGGGTGGGTGTGCCCCTCTGCCGGCTCCGTTTTCCAGTGGGGAAAAATGACCCAGCGGTCCCGACACGGCCGTGCCCAGCGTGGGGATGGGAAGCGGCAGCGCCGGACTGCAGCAGGGGAAACTCAGGCTGGATGGAAGGGGAAAAGATAATTCACAGCGAGGGTGATTAAACGCTGCTGCAGGCGACCAGCACTGAGACGGGCAGACCCGAGGCAGCCCTGTGCGTGTCCTGCATGAGTAGAGGCTTGGGCCAGGTGACCTCCGCTGTCGCTGCCCACCGAAATACTGAGAGGTACACAGAGCAGGAGGTTTTGGGTGGTCTGCCAGCACGGCATTCATCTCCCCTATACCCAGCATCCTTATACCTGCAGGGGACCCGGTGCCCCAGCTGCTGTTGGAACTGGTGAGGAGAGAGATAGTTTTGGGATGTGGTTTTCCTGGTGTGTTTTAAGCCCGATGAGCTTATATGCAGGGGTGAGGTGGTGGACTGTAAGGTCAGCCCGACGGACCTGCCAGGAATGCCTGCCTGTACTTTACCCTGTGACACAACCAGGAGCAGCAGGTGGTGGCTCCCTGGGGTAGGGCCCAGGGGTGGTGGTGCTGCCCGGGCTTGCACTTACCAACCCCACGGATGTGGTTACAGCATCCAAGGTGGTGTTTTACTGCTGGGGTCACACAGGATCCTCTAATGGGCAGCTCAGGAAATGGGAGATACTCCAGCCTCATTCTCCTATGTCACTAGTGAGTGGCCTCCCCTTTCTCTGCCTGCTGGGTGTCAAACATTTTATCTCCTCAAAATCAGCTGATACCAGGAAGGGACTGTTCTGCAGTGGAGTGGAGCTTGCAGATAAGTGAGAGGGGATATTCCTGCGGTGGGATATACACTTGGATTTAGCTCTTGGATCCAGAAACTCCAAAGTTTATGGAAAGACTGAAACTAAGTGCCTCCTTCTGCTGACTGCAGAGCTGCTTTCTGCTGCTTCCAATTGACATCCCCATGTCCCAAGCACACAGCAGACAGCTTTCCCAGCACCCAAGCTGGGCTGCAGGACCAAACCAGCAAGCAAAGGGTAACACGTTTCTTCAGTGCTTAAAATGTGGTATTTAAAATCAGGGACAAGAGCTGGGGCTCCCAGGTAAATGATGTCATAGTGCTTACGTGTGTGTGCGTCTGTGCCCTAGACTCTGTGAATGTGGAAATGTTTTGGTATCTAGGGACTAAGGTGATTCCATGCCCTGGTGATGAGAAATGGCTCTTTGGTTCAATCTCCAGTGCCAAATCAGGCAAGTGATGTACTTAAAACAGGTTAATCACAGCTCAGGAAAGGGACAGTGACACCTTCAGCTGCTGTTGGGTGTGCTGAGATGAGCATGGGAAAGTGCCCTGAGAGAAGCCTGTGAGGCCCTGGCCTAACCCATGATCAGGACTGTCACCCGAAAACTTGGGAATTGCCCAGTTCCATCTTTGGTTCTCTGTCTCCATTTCCCATCTTGAGAAGGGGGATGTACCAACCTTCTCCAGCCTCTGTGCTCATGGTGATGTGCTGTCTGTCACTGAATTTCTGAGGTCAGCACTAAGCCACACCAAGATGTCAGATGGAAACAGCCTTTAGAACATGCAGCATGCTTGTTTACTGGGAAAGTAAGTAGCTTAGATCAGTGAAAAAACGCACATTAGCATTTCAGTGATAGCCTCAGCCTTTTACACTCTGCAACACAAAAGGCGTCAGTGTGAAGGGCTCTTTGCTTCAGCTCCCTCACATTCCTCAGGCTCAGCTCCCCCGATTTGGCAGCCTTCAAATAGAGGAAAAGCCAAGGTCAGAAGAAAAAAACAAAACAAAACAAAACGAAAGAGAAAAAACAAAAAGGAAAAAAAAACCCAAATCTAAAACCTCAGGCCCTGGTAAAACCTCCCTTCCTCCTGCCAACTATCTGAGAGCTCCTGCCTGGGAACTGCTCAGCATTTGCCAATGGCTTTCACACTTCCCAGGCCCCTCTGCAGCCTCTTGTTCCCTTGCTGGAGGAGCTGGCACCTCCACAGCCCTCAGCTGCTGGGATGGACACTCGTGGAGGTGACAGTGATTAGCTTTTGTCAGGCAGAGGGAGAACTTGCTCCCACACCAGCACCACCACCCTCTGTCCTCCTGCACCAGCAACTTCCCACACAATTCATGGAAATGTTGGGCTCCCTCAGGAACAGCAAGGCCCCTTCAGAGGGTGCTGGGAAGAAGCACAGTGACATCCAGGACCCCATCCTGCTGCTGTCACATGCATAAGCTCTCACACTGCAAATCCCTGGAGCACTGGAGGGGAGAGTTTGCAGGATCTGGCCCAAAAAAGCACCATGATGGATCGTCTCCTCATATCAGTTCACACAGACCCATGGAAGCTGGTGCTGATTTATACTGACATTGGATCCAGCCTTGGAATTTAAAAAAAACTTGTGTTTATCCAAGTGTTGGGAAAGGCTGTTGGAGCTGCTTCCTGTGCCCTTTCAATCCCCTGCTCCGGAACTGCTGCGGGAACCGCCCTGCAGCAGCCACAGCACATCAGCTCTGGCAAACAAACTCAAACCCACAAACTGAAGGCAAAACCACGATGAGACACAAGGAAACCATAATTGCCCTGAGTGTATTTGCCAGCAGGAATGGGGTCATGCTGCTGGAAGTTCCATTTTACCTGTTTATCACACTGGAAGTGGACCCAATTCTCATCTGGGGTATGCGAGGACTCCAGCTGTCAAAAAACTCATCTCAGGCCTCAGCCACTGTACAACCAGCACAGCTCTGAGATTCCAGACTTAAAACACACATAGACATATAAACCCACAGCCTGATTTTTTTTAGAGAACATAAGAATTTGATTTCCTGTACCAAAGGAGGAGAGCAGGGGTGATGGATGCTGTTATCCCACTGTCTCTATAGGGAGATCAGTTCCTGATGCTTAACTAAATAGCCTACAGGGGGCTGGGTCATTTCTCTTCCACTGCAGTGCTGGAGGTGTACAACTGAATGATGGAAAGTTGGTTTAACACAAAAAGAATGGGCAGATGATGTAAATTACAGAGGCTGACAGGCTGGAAGTTTGGTATTTCCTTTTCTGCTGTTCCTTGAGGGCTGGACACACTGAGCAGAGCAGCAGTTTAGAATCTGAGTAGTAAAATATCCTGCACAGTCACTGTATTGTTATTCAAACTCCCCCAGGAGAGTAAAGAAAAGCAAAAGCACCATTTTTTCCTGTACCTGAATTGGGCACCTTCTGAATTTCCCAAGAAATAATGACATTGTTCTAGAGGAAAGCTGGGAAGGTATTTGAAAGTCAGGCTTCAGGTGCAAAATCTCTTTTCAATTTTTATTTCTTACAAATGTCAAGGTGCTTTTGGTGTCCTTTTCTTAGTATCTATTATTACTTTAATGTTCTGGTTATTACAGCTGGCTTATGAGATAGGTGGAAATTTTGACATTTATTTTGCCGTTTATAAAACAGCCATAAATACCTGATGACAGTTTCTGAAACCTCCACACCACCTCTCACCTGAACACCTTTCCTGTTCAGAAAAGCCACATTAAAGCATCCAAACCCAGATCTTCAGTGGCAGATGAACTCCAGCCCTTTGGACTTGGGATAGACAGTCACAACTCCACTCCTAAACCTACTGCCAAATCCTTTCATAGCCCTGGGTAACAGAAAGAAAGCATTTCTAACAAAAAACCACTTTAGAATTCAGTAATAGCCTTGTAGCTATCAAAAAAGAAATGGTTATGTAAGTTACACTAAATTAAAAGTTCTACAAAATGACAAACAGGGCTTACATGAATAACTAAAAATCAGAACAAGCTTTCAGAGAAGCTGTATCGTAAAACAGTCCACACATTTCTCCACCAACTTAAAAAAAAGAAAACAGCTTTATTTTTGGTTTTCTGCTGTTTTTATCAAAGGGGAACAACGTTCCAAGCAGCCTCAGAAAGCCTAAGGTTCCCCTCGGGTAACAGTTTTTGTCTGGCTAATGTGCTAAATGCAAAAGTTCTTCCCCAGTTATGGCTAGGTCAGCTTTTGCTCCAACACCTCCCCAGTCAGATCCTGCTCTGTAAATGATGTCCAGTTGTCAGCTGGAGACCCACACAGCAAAGACACTGAACTCAGCACATCAAACTTCCCTTTATGTCTTCACATGAAAATAAAGTCGGGGTTTTTCAATTCCGTTTTTGGCTAAAACTTTTAACAACTCCAGGAATGCAGTATTTGGCCTCCTTGTTTTCTGCTGGCTCCCAGCAATCCCCACATCTCCCCTATGCACACGTTCCTTGGTATCAAGGGGAAACTCTTCCAGAAGCAGCAACTCTGTCTCCTGTGCATCCAACAGCTGAAGGCGGAATCAGCAGGGCAACCTCTCAGAAAAACAGCAGCTAAGCTGCCAAATTCAGTCTTAAATCAGCCACTTGGCCAGGCTTAAAACCCCTTCCAGCAGCTAATATTTGTTGCCAAGTACTTAAAGCTGACCACATCCTCTTCTGTAATCGGGCAGAGATTTTTCCAAACATTTTTGCTTTATGAGATGTAAGGACGACGGAGCTGGGCTGTAAGAAGGATGGAGCTGAGCTGTAAAAATGATGGAGTTGAGCATGCTGGCAATGATGATGGAGCTGAGCATGGCAGGGATGATGATGGAGCTGGGTCACTGGATGTCTTCTTGAAGTGGTGGATGTGGAAGGGAAGTCTTTCTGCATGGATGAGTGGAGCCATTAGTTGAGAAGGGGATCCAGGAGGAGGACAATACAACACTGGGAGTGCATAGTTTCCTTCTCGCTCCTTTTCCAGCTGTGTCTGGTAGGGATTGGTGAATATCCAATGGCAGTTTCACTGCCCATGTGTTTGTGGGCAGTGAACGCAGGGATGCAGGGATGTAAGAGATGAAGGGGTGCAGGGGTGTAGGGATGCAGGGATGTAGGAATGAAGGGATGCAGGAACGCAGGGATGTAGGAATGCAGGGATGCAGGGATGAAGGGATGCAGGGATGCACAGATGCAGGGACAGGGATGTAGGGAGTCAGGGATACAGGGATGAAGGGATGCACGGATGTAGGGACTCAGGGATGTAGAAACTCAGGGATGAAGGGATGCACAAATGTAGGGACTCAGGGATGCAGGGATGAAGGGACGAAGGGATGCAGGGATGTAGAGATGTAGGGACTCACGGATGCAGGGACTCAGGGATGCAGAGATGAAGGGACTCAGGGCAGCCCTATGCAGCCAGGTCGAAGTCGTCGCGCTCCTGGTTGTAGTCGAGCACCTTCTGCCGCAGGCGCGAGGCGTCCACCCAGGTGATGAAATCCTCGACGGCGCGGGGCACGATCATGGCGGGGTCCGTGACCACCTCGGGCCCCACTCGGACGTGGCCCTGCTCCACGAAGGTGACGGCGTGGCGCAGGTTCTGCGCCATGCGCAGCTTCACCAGCAGGCAGGGCAGGCGCCGCCGGCAGAAGGCGGCCGCCGAGAGCCGCTCGCAGGCGGACAGCGAGCCCGGGCCCTGCAGCAGCCCCAGCGCCCGCAGCTTGCCCAGCAGCGCCGCGGAGCAGCGGGCGCGGAAGGCGGCGCTGGCCGGGCCCAGGTCGCGGATCCTTCGGGCCAGGTCCCTCACGGAGCGGGCCAGGGCCCTGTAGAGCACCAGGTCCTCCCGCCGGCCCAGNGCCCAGCCGGTAGCGCCGCAGCGCCCGCAGCTCCGACAGAGGGGCGCCCGCCGCCTCCCACGCCACCAGGTCCAGCCGCCGCAGCAGCTTCTGCTCGTGGTACTTGAGTTTCCGCACCATGCCGGCGGCTGCGGGGCTGCGGGGAGGTGGGGACGGGGAGCCTGAGGGGGAATCTGAGGGGGAACCTTCCGGGAGAGGCCGCTGCTGTTCCGGGGAGGGGCCGTGACGGAGGCCGGGAGCGAGTCCCGACCCGGAATTACTGAGTCCCTCCCCAGGATTAGTGAGTCCCTCCCCTACAGTGAGTCCCACCCCGGCAGTGAGTCCTACCCTGGGATCAGTGAATCCCACACCTCCAGTCAATCCCACCCCCGCAGTAAATCCCACCCCGGGCCCGAGCCCCTCCCCGGCACTGCCGAGCCCAGCGGGCTGGCTGTGCGGTGATGGTGTGATGGTGGTGCTGGTCCTGCCGGATCCGTGTTGATGGTGTTGATGGTCCTGCTGGATCCGTGTGTCCGCCCCCCCGGAGCAGGCAGCCCACAGAGCCCACCCCGGGCGCTGCATCCCCCGCTCCCCACCCCGCGATGCGGCCGGCGCGGCTCCCCGGGGAAGCCTCNGCTCGCAGGCGGACAGCGAGCCCGGGCCCTGCAGCAGCCCCAGCGCCCGCAGCTTGCCCAGCAGCGCCGCGGAGCAGCGGGCGCGGAAGGCGGCGCTGGCCGGGCCCAGGTCGCGGATCCTTCGGGCCAGGTCCCTCACGGAGCGGGCCAGGGCCCTGTAGAGCACCAGGTCCTCCCGCCGGCCCAGCCGGTAGCGCCGCAGCGCCCGCAGCTCCGACAGCGGGGCGGCCGCCGCCTCCCACGACACCAGGTCCAGCCGCCGCAGCAGCTTCTGCTCGTGGTACTTGAGTTTCCGCACCATGCCGGCGGCTGCGGGGCTGCGGGGAGGTGGGGACGGGGAGCCTGAGGGGGAATCTGAGGGGGAACCTTCCGGGAGAGGCCGCTGCTGTTCCGGGGAGGGGCCGTGACGGAGG
>WBMV01000555.1:19462-43656 GCA_013396655.1 Campylorhamphus procurvoides
GAGCGAGTCCCGACCCGGAATTACTGAGTCCCTCCCCAGGATTAGTGAGTCCCTCCCCTACAGTGAGTCCCACCCCGGCAGTGAGTCCTACCCTGGGATCAGTGAATCCCACACCTCCAGTCAATCCCACCCCCGCAGTAAATCCCACCCCGGGCCCGAGCCCCTCCCCGGCACTGCCGAGCCCAGCGGGCTGGCTGTGCGGTGATGGTGTGATGGTGGTGCTGGTCCTGCCGGATCCGTGTTGATGGTGTTGATGGTCCTGCTGGATCCGTGTGTCCGCCCCCCCGGAGCAGGCAGCCCACAGAGCCCACCCCGGGCGCTGCATCCCCCGCTCCCCACCCCGCGATGCGGCCGGCGCGGCTCCCCGGGGAAGCCTCAGGTACGCCCTGCCCTTCCCTGCCTCTCCGGGGATTGATCCCGGGCTCGTCATTCCTCCTGGGAAAGCGGCAGCGGCGCTGTGTCCCTCCGTGGCATCGCTGGCGCCCCGCGGTGCCGCAGAATCCTCCCTCGGTGCGGGTCGCAGCACCGCAGACCTCCCGAGTGCCCCCCCAGCCAGAGGTGGCACCCCACCTTTCTCTGAGTGAATGGTGCTGTCTGATCCCTGGGGCTCGAGATGCTTCAAGGAAATGCTCCAGTAGAACAGGTCAGGTTGGTGATTTCGGGATTTCTGTCACTCTCATAAGCAGGTTTATGTATTGGCTCAATCTTGAATTGCCTGCTCCTGGATCGTCAAAGCAACTGGGTTTGTTTCAGGGTGGGTGATGTGGTGACAGAGACCATGGCGATTTCTTGATGTGCTTTGTGCTTTTCCCCAGGTTTGCCAGTGAAGGCACCGATGGAAATGTGGAGCAACAGCAATGAGAGGTTTTACAGGATTCCTGAAGGGAAGGGGCCACACTCGGTTGGATGTACAGACCTGATGACAGAAAATGCAGTTGAGGTAAAGCTCTTGGTTCTTTATCGTTTGGATTTAAGCTACAATGTTAGTGAAACAGCTTGCTGTAGTTATATATGTGATTCAAACATGTGCCCCATGCTGACACTCACAGCTGAGCTTTCTCTCCTCTCCATCCTGGTGTGGGATGTGTACTGGGCATTTACCAGATGGATGTAAACTGCAAGCCTTCCCCGTGGCCCATTCCTCCCTTCTTCTAATGTCCTTGTCTTTTTGACTCCCCTGCTCAATATACTGCAGAGAAATTGTGTCCTCCTGGGACCCACAGGGTTCTTCCCACCCACCCCACCATTCCCTTCTACGCTGGCCTTGTGAGGAGAATCTCCATGCAGTCTTTGACTGTAGCTGTTCTCATCACAAAGGTCCCAGCAGAATTTGGCAGGGGAGATGAGGCTGTGCAGTGTTTGAGCTGCAGGGTAAAGCATGGGATGTGTTCTTGAGATTTTATCTGTCTGAAGAAGAACAGGATGCCAGTTCTGTAAGAGATTAGCACAATGAGAAGCCACAAGGTGGAGAGAATAAGCAGACAAGTAGACAAATTGTCACTCTAGTGGGTTTCTGGCTCAAAGCCTCTTATTAGAGAATACACTTGCATTTACACTGTGGTTTTACTCCTCAGACTAGCCAGGTATAGTGGAACTTGTGATCAGTTCGTAGGGTTGTTCATGTTTTCCTTTACTGAGCTTACTCTGCATTAGCACAAAGCAGCAATTAGCAATTGCAATCAGCCTGTGTGTTTTTGTTGAGATAAACATTCTGAACAATTACAGTTCTCTCAGGCATAGATAATGAATCTCTTTTCCTTTCTGGTAAGAAGTTAGTCACTGGGGAAGTTCACTGGAACTATTTTCAGATCAAGTTAATATCACTACCAATATGGAGCAAGGTTCTTCCTTAATGGTCTTTGTTGTCAAATGTTGGTTTAATTTTGGTGAGTAAATAGAAACAAGCTTTATTAAACCAGCTTTTGTTAAACTGATACATTAGTTTTCAAGAAATCAGGCTTTATTCTAAAGCTCATGTTTATTTTGGCCCTAATCTTAACTTGCTAAACCAAAAGCACAGTTGGAGCAAGACACTGAATTTGAATGTGTGTCGCAAATTGCCATGCAAACCAGGAAGTAAGAATGCAGATTACACACAGCTCATCTGCTGGGAAGTCTGCTTTGAGGTCTGCCATTGGTACACTGCTGCTGTCTGCGAAGGAAGGAGACTGACAAGGGGGTTTGGAGGGTCCTTGTGAGTGTGGAAAGCTTGGATGCTTTTGTGGGAGGCCTGGAGTGCAGGCAATAAAAAATTCAAACTGGGGGTAAGAAACAGAGAGAGATAAAATGCAGTTAGCAAAGTTGTGTTTAGAAAGGTGGACCACTGTAGACTTGTAAACATCTTGATGAGAAGGAAGAACAATATATTATGTTCCCTTGCTGTGCAGCTGCCCAAGAGCTTTGCTGACAGCCTCTGCTCAATATAGCTAGGAACACTATAGCCACAAGACCATGCCCCTGACACACCTCCTTGCTGAAACTAGCCTCAGGGTAAAGTCTGTCTTGCTAACCTAGTGGAAAAATATACACCTGGGAGGGTCCATTCCCTTCACTTCCAGTTTAACAAGCTGAACTGGATCAATAACAGCAACAGGAGAGTCACTGATGCAAGGAAAGCAATGACAGCTCCCAGCTGGAAGGATGAAGGGGCACAGAATCATGGAATCACTGAGTGGTTTGAGTTGGAAGGGACCTTAAAGATCATTTCATTCCAACTCCCCTGCCATGGACAGGGACACCTTCCACTAGACCAGGTTGCTCAGGGCCCCATCTAAACTGTCCTTGAACACTTCTGAGGATGGGGCATATACAGCTTCTCTGGGCAACCTGTGCCAGTGTCTCACCATCCTCACAGTAAAGAATTTCTTCATAATACCTAATCTAAGCCTACCCTCTTTTAGTTTAGAGCCATTACCTGTTGTCCTGTCACTCCAGGCTGTTGTCCAGAGTCCCTCTCCAGCCCTCTTGTAGTCCCTTTAGGTACCAGAAGGTGATCTAAGGTCTTCCCAGAGCCTTCTCTTCTCCAACCTGAACACCCCCAGCTCTCCCAGCCCGTCATCCTAGGAGAGATGCTCCCAGTCTCAGATCATTTTCAGTCACCCCTTTAACAGCCAGCCCTATCAAATTGGGCAAACTGCATCATAGAACCGTTCCCAGGGAGGAAAACAGAAGGAAAGATCCAGCAAGAGGCAGAAATGGAGCAAATGAGTGTTTGTAACAGATTAATTTAATTAAATGAAGCATTTTGAACTAGGCATAGGCTAACGTTGAGAAGGTGATGTGTATCTCTACCTGTGATGATTTGTATCCCATGCTTCTTTAAATTCATTGTAGGGACAGAAAGTGACTTAGGATTTGCCTCAAAGCCTGTATAATAATTTTCTCATCAGATTCTCCTAAATCTCTTGAGCTGTCATTCTTGCATCTGAAGCCTTTATATAAGTGAGTTTATCTTCCTTTTTATGTGCCATATATACAAAAATGCCAATATTCCTTCTGTTGTTTTCCTCCTAATCCCAGGGAAGCTTCTTGCGCCTGTATTACCCAGCATGCGATGCCACAGATATTGAGGAGGCACGATGGATTCCAGATAAAGAATACTATCAGGGTCTCTCTGACTTCCTTAACATGTACAGAGTTGTAGGAGAAAGGCTTTTCCATTACTATGTTGGTAAGACTGGTTCTGGTTTTATTCCTTGACTGGTGCATGAGCTCTGTTTGGAGGTTGTTACCTCACTGCTCCAATGAGCAGGGTAGTATTGCTGGGCTGAAAAATACTTTTTACCATAGAATTGTGTTTTTGTGGGATGAGTTTGTGTTGTAGGGAGGCTCAGTGTTGAATGTGACCCAGTTCTCAGGCAGTCTCTGACTGCTGTGGATAGGAGTGTCTGGGCAGTTTGCTCTAGGAAGAGCTTGGGTAAACTGCACTCATGTGTCAGGATTTAAACCCCATAGGAAAAAGTACAAAGATATAAAAGTTGGAGAGATCCTAAGGTGTGAATATCAACAAGGCTTGGACGCCTGACTATTAGGGTTTAGCAGATATGTAGACCTGGTGTGGGCTGTGGATGGGAGGAGGAGAAAAAAAGTATCTTCTGCTAATTAGTATTTTCAGAATCAGATCCGTATTTGTCATCTGTATTTTAAAGATGAGACTTGGTACCTTATCTTTAGATGAATACTCTGAAATCAGTGGTCACCACATTCTTGGGACCTCTCCCACAGGAACAAATGCTTTCTCTCATTTCACTAACGATGACATACACTCCTGTTCTTACCTAGGATCCGTGACCTGTCCTGCAAAGTCAAATGCTGCTTTTAAGCCAGGAGAAAAATACCCACTTCTCATTTTTTCCCATGGACTTGGAGCTTTTCGGTAATTCTGCAGTTTGTTGACAAACTCTTTTTGTTGTCTATGGAGACAGCAGTTGCCAAGGATGGTTCTGAACAGATTTTCAGTAGGGGGGTGAGATCTTGTGCAGCTTTGAAGAGCAGGCTGCTGTGTGTCAATATGCCTCCACTGAAACAACAGCAGTAAATAAAAACAGGGTTGATATATTTTTGATCATAGAATCATAGAATGGCCTGGGTGAGAAGGGACCTTAAAGATCATCTCCTTTGTATGACAGGAGTGGAGATATTTACCAACCCATAAGCACATTGTGAAGATTAGCAGATCTTTGAAGATGAAAAGGGCTGTATGTGCTACTTACTAAAAATCAGCAGCATTTTCCCTTCTGAATAGACAGTAAAACAGTACCAAGGTTTTGTGAACAGATTTTGGTGCCTGGCATACAGAAACCTGCTTTGCTGGGTAGTAGATTTGACCAGAAGGAATACTGAGTGGGGACTAACACATACATAGTGTGGTCAGCATTTGAAGAGCAGTGGAACTGAAGGAATTACCTCTCACCAGAGTGTGGTTTTTATTGCAGGACAATCTATTCTGCTATTTGCATAGAGATGGCTTCTCAAGGCTTTATAGTGGCTGCTGTGGAGCACAGGTGTGTATGCTACATGTTTTGGGATTTCTCATGGCAAGAAATTTTCTCACATTGAACAGAAGGTTATTTATTGTAAAGAATTTTATTTTTAAAGAAAAACTAACATCTCTTCTTAAGCCCTGTCCACATCCCCCGTAGCTCAACTCTTCTCTAAACAAAGGGAATTTTGCTTAGATAAGTCCTAGAATGAAAAGCCTTGGGGTAGATACTGTGTGTCAATTCTTCAGACATACTATTTTTCTCCCTCTTATTGTTAGAACCTGGAGAACATAAAGGAGGTGGGAGTTTTGATGGGGTTATAGCATTACTTAGAAATCTGTCTACATTCACTTGCAATTGCAGCAGCACTGGTTGATAACTGGATCTCCAGATAAGTGAAATCTAAAACCTGTGCTGACTTCATGTCAGACCAAATGGAACGTGTATCCAGAAATAACCTTTTGCTGATATTACAGAGATGAATCTGCTTCAGCAACATATTATTGTAAAAGGAGGTCCGTTTCTGAATCACAGGAAGAGTCTACATCAAATATGGAGAAGGAATGGATCTACTACAGGAAACTGAAGACTGGAGAGGAGGAGCGTTGCTTGCGCCATAAGCAGGTACTGGGACTGGGTCTGTCCTCTGGGAAGTGTGGCAGGAGTGGTGTGTTTAGGGCTCACTAGCAGACTCTCCTCCTTTGGCCATGTCTGCAGTCCTCTGCCATGACTCAGGGTGTATATAAACATGGATCAGGTCATGAGTTCCTGAAGATGGAAAAGCCAACAGCAGCTTTCTTCAGAGCATAAACTACTTCCTCCACAAAGCTTTCTCGTGAAATTGCACTCTTGAGCTGAGTCAGCTGTTTGAGCTCTGGTTTCACTCTGCTTTCTGTTTCTTCTCTGTGTCTTTACACTTCTCCTGCCCAGCCCAGCCTATAAAGGGACATGGAGTTGAGTTCAAGTGTTTGTGTTGGCTTAGGCTTGCTTTAGCTTTCATTTACTGCTGTGCAGCAGGATGAATCATGGCTGCTCTGAGGGGGGATGTTTGCTTCATAATCTTCAACACACTTTGAGTGGTTTTTAGCAATGTCAACAGTGCAGACTTGCTGCTTATCACATCTAGCATGGATGCTGCTTATATGACCATATTGACGAGCTCCTCCAAGCATAGGCTTGACCTTTAAAATATGGGAGTGTGTTTTCCAGCTAATGAAAACTCATCCAGGGAAGTGCTTCTCTTTATCTCCCTGGGCCATACAAACGACATTGCAAGAGTCATTTCCTGTATGCCTACAACAGCCTACTTATGAGTCTCAATGTCTTAATGTCTAAACTTGAAATAACCTCCAGAAGCTGTTGCCTGCAAATTTCACAAGTAGAGAAGTCAGGAGATTGGGATTTATTTGAAATTCAGTGATACACAGACATCTTGCTGGCTGCCTACATGCTGTGGTTTCCAATAACACTACTGTTCGTAGGTTCTTTTTGAAGCTCTTCTTCTACTGACATATCAAAGTTTAAAACTGTTCCTACATGGAGCAATGAAAACCTTTATTTGCAACAACTTCGCTACAGTTTTCAAGGATGTGTAGATATAAAAAATTAGATGGGTCAGCTGTTTCTTACTTTGGGCAGTTTCAAGGCTATTGTGCAGATGAGACAAGTAATGTAATGCCATTGACTCATCAAAGTGAGCATGAGGAGGAGCAGTGAGTGAGCCTTTCTTGGAGCTGTGTAACTTAAGTCTTTGCACATTCCAGCAACCCATTCTCCTGCATAGTGACAGACTAAATGAGTTCAAGGTCTTTGGCCTGTGTTATAGGGATAAATTCCCATGTGTGCAGAGGTTCTATGCAAGAGCTTCAGCTCTTTAGACCTCCGAAAATCAGTTTTGATGTTGGTCAGACATTGTCAGAGTTTTGTTTTATGGTTCCATTCTGCAGTTCAGAATAGTTGGTACTGTGTCAGACACTTAGGGGGGAAAAGACTTCAGACTAAGTCCCATGTCCAAGGGACCAGAAAGCCTGTCAAGTTGTCTGATGATCCCTTCCACTGCTCTGCCCCAACCTCTCTGTCTCCCCAGGTGCAGCAAAGAGCACAGGAGTGTATCAAAGCTCTCAATCTCATTCTTAAAATCAATTCAGGAGAGGAAGTAACCAATGTACTACATTCAAACTTTGACTGGAACAGCCTAAAGGTGAGTGAAAGGTGGTGGCTGCATTTTGTTAAACACCTAATAATGCTTCTGGTTTCCCCCTTCCAGTTCTAAACTGGTTCCTGTAAACTATTCTGAAGATCAGACTGTAGATCTATGAAAGTATTGTCAGGTCATCCCAAGGTGGATAGATAGCAATGGAGCTGAAATGATGCTCCTCCTACTTCAGTAGGATCGATTTCCTAAAAAATTATTCCCTTTTAAAAAAAAAAGTTTGGGAAAGAAAGTCTCTTACAGCACCTGGATTTTTTTGACAGGATTCTGTTGATACTAGCAGAATAGCTGTGATGGGACACTCTTTTGGTGGTGCTACAGTAATTGAGAGTCTCAGCAAAGAAATAAGATTCAGGTGAGTATGCAAAACAAGGCAAGAGACATTTGGCACTTGAGAGGTCTGGAGCAGGGCATCTTCTCTAGAATTCCCCAGCTACTAATTAGCTCCTGAAGAAAAGGTTTGTTCAGCCTGTCTTGCTTTCTCCACTCACGCTTTTTCCAACTGTGGGGATGTGGTGGAACATAATAGATGTATCATGTTTTATCATTATACTGTGGGACCCTGCAGTTCTGGCAATGGAGATCAACAAATGCAAGAATGGACTAATTCTCTTCCCCCAGAGTAGAAGTAATTTTGAAACAAAACAACTCATTAACCTGTTGACATACCTGTTCAATATCAGAGCTTCTCTTTTCCCTGTCTCCAGCAACATAAAGCATGCTGAGAACTTCCATACAAAGCTTCCTGCTTCTGTGCCAATATCCAGTTGTTTTTGGCAGGTGTGGCATTGCCCTCGACGTATGGATGCTTCCTGTAGGTGATGACATTTACCAGAACAGTGTCCAGCAACCGCTGCTTTTTATCAACTCTGAAAAATTCCAGTGGGCTGATAACATCTTAAAGATTAAGAAGCTCATCTCCAATGACACAAACAAGAAAATGATCACTATCAAGTAAGTGTCCAGGATCCATTGTTTTCCGCGGTTGAAGAGGAATCTTTTACTTTCTTCATGGAGCTGTGCAGTGACATGTAACTACAGAAAGGCAGAGTCACTGGAGCATATGTCCTATGAGGAACAGCTGAGGGAGCTGGGGGTGTTGAGGCTGGAGAAAAGGAGGCTCAGGGGAGAGCTTATCACTCTCTACAATATCTGAAAGGAGGGTGTACAGGTGGGGATCAGTGTCTTCTCCCAAGTAAAAAGTGATAAAAGAAGAGGAAACGGCTTCAAGTTGCTCCAGTGGTGATTTAGATTGGATATTAAGAAAAGTTCCTTCACTGAGAGTTGTCAGGCACTGAAGAGGCTGCCCAGGGAAGTGGTGGAGTCACCATAGCTGGAGGTATTTAAAACACATGCAGATGTGACACTGAGGGACCTGGTGTATTGCTGGGCTTGGCAGTGCTGGGTTAACAGTTGGACTTGGTAATCTGAAAGGTCCTGTCTGACCTAAATGGTTCTATAATTCTGTCCTTCCTCACAGCTTGAGTTTTCAGTGCACATTTAAATGAGCCATACATCTCCCACAGTGGGGACAGAGACCTCTCAAAGCACCAGTAACCCCAAGTTTTGAGATGCTCCAAGGTGTGCATTCCTGCCCTGGGGACAGGTTTTGCTCTGAGTCTCATGCATCCCCTGAACACTTTAAACAGCCTTCTGAGGGCAGTTCTGCACTCACACAGTGAAAGCACTGCAGCCAGAGTGGATGGTTCTATCCTGCACCACAGACCAGAAAGGCAGCTTGATGTTTTACCAAGCCAACCCTTTATTGCCATTGCAAATATAGTGATTTATACTGAGCATGTACAAACTTTCCTCCCTTCTGTGGTTAGGACAGAATTTCCTGCTGATCTTGCATGCTCATGAGATTAACCTGTTTTATCTTCTGATAAAGAAGACAGCATGAGACATGTGACTGAAATCTGTCCATTTTTTAATCAGGTGATTTAATGCATTCTTACAACCCTCTTGATCATTTATCTACTTGCAGGGGGTCAGTACATCAGAGCTTTCCTGACTTCACCTTTGTGAGCGGAGGCATCATTGCAAGATTTTTCAAATTAAAAGGAGAAATAGATCCAAATGAAGCTATTGATATCAGCAATCACGCTTCATTAGCCTTCCTGCAGAAACATCTAAGTAAGTATCTGTACAGACAAGTTAACTACTATTTAATTCCTGTGAAGCTTTTTGTCCAGTTTAGAACAAGGTCAAAATAAGCGTGGCAGTAAAAAAACCTAGTCAGACTGTTTCTAGAGGTTTCTTAGTTACTTTTGTAACCTTAGCAACTCAGAGGAACATCACTGGTGTTTTGTTCCAATATATAAAAATCTGGAGTATCAGTTTTTTGTCCTTAAAACATCATGCTTCCCCTACTTGGCTGAGATAGTTTAATTTTTCAGTGTAGTTTTACAAAAAGCTGATTACTTAACTCATTACCACTTGGGTTTTATTTCCCCCATTTTACAGGTCTTAAGAAAGATTTTGATAAGTGGGATTCTCTTGTGGATGGCATAGGACCCAATGTTATTCCTGGATCCAATATTGACATATCTCCAGCTGAACCTGAATAAGAAATACAAAGAAATGCTGAAAATGGCATGGACATCAGGACAGTAATGTGCATTGCTCAGACATGTGGTGGCATTAAACACCTACACAGCTTTTGGGGTGTGGAATAATAAAAAAAAAGGCATTAAGTTACATTATCATAAAAAAAGGTTTTGGTTCAAATAAGTTAGTAGCTTAATACTGAATGGATAGTAGGATAATACTGAAATACTGCAACAGGGTAACTTCTACTTCATAGGCAGTTTGGGGAAAATCACTTCATGGCAATTTAAATACTCTTTCTGGGTTTGACTTATGACATTAAGCTACAAGGAATTCAACTACAGTTCTGCTTACCAAGCTTTAAGTCAGTATAAGAAAAACAAACAGAAAAAAAAGAAACCAACCAGGCCACCACTTTGTTGTTCAGATACTGTTTCAGCTGTGCTCTGACAACAGCTGGGAGTTGGGGCAGGTTGTTGCTCCTGGTCAGAAAGGTGCCGGTGGAGGGTGGTCATCAAAACTGCCTTATTTTAATAAGCCACAGTAAATGCTACAGGAAGGAGTTAAGATCACAGCNCTCTACAATATCTGAAAGGAGGGTGTACAGGTGGGGATCAGTGTCTTCTCCCAAGTAAAAAGTGATAAAAGAAGAGGAAACGGCTTCAAGTTGCTCCAGTGGTGATTTAGATTGGATATTAAGAAAAGTTCCTTCACTGAGAGTTGTCAGGCACTGAAGAGGCTGCCCAGGGAAGTGGTGGAGTCACCATAGCTGGAGGTATTTAAAACACATGCAGATGTGACACTGAGGGACCTGGTGTATTGCTGGGCTTGGCAGTGCTGGGTTAACAGTTGGACTTGGTAATCTGAAAGGTCCTGTCTGACCTAAATGGTTCTATAATTCTGTCCTTCCTCACAGCTTGAGTTTTCAGTGCACATTTAAATGAGCCATACATCTCCCACAGTGGGGACAGAGACCTCTCAAAGCACCAGTAACCCCAAGTTTTGAGATGCTCCAAGGTGTGCATTCCTGCCCTGGGGACAGGTTTTGCTCTGAGTCTCATGCATCCCCTGAACACTTTAAACAGCCTTCTGAGGGCAGTTCTGCACTCACACAGTGAAAGCACTGCAGCCAGAGTGGATGGTTCTATCCTGCACCACAGACCAGAAAGGCAGCTTGATGTTTTACCAAGCCAACCCTTTATTGCCATTGCAAATATAGTGATTTATACTGAGCATGTACAAACTTTCCTCCCTTCTGTGGTTAGGACAGAATTTCCTGCTGATCTTGCATGCTCATGAGATTAACCTGTTTTATCTTCTGATAAAGAAGACAGCATGAGACATGTGACTGAAATCTGTCCATTTTTTAATCAGGTGATTTAATGCATTCTTACAACCCTCTTGATCATTTATCTACTTGCAGGGGGTCAGTACATCAGAGCTTTCCTGACTTCACCTTTGTGAGCGGAGGCATCATTGCAAGATTTTTCAAATTAAAAGGAGAAATAGATCCAAATGAAGCTATTGATATCAGCAATCACGCTTCATTAGCCTTCCTGCAGAAACATCTAAGTAAGTATCTGTACAGACAAGTTAACTACTATTTAATTCCTGTGAAGCTTTTTGTCCAGTTTAGAACAAGGTCAAAATAAGCGTGGCAGTAAAAAAACCTAGTCAGACTGTTTCTAGAGGTTTCTTAGTTACTTTTGTAACCTTAGCAACTCAGAGGAACATCACTGGTGTTTTGTTCCAATATATAAAAATCTGGAGTATCAGTTTTTTGTCCTTAAAACATCATGCTTCCCCTACTTGGCTGAGATAGTTTAATTTTTCAGTGCAGTTTTACAAAAAGCTGATTACTTAACTCATTACCACTTGGGTTTTATTTCCCCCATTTTACAGGTCTTAAGAAAGATTTTGATAAGTGGGATTCTCTTGTGGATGGCATAGGACCCAATGTTATTCCTGGATCCAATATTGACATATCTCCAGCTGAACCTGAATAAGAAATACAAAGAAATGCTGAAAATGGCATGGACATCAGGACAGTAATGTGCATTGCTCAGACATGTGGTGGCATTAAACACCTACACAGCTTTTGGGGTGTGGAATAATAAAAAAAAAGGCATTAAGTTACATTATCATAAAAAAAGGTTTTGGTTCAAATAAGTTAGTAGCTTAATACTGAATGGATAGTAGGATAATACTGAAATACTGCAACAGGGTAACTTCTACTTCATAGGCAGTTTGGGGAAAATCACTTCATGGCAATTTAAATACTCTTTCTGGGTTTGACTTATGACATTAAGCTACAAGGAATTCAACTACAGTTCTGCTTACCAAGCTTTAAGTCAGTATAAGAAAAACAAACAGAAAAAAAAGAAACCAACCAGGCCACCACTTTGTTGTTCAGATACTGTTTCAGCTGTGCTCTGACAACAGCTGGGAGTTGGGGCAGGTTGTTGCTCCTGGTCAGAAAGGTGCCGGTGGAGGGTGGTCATCAAAACTGCCTTATTTTAATAAGCCACAGTAAATGCTACAGGAAGGAGTTAAGATCACAGCAGAGAAAGGTGTTTGTTCAGACACAGCACTCCTCATATGAGCCTAACCCATGTAAATGTAAGATCTGTGTTTAGTGCCATACCTAGATGATGTTTCTGTTCCAAAAGCTTCTGAAATGGTCACTCTTGTCATAGCAACTGTAATTCCCCTTGGACAAAGCTCCAAGCAGGTCCTCTCTTGTTAATGTCTGTTACCACTACCACAGAGTCAGACTGCAGGTAAAATCAGAGAGATGTGGCACCTGTACAGCTCCCTTTACATGGTCCTTGTCAGCACTGCTTCATCTCCTGAGGTCTCCCATGGTACTAATACTCTCCTGCTACTCAGCTTTGTTCAGGTACTCACAACACTGCTGTCTGTAATTGACAGCAGAAGCCACTGGCTCCCACTGACATACAGACAGCAATGGTTGTACCTGGACAAAGATTGTCAGCAGCCACATGGTCAGCCTCCTTTAAGGCTCTCATTTTTGGATCAGAACCTTCTGAAGCTGCCCCATGGGAAGGGTGTCTTTTAAATTCTGTTCATTTCAAAAATCAGGTTACAGACAAAACATCTGAAGTAAGCAGAACAAGCAAAGCAATTAACAGTGTAATTAAATATTTTACAAAATCTGTGATCTTAAAATGAGATTGCAACAACACCTAAGACCTTTCCTTCAGAATGTAATTAAATTCTTCCCAGCCTACCTCCGGGTATTGTCTTTACTAAGCAAATAAAGATGTGTTTGTTGTACCAAATCAGCACTAACACTTGAAATCTACTTGTGAGACTCACTCAGACTGACACTATCAGCCAGCTTGGGCTCCTAAATCCTTATGGCAACATGAAAACCCCACAGTCTCTGAGGAGGAGGAAACAGCTATGCTATATAGGAGCCACTATAAAATAGAAATCCCTTCCCAATACCTAAGGACAAGACTAAGAGGTGAGATCTCCTTTAAACAGCTGCAGGGTAAGTCCTTACACTGCTGTACATGTGCAGCAGCAAGACCATTCTATTGGGACTTTTTCATATTTATAGGAAAAACAATTTGAATAAGTTCAATTAAGTGCAATTAATGTTTCAAAGCATTCACCATAGCTCACAGTGCTCTAGAGAGCTGGTTAGTGTCATAACCAGTGACTGCAAAACTGCACCCACATGGCATTTGAGCTTATGCATAGGGAACAGACACAAGTCAGTAACAAAACACATTAACAAACCAGTATATGTCAGCTAAAGCTTTATTCCAGCTTCTTCCACTGCTTTAGAACAGCACCAAATGCAAGACTTCAACCCAAAACAACTATATTCCCCTATGGAGAAAAAACTACTCCCCCACCCCCACAAAAATACCTTTAACTTTTTTTTTGAGAAAAATCCCACATAACAATGTAACATTTGCTTTCCAAAAGCGAACACCAGAAAGCAGTGCTGTACAACACAAGAGCATATACAGAAATTCATAAGAAGCCTTTGTTCAAGAACCACCCACCAAGAACTCGATACAAGACAGTGCACCCACAGTCAGTAAGAAATGCCAGTCAAGAGGCAAACTTTTATTTAAGAAAGTACAGTTGCAAGAAACAATCTAACAATAACAGTTAACAACAACAGCTATAAGAAAACAAGCTGACCATAACAGTCTACCAACAACACTGTTCATCAACAGGGAAGTACAGTAGTGACAGGCACTTGGTCAGGTAGGTAGAAATAACTGCAAAACACTCAATGCTTTGCTTGTATTCCTGTTCCCATGAACACATTTTCATGGGAGTGTTTGGTACACAGGCACTTATTCAGTTTCACTTGGTGAACATGTCACTTCGTTTCAGCAATGATGGAGGAGATGAGGATCTTCATTTAAATCACAACTGCAACCTGTTTGCTTTTCTACAGGGAATAAACACAGATTAGACCCAACAAGATGTTCCTATAAATGTGTATTAACATCTAAAGTCATAGCTCTGCAGGGCTTCAGACTAAATATTCTTGACATATTGGACCATATTAGGAGACTACACTTAGAAGAAGATGAAACAGCAGACCTGCCCAAGCAGATGAAGCAGCAGTGCTCCCAGATTTCACTTATGAGTTCAAGTCACTCCATCCCTCAGTGGGCCTGGCATAAGCCACTGCAGGAGTTTTTGCATCCTGGGGATCAGGCACCATTTACTCAAACTTTCTCTCCAGGCAGTGGCACATTAGCAGCAAGATGGCACATGGTGGCACCACCTTAGCTCACATTTTCTCTGCTGTCATGAGCTAATTCCATGCAAGTGTTCAAGAACAGACAACAGGCAAATTTGGACAATAAAAATTACCAAGCAAATAAGGGAAAACTAAGATTAAGTGGTAAAAACTATAAAAGTATTATCAAAACCATAAAAATCAAGAATAATCCTGCCTTGGAGAGATGCAATTGTAGATTCACCATTTCAGTATTTTAATCAAGTTCTTTTAACTGCCTTTTTTTTGTTTAACAGGCAACCAGATCTGTTGCAGGCTTCATTATTTGTTACCCATAAACCAGTCAGCTTTCAGTACAGTTGTACTGAAATACAGTTACCAATTCAATGTCTGAAAGCACAAATGCTATCTTCCACTTAAACTCAGTTCAGTCTTCATAAGGCAGCCACAAAAACAAATTGCCCAGACAGGTTTTGGAATCTCCACCCTTGGGTAGATTTCAGACCTGGCAGTAAGGTTCTTAGCAACCTGATCTAGCTGACCCTGATTTCAGCAGTTCCAAAGGTCCATTCCAACCAGAACTGCACTACAATTCCATGGATTATAAAGATAGTATATAATCAGAAAAAACCTGTACTATTTAGTTGGTACGCTGAATAGGTGTTCAGCAGTAACACTTAAAAATTTTAAAGTAACAATAAAGATGTACATGCACTATTCACAAACTACAACAACTAGGATGGTATTATTATGGGTATAGATTTATAGACCAAGATCTATTATGGGATTGGGGCACTCATATCCCATGGAAGAGTCTGCCCAGCAGTCACTCAGCTTGCCTCAAGAAACATGACCAAGAACAGCATGCTGATGGCAGATTCTCAACACCCTACCAAAATCTGTAGCTTGGGTGAACCATCCCAGCTTTTCCAAGAGGCTCAATCCATCAGGTGAATAAATACCAAATTAGTTCCTAATCCAGACAGAGTGGCAGTTCTCACTGCATGCAGTCACCCCTAAACTGACAGTAGATAAACTAAAGCAACTAAGAAAATCCCAACAACAGTATCAACTACATAAGCTCAAATCAGTGTTTCAACTCTATTTTCTAAAATAAAGCATTTTCTAGAAAATTAGAAAGCATCCCAACACCAAATACAGAATCCCTTTGGGAGGTTTAATGTAGACTCACCATGAAGTAATGACTCCTCTGGTAAGGACTCAAAGTTCTCTGTTGCAGGGGTTAATGCCTATACAAAGAGGGATCCTGTTAGGAAGCTGGCACTATTGCCAAGACTTCCATTGAGGTACTTCCTTTCATACTAGTCTAGACTTTTACATCAGCACTATCAGACTCCTGTTTACCACAGTTTCCCCCCCCCCATGTTATAACTCACTGTATTAGTCTTCTGCCCACTTTTCACTTTCATGCAAAAACTGCATGTGAAGAAATGATCTGAAAATTCCATTCTGTTATCACCACAGCATGGCTGATGACCTGAGATTGGAGTTCTAGACATGAGTTTTTCATCTACTGGTAGGTACTTCATGAAGAACACTGGTGAAAACCTTACTATTCCTTCCTAGTTACTTCATATTAGAAGTACTTTTCATGATTTACCAGCTAGTGAGCACCCTTTCTGAAAGCCAGTACTGTCCAGTCACCACAACACTGCCATACCTCAGATGATCTGCAAGCCGAGTCAGGAATACCATTCCAGACATTTTCAGGATCCACAATCTCCTCATTGCCACTGGAGAGATTCAAGACCTGCACAGACAGAGCCAAAGGGTATCCAGCACAGCAGCAATACTCTCAGCAAATAAGACACTGCAGTAGGAAAACACAGTTGAGGACTCCCTGCCTTTGGAAGGTTTGGAGAAGTCTGGATCTTGCAAGGAAGAGCAAGTTAATTTCTAATAAAATTGAATATAACTACTGAATCTATTCAAGGCTCTTCTGGACTTCTAAGCTAAGTATAGTGTGAAAGAAAGGCTGGAAAACACTGACTAGATCAGAACCAGAAGGAAGCTGATGAATAGGGATACCCTTACATAACACTGACATTCATCTGAATGCAGATGAGGTTAGTTTTTAGTACCCAAGGGATCTGCTTGCAAATGAACTGGCTTCCATGATCTCAGGCATTCAATCTTCCAAAAGGTTGCTTTTATGTAACGATCTTTTGGAGCTGCAACCTTAAATTAAACCTTAAAGGTCATTTTATCCAGGTATAACATCTGTGATGTGTGTACACAGACACACACTCCCCCTGAACCAAAGACTTCTCATTCATCTTGCAGCTTAAAACAGTAGAACAAGGCAGCTCACTAGATTATCCTCAAGTCCCACCAACCCCTAATGCAATACACATTTCACTGAAGCAGGAATACTTTGGGATCCATTATTACTTACAGTATAGTTTAAGTTTCTTCCCAAGGTTCTACTGCTCCAGCACTAATTCCTCAGAACACCAGTAAAACAGCGCCAGGTTTCGTGAGCATTTAATGGTAACACAGCTCCATAGCAGAACATTCACTCACAGGCCAGATACACTCTTATATGTGTGGTTCTATCTCAGTCTGGAGCCAGACCCTTCAGTATTCCCAATCCATACAAGGGAATAATGGAAAGTGAATAACAAATGTTGACATGTAGCATCCAACTCTGTTTGAGATACTGATGTTTCTATGTAGCCTATAAACTCAGCACCAGTCTTTGCAATACTTAAATACTATTATAGAGTGAAGCTCTAAAATATTCAAAGTTTAGAAGAAGACCAAAAAAGGGCCAGATCTTAAGAATGCAGAAACACTATTCAAGCCATACTTACCCTGGTGCCTTTTTCAGATATCTCCAAAATGCGAGCCTCGCACCACTGAAGGGAGGTCCACACCACACATTTAGAACCAACAGCAAAGCCCTTCAGATTACAAGGATAGTCATGGTGTGCTTGAAGAAACAATGACATGTCAATGAAGGAGCAAGAAAAAAAAAACCCTATATAAAACCCCACAAAAACCATCCCTCAAAAAAACCTCAGATGCCTCACAACACTGCTCCCCTTCCACCCTCCAAACTACTTGATATTTGAAAATTAAGAATTTGTCATCCTGAACAGTCTTGCAAATGCATTTTCATGTTCAGAAATGGATTTCCAATCAAAATCATTAAACTCCCCAAGTAAGATTAGTTGCTGTTACACTGTCACATTAAACATGAGATACAGGCTTAGTCTGTTGTCCTTAACCCATCAAAGAATACTGACATTAACATTGTTAACTTATTAGGAAATAAAAATTAGGTTTCTACAAGAAAGCTATTTGCATGTTTGAACAGGTACAACATTCTGAATATTTAACTCCTTAAAAATCAGATAATTTACCTTCACTGCAGTCAGACAAGCTCTCATTTCGCTTTTCTTCTTCATCCCCAGACTTACAGCCTGAAGATTGCACACGCATATTTCCACACTCTTTAAAAGAGTCAGTCAATTCTTGTTTCATCCATTCTTCCACACAGTCATCTTGCTGCTTCTGCCAGCCCTTGTGTTTCTGAGCTCTGTGGTCACAAGATTTTACAGTGAAAACAGGCCTCTGGTCTGCTGAGTCTTTCGTAAGAAATGAAAGTTGACTTCCACTATTTGCAGAATTCTGCATCACATGTTCCAACCCTACTAAGTCCTCCCCACTGTCTTCCTGAGAAGGCTGACCATCAGGCACCACCAGTCCCAGAAACTGCTCAAGTTTGGCACCTAGCATTGACTGCTTGTCATGGGTCTTCAGGTACAGTTCCTTCTTGGGTCTATCACCAGGTGGTGACAGCCTTGGGGAAGGAAGATCTGCTTCCATCCAAACACCTATTAGATCTTTCTCTTGATGAATTCCAGGCACATTCACTTCTAGTTCCTTTGTGTTCTCTCCCACAGAAGGCTGAACATCAGCTGGAATCAGCTCTACTGACTTCTTTCCACCACTGCCTGAAGGCACCAAGTGTTCTTTCTCATTAAGTAATGTTAGAATTTCAAGGAAGTTCAACTCTCCTGTCTCCTCACTACCAACTGGCAGCTCCAGCAATTCCTGTTCCAACACTGTCTCTCTTGCTTCACTGCTTGATGCTGTCTGCATTTCAGGAGACTTGGATTCTAGTGCTTCCTTTGTTTCTTCACCCAAGGTGGTCTTCCCTGAAAGTGCCTCCAGATCCAGCAGGAGCTGTTTTAGATCATCATATAAATAGTGCATTTCTAATCGATCCAGTTCTACTGATGTCCCTGTTCCATCACTGGAAGACGCTTGTGCCTGGAGCACTGGCAATTGCTGCAGTTCTTCTGGTTTGTTTCCTAGAAAAAGGTCAGCTGCTGAAGCTATGCCTGTCAGTTCTGCTTGCAGCTCAGCACCGTCTCCAAGCAGTACTTCAGACAGTTCTTGTTCTGAAGCTGTCATTTCACTCCCTGAAATATGAGGGCTGCAGCTTCTCATGGGTTCTAGTAACATGCCATTGTCACTCTTGCCTTCAGACAGAGATCTCTCTTCATCAAAACTGTTCTGATGCTCTGCTGTTTCATACCCACCATCAGCATTCCCACTGGCAGCTCCCACTGGCACATTTGCCTCTGCAGTTTCTAAGCCCTCAGAAGTTACACCCAGGAGAGGTTCAGAACAAAGTAAAGAACTTTCTCCCTGAGATAATCCACAAACAGCAGTAGTTTCTCTTTCAAGACAAAGATCCATATCCCTGTTTGAACACACATTTTCCTTCAAGAGATTGTCAAGGCTTGAAAAAGTGCTATCACCAGTTTCTTTATTAGCCTTCCAAAAAGGCTTCATCTCTTCATTGATACTACTGCCAGAAGCTTCCAGCTTGACAACACACAGAGGGACTTCAGAATCTTTATCTTTTCGAGTTTCTACTACTTCAGCTTCTAATACAAGGTCTGCAGTCATATCATAAAACTTCTGATTTGCTTCACTAAGCCATGAGCCCTCTGAGGGATTGAAACCTGACAGAGAGCAAGCAAATGCTTGACCAGGTATTCTGAGCAGTTCACATGGAATCTCTTGAACCATCTCCATGCCAACAGCTTCCTCACTTCCATAATCCACATGTCGAACAGCTATACTGTCACCTTTTACACTGATGATTTGAGCTCTGTAGAACCATCCGTCTTTACTGTATTTTGCCAGACAAATATCACCACTTTTAATACAACATCTGCCATCATTCAAAGAGTTTAGTCCAAGCTTTTCTGCTTCCTCTATTTTTTTCTCAATGTAACTCAAGAGTTCAGTATCAGCTTTGTGACACCAGAAGTATTCTGGACCATTTACCACTGTGACATAAATTTTTAAAGTCTGACCTGCCTCTGGAAACTTCCAGATAAATGATTTACCATCAGAGGAAATCTCATATGGTGCCTGAGGAGGTGAAAGCTCAGACACAGTTATCATGTCACTGTTCTCTCTTTTATCAATTATTTCTGTTGAACAAGATCTCTCTGTACTTGCAAGATCATCAGCTAAATCCACTGTTATTATACCTTGATGGTCACTGAGAATAACTTCCCATTTATCCTCAACCTTCTCTACAAATTCACATGACAGCAGGATTTCACTTGTTCTCTTGGTGAAGTAAAGCACTGCTTTCTCTTCCCACTCTGTGCTTTTCTTGAATTTAAGTCCACCTAGAAAGCAATGAATGCTTATTGCTGGAATAGATGACAAGTCCTCAGGGAGCCTGCGTGCTTGATGAACATTGATGACTGAAGTATCACCATAATCAATATAATGTACCCTTATGAAATTCTCAGAAGTCTTCTCTTTTACTACAGCTCTATACCACAGGCTGTCCTCTGAATAAACAGCACTGATTAAATCTCCTGCTTGGAAAAGTTGTCCACAAGGGTTCTTCACTGGTGTCCTATTGTTTAAACTTTCCAAAATGCTATTAAGCTGGACCTCATCACTTCCTAGCTGAACATAAAAATCCAGCGGATCATTTACATAAGACACATACACTAATGTTTTAAGAGCTGGCACTATCTTCTGTTGTGGTAGATCAGATACATTTTTAAGCTTTATACACTTGCCTTCAGCATCAGATTTAAAATTTGGCAGTGCATTCATCTGGACACAGAGGTCAGACTCCTCCCTTGCTTCATTTAGCAAAATTGCATCCTTTTTACTGCTAAGTATTTCATCAGATTTTGGTAAACCAGCTGCCCAACCTTCTTTCCTAGAGGGCTGAAAAAGGTTTACATTTTCTCTGAAGTGCTTTTTGTTCCCATGTGCTCCCTGAGCTTCAGATTTGCATTTTTTAGTGTCAACAGGCCTCCCTGCATTTAAAGTAGACACTGCAGTTTCATTCACATCTGTATTTCTAGAGCACCAAGTCTTATTTTCTACATGACTACATAGCCCTGTATTGTTTAGGCTTAGCTCCTTCAGTTTCATGTTAATTTGAGTATTATTATCAAACAACTCAACCAGGAGTGTATTATCAGAGTCCTTTGCTACTACTATTGCTTTTAATTGCCTTTCTAGGACAGCTTCCTTAAACCACATTGCAGCTTCTTTGGAAACTGAGGATACATGAGATATGGAACACTTTATGGCCTGCATTGGCACAAGCAAGATATCAGAAGCATCATTGGGCAAAAGAAGTAGATCATCCTTCTCTATAGTCTCTGTGTTCCCAAAATCCACAAAGAAGACTTTTGTCTTTGGTTGTGTTTCCATAATGACTCCCCTGTACCACTGACTGTCAGCATACCTTGCTAGGCACAAGCTCTCAGACTTTCCCAAGGTTCCTGTGCTGGTCATTTTTTCACTCAGGCAACTGATGTTCTCAGCCAGCTGTGCTAAGGTATCTGAACATCTTTCAAGTTGGCAGTAAAACATCCATGGATCCTCAACATGTGTAATATACACATCTTCCTCGCTCCCAATTTTGATACCATGATTAGAATAATAGTAAGAATGAAGCTGAACCAAGGATGCCAGATGCTTTTGAGGAAATAAAGGTCTGGCCACACCTCTCTCAGTCAGAAACTGGCAAGCACTCTGAAAAGGTGTGATTAAGTCTACAATGTTAAACAGGTCCCTATTTATTGAAGCCAAGGCAAATATAGTACACTTTAGTTCAAATTCAGATGATGAATTAACAAACTGCTGAAATGTCTTAATTGCTTCTTTGTCCCAAGCAAAAGGATTCTGACCATTGGGTTGGATTAAGTTGTAAAGGCTGCACCTGAAAGCCTGAGCCTCTAACCTAAGGAAGCGTTCATTAATTGCACGGAGGTTTGTTAGACACACCTGCTCTCTGTTGCCATAGTCAACATAGACAACTTCTACTTTTTCTGCACAAAGTGCTTCACTAACAATTAAAGCCCTGTACCATTTCTTATCCTCTGAGTACTGGGCTAAACATACAAGATTCGGCCAAACATGTGGCTGAGATGAATTCTTACAGTGCTCCTGAATTTCATCCATTAGCAGCTCAAGGTCACGGCTATTTCTACTTAACTGACACCAGAAAAAACTAGGATTTTCAACATATGACAAGATAACATTAACTGTACTTCCCACTTCTAAGTGGCCTCCACAAGAGTAACCTGGCTTAATTTCCACATAATTCTGTCTCAAGGACATGTGCAGGTTTCCCTCACCCTTATAGTCCTGAGCAGGAAGAAATTCGCTACTTTTTGAATCATGCACATTTTCAACAGGGCTCTCTCTGACCATCACAGCCACATAAGAATCAAGTGCTCTATCATTGCTCTTTAGAGCAGAGTCTTCTCTGAGCCTCTTCCCTACATGTGTTTGGTTTTCTTCTGCAGCACTTGCTAGGGAAGAGGCCTGTGTCACAGAATTTTCATCTGAATTCTGGAGAGCCTTGGGTATTTCACACCTCTGGTATTCAGCATAACCTCCCTGGGCCAGGAGTTTACTTACTCTTTTCTCTCCTAATTGGGACTGGTCAAAAATTTCAACCATGCATTTGTCACCCTGCACATTCAAAAACCAAACCTTTAGATCCTTGTTCAATACAATCTCCCTGAATGCAGACACAGAAGCTTCACTCCAACTCCCTCTCAGAGGGGAGACACCTGCCAAACAACACTTCAGAGCTAAAGCAGGCAGTTCTCTGAAGCGAGGGAGCAGCTCCTTTAGGGCACACCGATCCACAGTTTCTGTACTGCCTCTGTCCACCAGGTGTATTTTCACCCCACTGTCCAGCACCCCAGTGACCATCGCTCGATAAAAGCCTCCCTCGTTCCCACTGGCACAACAAAGGGATCCAGGGTGTGGGTCCCAGCCAGCACCATTCAGATTCGTGGCATGGGAGTAAAAATTCCACATGCACTGCCTCAGCTGCCTGAAGAGCTGGTGATGCTCACGGAGCTGCAGCCAGAACTCGGATGGGTCTCGGAGGTGGGAGACCTGTGCACTGTAGAACATACAGGTCTTCAAGTGTACACCAGGCAGAGCACCAGAGGCCAAATCCCTGTGTGTTAAAACATGAGGTGCTTCTGGTGGCAATTCCAATTCTTCAGCTGAGGATTCTTCTACTTCCAGCTGCTCATGAGTCTCAGTTTGGCTCACCAGCTTTTGACTGCTGACCAGGCAGCAAGCCTGAGACCCAAAAAGATGGTTCAAGTTGACACTGTTTTCCCCATACAGGGTCACGTAATAGAGATGCTCAAAGGAGTTAAAGGCTTTGATGTGAGCACTCACTCCCCTGCCTTGCACCAATGCTTTCAGCACATCAATCTGTGATGAGGACCAGCCACAGCCCCCATCTGAAATACCCTGAAGAGCACACACATAAGTCACCACAGGCATGCGAAAACACTCAGCAGGCAAGTGGCGCAGGTTAGCTCTGCTCACAGTCTCCTTCCTGCCGTAGTCCACGAAGATGACGAGAGCTGCCTGCTGGTCCTGCTCGCCTGCAATAAGCTCCAGCAAAAGGGCACGGTACCACTGGCCATCCATACCCCGGGCAGCACAGGGCGAGCCCACCCTGGGCAATAAATCCTGCTCCCAGCGGTCGTACCCGTGGCACATGCTGTCGGAAAGGCAGCGGATCTCCTGGGACAGGCACTGCAGCTGGCAGTAGATGTGGTGCGGGTCGGAGACGTGGGTCACCACGACAGGCTCTGTCACACCCAGCTGCAGCTGCGGGTAGAAGTAATCCAAGGCCGGGGACAGGGGCCGATAGGAGAGCAGCACGTGGAGGAGCTGCGGCACCGCCGGAGCCCCGAGGGGACACGTCGGGGGGTGCTGCCAGAGCTTTTTTTGGCAGCCAAAGGGCAGGCAGCGCCTGAGCACCCGGCAGAACCAGACAGGGGAGACCCTGCGGGCCAGGCCGAGCTGCCGCATCTGGGCCACGAGCTGGGGCAGCTCCAGAACCACGAGCTGCGGGGACATCACCTCCTGCACCACGCCGGACACCTCCCTGCCCTGCAGGAAGCTCAGGAACTCCATCGCCTCCGCCGTCCACTTGGAGGTCGGCGAGTCGCCGCAGCCCGTCCACTCGGGGGGCATGGCATTGGCCACGACACAGCCCAGCACCTGCGGGGGCAGCTGGAACAGCTCGGGGCGGCCCCGGCACAGGTAATGGGCGGACGCGGACACCACGTACCCCTCGTCCAGCAGGAACACGCGGTACCGCTGGGCGCTGCAACTCACCACGCAGCAGCGGTACCAGAGCCCCAGC
>WBMV01000561.1:0-16857 GCA_013396655.1 Campylorhamphus procurvoides
AAGGGGTCTTGAGAGCTCTGACTAAAATGGTCCCTGTGCCTCCCTGTCACAGGTTGGGATGGCCTGCTTAAATTGGGTACTTAAATTAGAGCCTCAGGGAGAGCCAGATCTGAGAAGAGATCGCAAGATCACACTGAAAGCTACAAGTCCTTCCCAGCAGCTGCTTTCGTACAGCTGGGGCTGCCCAGCTAAACAGCTGCACATCCTTATGCCACTCTGCTCACTTGCCAAAGGTATTTATGCCTTAAAGAATAGATGAATTTTGCAAAGGTCTAGGGTTACGCATCAATTTGGGATTCCTGAAATCCACATTGCTGTTGACTTTCTGGGAGGCAATTCAGGTGCATTACGTTGGGAGTTACAGCAGGCCTGAGGAGATGCCTGGAAGTCTGCTGGAAATCCAGCACCAGAGGGATGGACCTCACAGCCACCTGGGCCATTGCTCTCCGGCCTGGGCAAGGGTTCTGGGAGCAGCAAGCTCTGAGGAGCCAAAAAAGTGATGAGAGAAACAAAAATATTCTTTTCCAAATCCCTCCTCCAATTTCCTGCTTGGCTGAGCCATAAACATATTTTGAGAGGAGGCTGCTGTATGTCAGACAAATATCGCCAGGCAGGGCTGAGCAGCACCCTGAGCCCACACCCTGGCTCTCCAGGGACATCTTCCAGATAAGAGACAAAGCTTACACAAAATGGACAGAAGGGTGGGGTGGCCCAGAAGGCTTTAAAAATCTCTTTGTTTTCAGGCCTGGTGTGGGGATCTCCGGGCATAGCTGGTGCCTGGTTATGGAAATGCTTCTCTGTGCTGTGCAGACTCAGCAATCCCAAAAGCAGAAATATCACTTCTTTACTCAAAAATAAGATTTCTAAATGCAGTTTCGTCTTCTTCAGCCATGTCTCATAGTCCTGATTTCTTGCTTATATTCCTTCAGTTTTATCTGTTTGTCTTTTTTCTTTGAATGTTCCTGCTACTCCTTTAGCACTTGAATAACGTAAACCAATATAAATGATGTTTATGGTGACCTGCAGCACTGAAGAGGGTCCCAGGTAGCAGTGAGAAATGCAACATTGTTTTAAGGTAAGGAATGAGGGCTACACCTCCTTCTGTAGGGCAGGAGATTGGAAAAGAAGACACATCTGTCTTGGACAAACAGCATTGGCTTTCATTGCTAAAAATCGAACCTTCATAAGGAGATCTTGGAGACGGAAAATAACAGGCTTGTGGAAACTCTAAATACAGTGAGAGAAAGAGGGATGGCATGATTTGGAGAACACAAGGGATTGGTAAGGCCCTTCTGCCTGGAGCTGTTCCATGTAATTTATCCCATCTGCAAGTACTCATGCAGAACTCCATTCTTTGGATTATGTCGTTATTTCTTGTGAGGTTTTTTCCCACTAATTGCTCTGTGCTGTTGTTCAAAAGTTTTCAGAGTCTCTCCAGAGCAAAGGGCTAAGAAACCACTGTCTGACACTCTAGGCTTCATCCCCTTGAGATTGTTACATTCAGTGAACTCAAGAAGTTTCTGATCATCTTGCAGGGGAAAAGAAATACATGTGAATCAACAAATTCCCTCTCAATATTTATGACTGCAAATAGAATGGTATCACCAATCATAAGTATCACAACAACAAGCATCTGCCCATACCACATTTTCTTTTTCCATTAGGAGCTCTAAAGTTTGGCTATCTTGTCTATAAAAACCACAGAAAAATATAGAGTGTCTGGACAATTTTCCCCTTATGATCAAAAGTATGCTCAACACATTCCTTTGGGTTTCAAAATAGATTAAATGTCTTTTTCATTGAAAGACTGCAAAAACAATTCTCCAAACAGTGACAGCTCTGTTTCTACCAGACACACTTTGTAAGGGACTAAAAGTCTGTGTGATGGTTCTATAACAATAAAATGTTCTCATCTGACAAAATGGTCCCAGACACAAAATTTGATTGAGACACAGCTAAACATCTTCAATTTTCAATCCTCCTTTAATTGCAGTCTGTTCTCTCCAATCTCAACGAAAGTGTTTCATTCAGTGCAGTACTAAACAAAGCTTTATTTATTGAGATTTCCTGGAAAGAGAGTTATCTGCAGAAATAGTTCTGACTAAAAATACTTTCCTTGTGTTCAGAGAAATTAGTTTAGCCCAACAAATTACAAAAAGATGAAAATAGCAAAATTTCCAGAATTTCTTATCATGGAAGTGTCTTTCACGTGTTTGTTACATAAGCTGCAAAGGTGAAGATCTCCGAATTAATTCCAGAAAGAAATGAAAGGACAGGTGGATATATGATAGACTTCTATAAGATCTTGCCTGTTGCTGGGAATAATCAAAGCATTTGGAACGTGTCCAGGGAAGGGAACGGAGCAGGAAAAGGGGCTGGATCAGCAGGAGGGGCTGAGGGAGCTGCGGGGGCTCAGCCTGGAGAAAAGGAGGCTCGGGGGGACCTTCTGGCTCTGCAACTCCCTGATGGATCCAGATGGCAGTGAGGCCCTGCTCCCAGGGAACAGGGACAGCAGGAGAGGGAATGGCCTCAGGCTGGACAGAGGACGGGCAGGTTGGATTTGGGGAAAATTTCTTCACCGTAAAAATGATCAGGCACTGGAACTGTCCCATTGGAAGTGGTCAGGAATTGCACAGGGAAGTGGTGGAGGTGTTCAAAAAACATGGATGTGGCACTTGATGAACACAGTGGCGCTGGACTCGATGATCTTGGAGGTCTTTTCCAACCTTGGTGATTCTGTGATTATGTTCTATTTAACTGAAGGTCAAGGGAAGGTACAAGCAAGTGAAAGGTAGCAGGTTTCAAGCAGATAGACTGTTTTCTTACCTCAATGATGTAGATTTGAAATTCATAGACTTGGGAAGTGTAGTTAAGAGCTTAAGAGGATCCAAAAAAGGCCTAGAGAGTCACAAATATACCAAGAATATCCATAATGTCAGGAAAAGGACAGCCATTCAGAAGATGACAGAGAAGTTCTGCCCCCTGTGCTGAGCCCTCTCCAGGTGTCATGATGGATCCAGCTCTGCCCTGGCCTGGCTGAATCCCTGGCCTGGAGCAGGGCTGCCTATTTTATGTATTTACAAATTATGTGCATTCCAACTTTTATGTTCTTTTCCATTTCTGCGGATAAGGAAAAAACATCCCCTCCCTCTGTGCAGGGTGTCCTGGGGGACGGATATTCAGCTTCACTAATGCTGGGGTATGGTCTGGAAATTTCAGGAGAGATCCTGTAGATCAGATGGTTTTCAGAGATGCTTGATTGAATCCACTCAGGTCTATTCAGGTTATTCAAATGGGTGACACAAAAGCAAGTTATGTGAATTTGTTTTAAGCAAAGCAGAGAAAAGAGTGAATTTTCTGTACGTGGTGCAGTTCTCAGAGAGCAGAGAACAGGAGCATGGAACAACAATAACAAACACCTAAATAAGAGAGGCAAGACTTGGGCACCCTGAGTTTCCCCCAGACGTGGCCGGGAAGTGGTTGCTTTTCACTGCAGACTCACAGTGGTCTTGGAATCTTCTGCTTCAAAAGAGTGGAAAAACCTTCAAAGGTTTATAGCTTAGCAAAGAACTATGTCAGCACATTAGATATTATTTACTAAGGATGTGTGAAATTACCTCTGTGTTTATTAAATATTTTATGAGGTAATAGCCCTCCTAATTGATTCTTTTTTGATTCTCAAGCAATTGGCATGGCTTGAGAGAGGCTGCACTAAGAACACACATTTTGGTTCTTGCAGTGTATGGGGGAAAAACATCAATATCAAGTAATCAGCAGTAAAACTGCAGTAGAGTTCATTCTTATTTACTGGGATATAGCAGCTGGAAACACATAAAATTTTTTGGATTGGAAGGGAACTCAAAGCCCATCTCATTCCACCCTCTGCCATAGGCAAGGACACCTCCCACTAGCCCAGGTTGCTCTAAGCCCTATCCAACCTGTCCTTGGACACTTCCAGGTATGGGGCAGCCACACCTTCTCTGGGCAGCCTATGCCAGGACCCCACAGGGAAGAGTTTTTCCATCTTTATCTGTAGGACAGAATGGATCTACAGCAAAAAATCAATAATCATAATCAAAAAATAACTAATCCTGTAAGTTACCCAGTGGAAATGACCCCAGACGTTAGACATTTGTCTCCCAAGCACAAAAACCTCTCTGGAAGGCAGAGAGTCCATAAGAAGATGCATTGATAGGTTATCTCTGTACAGCTGTGTTCCCACTGGTAAGGGCATGTTTTTGAAATCCAAATCTATACAGAAAAGGAAAAAAGAGTAAAAATGGATCATGTAAAAGAGAAATAATTAAATAAATAAACAGAAATAACAAGGGAAGACCAGGCACGTTTTTCTGTAATGAATTTTAAACCAGGCAGATTGGAGAACCTAATGAATTCTCAACCAGGAAGGGCAAAAGAGAGTGAAAATTTCTGTGTCCTTAGAAACAAAGATGAGAAAGAGAAACCCAGCTGCTCTCCCCATCCCCAACCTCATTTTCCAAACCTGCCATCTGGGACCTCCCCTGCCCGGCCACTTCATCTGTAGGAGATTTGAATTAAACTACCTTTTCTGTCCCCAATTCCCGCTGCTTCCTGCTTGATTTGTGCTCCTATTACAAACTTGATAAATCAACATCCCAAACGACCAGTGAGTTCTTTCCTTATTAAGGTTTAATCAAAGTGTCTTAGCACTGCAGCTCTACTGTGTCAGTCCTTCATCCAGGACTGAGCCAGGTCACACTCAAAAGGCCTGTGGTAGAAATAGTCCCTTTCCTTACCAGATTTGAATATGTGTGGAACAGACTGGGATAGGCTGAATGCCACTGGAGCACCAGGGGCAGGAGAGGAACCACCCAGGGATGCTCCAGGGCTCGGTAGGGCTGTGGCTATTTAGCCATCAAGGCTCTGCTCGTTGTGGTTCTGCCCCATGTGGCTTGTATGGTCTGACAGTTTCATTTTGATAAAAAACAAGAGACGAGCTGGGTAAATATTTGCCAGCTTTTATTGAAGTTTTAGCTAAGAATTTCCTGAAGTGCAGGACACACAAAAAAAGTTGGTCTAAATCTAATAAATGTGCCTCCGATTTTACCTTTTTGAAACTGAGAAGAGGGAGGAAATAAGAAAATTATGTACATAGCTTTCTCGTACAGCCTGTGGGAAATCATCAAGTAAAACTGAATGTAAGCTATTTAAGTTTTTATCTGTACAGGCTCTAATATAGTTTAGCCACTCTGGTTTGAATTATGACTTTTAATTCTTACTCAGGTGACTCCTGACAGGACTATTTGCTCTTTTGAAGACCTAATTTGTGCTGTTTGAAACGTGAAGGCTTTTATTTCAGATTCCCAATTCCTTTCCATCAGTGGATTTTTACTTCATTTTGCAGCCAACAGAAACAAGAATAGGATCAGTTACCAAAGGGAGGATTCTGAGACAGGGGTAAATGATAACAGCTTGGACTGGGCCAAGAAACAGGTAGGGCTTCACTTTTTGGCAGAAAGGGATTATGGCTTTTTTTTAAAAAGGAGAAACTGAGAATTGGTGGAAGGAGAAACAAATATCGTAAACTTAAGGTGTGGCACAACCTACACACAGATACTCCCCCCTAATTTTTATTCTTGCTGCAATTCCTAGCTTTGAATTTCATCCTTTTCCGGGGGGATTGGGTTGTGTAACAGAGAGAATTCCAAGTTTGGACAGAACAGACCAGCCTGGTTCGCAGTTACCCACCATGGCTGTTCTGAATTGATGAGGTACTCCCAGAAGAGCTCCTGCAAAGGCAGCCTTCCCTCCCAAATCTAACCCAGGGATTATACTTTGATCTGCACCAGATGGATATTTCCTTGGCACCGAGTTTCTATAACACTTGGTTAATTACCTTTTTACTTGTGTTGGAGTGAAACACCGCAGCCAACACAGCTTTGTCAGCTTGGGATAACTTTTCCTGCACTCAGGTGGATAACCATGCTGGGCACTCTGAAGCCCCTGGTGAACCCCAGTAAAGGTTTCTGCTGTCCTTTGCAAAGACAAGCTTGTCTTTGCAACACCACTTAGTAGCAGGGCAAGTAAAGCACTGGCAAAGTTTACTACACTGAGCCATTCTGACACTCATGTCACGTGTTCTTTGGCTCCAGCTGGTATTGTTTGGTGCACAGGAGCACCTAATTCCTCCAAAATCATTAATACTCATTGATTAAAACCTCGTTAATAATAATTGATACAAATTCCTACAGTTTGAAAATTAAATTGGAATTATTGACACACAAAAAGAGGTTAGCTGGTGAGCCTTGCCATGTGCTTTCAGGACACACCAAAACAGGTTGCCCATAGGCACTGGAAAACTACTCCTTGTTCTAACAAGCCCCTGGGGGGTGGGCTCCCCACTTTCTACTGTGGTCAAAGGTATTTTGATTTTCTCTGGGACACAGGATCAGGATTTTGGTCTCCTAAATCCAGTATCAATTAATTTTCTCCCAAAAAGGTTGGAGGGAGAAGAACTTGCCCTGACTCTTCTGGTGGGCTGGCAGCATCAGGCAGTGAACAAAATGTTCTAATTCCTCTTCTGAAGCCAGTAGGTACTTTAGTAGTTTCAATTTCTTAACATCTGGTAAAAGATTCAAGCTCTCTCATTGTTCTTGCAGCCCTGTGTGATGGAGGTGGGTAGGCAAGTACCCAGCATTGTGCTAGTGGGGACACCAGTACCAGGGAACAGTACCCAGACAGGGATGGTAGATGATGGACCTTCCCCATCGCAATAATTATGTGCTGGAGTCCCTGGGCTCACCTTCCCTTGTTTCACCCTGATCTCTGCCAAGGAACCAAGTAGGGCAATTTCTCCTGAACCCTTCAAGGCCATCTCCATACAGCTCATGTCTCTCCTCTTGCAGATCCATTGCTGTGCTATTTATCTAATGCTCCCCGAAGGATTACACTATTCTGTCCCTCCTTTTCATCCATCACCGTTTTTTTTTAGCTGTATTCCTTATTTTGGTCTATTCCTTCCTGCCCCAGACCTTCTAACGCATCCCATGCTGTTCCCACATCGACACACCCTAAAGGTAGACACATGGACACATTTCTCGGGTTAGGCCATCCACTAGAGTTGTTTTAAATGTCACCTGGTTATGATTTGGAGCCTGTTCAGCTCTTATTTAAAAGACCACAAACAGAAGCTTTCAATCCCAGATGTATTTCTGTGTTTTCATTGAACTTGTGCTCCTCTAGATGATATTTTTACCCTTTCTTTTCTATTTCTTCTCTTGCTTTTGAAGCTCACATGGTACTCTGACCATTTGCTACTGCAGGAGCTGCTTTAAATTGAGTTTTTAAAGCTGCTAGGTCAGAAGCAGAAGCACTGCCTTGGCATGGCTCGCTGGGTCACACAGTTAAGCTCCTTCCTCACATAACAAGATATATTACATATGTTTTTCCATAAAGGACTTAACTGCTGAGCTGAGGCTTTTAATTGTTTTGGGATCAGCTCAACAGTCACTTGTCTCTTCTCTGAAAGTCTGAAGAGTTGACATTTTGATAGACTGGAAAATACCAGCTATATGGGGTATTTTCACATTTCTGCCTGTTGTTCCAACCTTTCTGCTCTTACAGCAGCCCAGCAGTAACTAGGGCTCCAGAACCCCTTCACTGAGATGTCTCCAGCTCCCCAAAGACAGGAGTGCAGCTCTTTAGGTCCCAGTCTCCTGTGTTTAGGGAACTCACCAATCTCTCCTACACCTTCTGACACACCCCACTTTTCCCTGTTCTATCACTGCACCAAGGCCTGAGCACTGCATGGAGGGCAGGGGCTGTTCCACATTTGTCTCACGTCCAGCTGCTCACTCTTTCAGTGGAATTCCTGCCTTTCCAGAGCAGCAGGATGCTGGGCTCCGGGGCTGGGCTAGCTCTCATGCTGGGTCTGAGCCCACAGCAGGTTTGTCCTGCACAGCTCCTACATGGCCATTGGTCCCCTGGGCCATATTTAAGGAATTCATTATTCCTGCTCCGTATTTATTATGCTTCATGCATCCTTCCTCTTTGCCAGGGAGTTGCTGACAGGGGTCCACACAATTAGGAGCTTCTTTACTGAAAAATACTGAAAAGCTTGTTGTTGCTTGCTGTGGAGAGGCCTTGTTTGAACGTATCTGCTGTTACTGGGTCTCATTGCTTTAACTATAAAAACCAATATCAGTCTTGTTCCTGCAACAATATTTACCCAATCAGTATTCCCATGATCCCAGAAGACAATATGGGATCAAGAACATTGAAATTAGAACAGCAGCACTGGGGAAAGCCCTGTGCTAAAAGCCAAGGATTAGATGTGTTCCCCTGTAAGAACTGCACACAATCCACTGACAGGCAGAAGATGAAAACGTATTAGTACTTTGGAGATAACAAGCTCTCTTAGTTCAAGGGAGAACTAAGATATCTATGTTGGCCAAGTAATAATCCCTCCCCTTTAAATTTAGAGAACAGAACTTTAATTAGGAAAATATATATATAAAAGGATAACAGTTCTTAATCACTGTAGAGATATATATATATCCAGAAAAGAACCAAACAACAACAGTTTGTAACAAACCACTCCCCCCCAAATGACAAAACAAGCAGTTAAAGGGTCTTTTGGCTGCTCCCCCCAAAACCGAAGGGAGTGGAATGCAACTATATCTATGGACAGCAGGTGGCGATGTCGCACCTCAGCCACTGGTTTCTCTCTCAGGGGTTGCAGTTATATTTACAGACAGCAGGTGGCGATGTCGCACTCGGCTGGCTGGGATCTCCCTCAGGGATGATGGCGGGCAGTTCCCAGGTCAGTTCCCGTGAGAAATGGGAAAGCAAAGCAGCAACAATTCTGTCTCCACAGGGGCAGGAAACAGGGGCTTTCTCCCTCCTCTTTTCCTCACAGCAAACTTTGTGGTGTTTATGATGGCTCACGGATGAAAGTGGCCATCCATTTCCAGGAAGGGGGAGGAGATTCCGGCCAGGCAATTCCGGGGAGCAGGGATCACGATGGCGCCACCTGTGGCCCACCACATCCGGTCCCCAACTATCAACATCCAGTCCAAGATGGCGGCGCCCATGTACCCCTACTGCTGATGCTGGACACCAATAATCTCAGCATCTCAAGGTCAGTCCAGATGGGCCGAAGTCAGAACACAGGCAAGGGCTGAAGGTAATTTGGAATTATTAAACACATTACTTGTTTTTTACAAACCAAATCGCCCTCCGGTGTGGGAGCCCTTCCACTATCCTATAATGAAAGGTATCAAAAAAGCAGCTCAGGAATATGGTGTAAGCGCCCCTTTCACTATGGGATTAATGGAATCCCTTTTTGCCGCATATACTCTCACACCGATGGATATTAGAACAGTTATGAGATCAGTTTTATCGACCCTACAAATTTCAATATTCGAGAATGAATGGAAGACCCGGGTTAGGGTGCACGCTGAAAACCTGTATCTTAACATGGGGATCCCTATCATGCAAACTATGGATGCAATGCTGGGACGAGGTCCATTCATGACTATCAAGGCCCAGACTAGGGTGCTTCTGATACAACTTAATAGGTCAAAAGACTTGGCTTTTAAGGCTTTCCAGGCAGCGGCCAAAGCCACAGCCACATCCCCACCATTTACATCAATCCAAGAGGGGCCTCAGGAACCTTTTAATAAATTTGCTGACAGGCTGAAAGACACCATAGTAAGACAAGTCCCCCATCAGTCAGCTCAGGATATTTTATTTAACAATGTAGCCATGGAACAGGCCAATGAGGACTGTCAAAAAATATTAAGGGCCCTGAAAGACCCCAGCCCAATGGATATGATAAATGCCTGCAAAAATGTTGGGACCCTTACTTATGAGGCCAATAAGCATAGTCAAGTAATGGAGGCAAATGCCATGCAAACCTCGGCAGCCATTGAGGAAGCCTAGGAAGCCAGCTCAGCACATACTAATGCTATTTTGGAGGCACAGACTTCCCAGAACGCGGACACCTTGTCCACAATTTAGAACATGCTTGCGGCTATGGTCAAATCCTTGGTGGCTCCTCCCCATTGCCCTAAATGTGGTGACCCTGGGCATTTCTTTAAAAACTGTCCCTCTGTTAAAACCATTGCCCTGCTCACCCTCTTCCCGAGGTGCAGGAAGGGATACCACTGGGCCTCAGATTGCAGGTCTGAGTTTGACAAAGATGGCAGGCTGCTATTGCCAGGATCTCACCCACACTGAGAACACTGAGATCGGGAAACGTGAATCCGAGTGCCAAGGGGGGCATGCAGACATCAGAAACCCCTCTTGGCAGGCATCCCAGAAACCTGCCAACAATCCTGAAGTAACAGTCACTTTTCCAGCAGCAGGGAGCCTCAGAGCTGGCTGAACCATGACATTGCACCAACCAGGACCTCATCAGGTTCCTGTTAGCTTTTCAGACTCTAGCTTCCTACCTGACAAAGGATTAATAACTGGACTTTTCACTTCCATAAATAAGGGATTAATGATAATTCCTGCTGTTTTTTCATTTACAGGTTCGTTACCCATCTATATAGAAGTGCCAACTGCTACCCCTCCTGCAGAAATATCAGAAAGGGAAGCTATCGCACAATTTTTACCCATTGTGCATAATTCGTTACCCCAGGAAGATGTTGTCCATGTAGGAGACCAATATCAGGTACAGTGGGCACAGCCAGTGAGGCAACACCGCCCCATCCTACTCTGTAAAGTATTCCAATGAGACCCAAATGCATTTTTCCAGGTGTCCAATCTAATCGATACTGCGGTTGATGTTACCATTTTTGCCCAGCGAGATTGGCTTGACATCTGGAAAACTGTCCAACCGACTAATTTGATAAAAGGAGTAGGAGGGGTCCAAATACCAAAACAAAGTCTGGTCCCAGTTGGCATTGAAGGGCCAGACGGCAAAATTGCCACCACAACACCTTTCCTACTAGCCCTACCAACCACTCTTCGGGGTTGAGATGTTCTGGGCCAGTGGGGTCTCTCCCTTACTTCAAATTTATACTAACGGTCACTGACGTGCAGCCCATCTCCACTCTGACTTGGCTCTCCAATGAACCTGCCTGGGTAAGTCAGTGGCCACTACAGGGAGAGGGGCTGCAGGCCCTGAAACACCTCATCACTGAGCAATTGGACAAATTTAATTGTTCCATTAAACAGCCCATGGAACTCTCCAATATTTGTGGTTAAGAAAAGAAGTGGTAAGTGGAGGTTACTACAAGATTTGCAGAAAATAAATGAGGTTATCCAACCTATGGGGGCTTTACAACCAGGCATGCCATCCCCACCACAGTCCCCCAGGGTTACCAAATTTGCATTTATGACATCCAGGGCTGCTTTTTTCAAATTCCACTACATCCCAAAGACACCCCTCGCTTTGCCTTTTCGGTACCTTCCATCAATGTTTAGGAACTGGCGAAGTGATTCGAGTGGATGGTGCTGGCTCAAGGCATGAAGAAATCACCAACTATCTGCCAAAAATTTTTGTCAAACATCCTCACGCACAGTACCCTAATGCTGTAATGTTTCACTACATGGATGACATCCTCATTGCAGCTGAATCCAATCAGCTGCTACAAAAAATATCAAGGGACCTGGAAAAAGTATTACCAACACATGGGCTGCATGTAGCACTGGAAAAGTTACAATGCATTCCACCCTGGACATATCTGGGGTGTAAAGTTACGAAACAAACTATCTGCCCACAAGATGTAACATTATCTGTTAAAGTAGAAACGTTGCGTGACCTGCAATCCCTACTTGGAACAATCAACTGGGTTAGACCCGTTTTGGGACTGACCAAGGATCAACGAAAGCCTTTATTTCAGCTACTCAAAGGTAATCCGGACCTGACTTCGACAAGATCCCTGACCGAAGAGGCACAGAATTCCCTAAAACTTGTTAACCGAAAACTCTCCACCTGTTTTGTCAACCGGAGAATAGAAGGGATTCCTCAATCGGCAGTGATTTTTCAGGGCCCATCACAACCATTCACAGTCTTGGGGCAGATACATGGCAACAATAAAAAATGCAATCTCTGGGAATGGGTATTTTTACCCCATCAATTCGGCAAAGCCATTGTTACTTTTCTCGAGATGATTGCCATGGTCTGCTCCAAGTTGCAACACAGGTGTCGAGAGCTTTCAGGCTCAGACCCAACAGATGTATTCCTCCCATTGATGAAACAAGACGTTAAAGACTTACTCCAAAATAGCATAGATTTCCAGGTTGTGATGGCGGACCTCACAGGCAAAATATCTATCCGTCTTCCAAAAATCCCTTTATTCCAGTTTCTTTCCAATATTCAAGTTAGACACCAGCCCCTTCTATCGCCAGTCCCTCTGAAAAACACAAAGACGGTGTTCACTGACAGGTCGAGAAGAACATGGTGAGCTGCAGTCTGTTGGAGAGCCGGTGACAAGTGGGAGCACGACATTCACCAAGTATCAGGCTCCCCTCAGATCACTGAGGTCTCAGCAGTGCTGCAAGCTTTCAGCCTCTTCCCTGACTCTCTAAACATCATCTCAGACTCTGCATATGTAGTAGGGGTAAATAAGAGGATTGAGGGGTCATATTTGAAAGACATTGATAAACCTGTCTTGGCAGGACTGCTTCGGGCTCTCATGTGGGAAGTTAATCACACACACAATCATTTTTTCGTTACCCATATCAGGTCACACACCTCTCTGCCAGGACCAATTGCAAAGGAGAACAATACCGCAGACTTGCCGGTGAGTTCTGTTATTGTCCCTAATCCTGTGGAGCAGGCTCGCCTTTCCCATGATTTTTTGCACCAAGGAGTCAGAGCTCTTTGTAAGAGCTTTGACATCACCTACTCACAGGCTAGAGACATAGTCTCCACCTGTAGAGATTGCCAGCAAGTCTCTCTGTTAACATCTGAGGGAGTCAACCCTCATGGGTTGAAACCGACTCAGGTCTGGCAGACAGATGTCATGCACCATCTGCGATTCAGGAAATTAAAGTACATACATGTCACTATTGATACATTCTCAGGCCTTATGGTAGCAACAGCTCATGCTGGTGAAAAAGTTAAAGATGTCAGAAAATATTTGACGGCAGCCTTTGCTACCATGGAAGTCCCAGAAGAGATCGAGATGGACAGTCGCCCAGCTTATATTTCCAATTCAGTAAAAAATTTTCTGGACATGTGGAGGGTGAAACATGTCACCGGCATCCCACAATCACCAATGGGCCAAGCAATCATTGAAAGAGCACACCAAACTCTAAAAAACATGCTACAGAAAAAAAAGGGGGGAACATTGGCTTATCCCCCCTGGAACAATTAGATAAAGCTCTAGATGTAGTTAACTTCCTCAATCGCATGGATAGCGAAGACCAGTCCAGAGGCATTTTGCCACCAAGGAGGACCTTATACAATCTGGGGCCAAGGTAGTTTACAAACATCTGGAATCTGGAAAATGGGAAAGTCCCTTCCCTAGCATAACAGGGGGAAGGAGCTATGCTTGTGTCTCTACAGGGGAAGGATGGAAATGAGTGCCATCAAGACATGTACGCCCCCATCATGCCAAGTCATCGGCTTAATTGTTACCTGCTACATCCTCACCACCCCTGCTGCATATGTCAATAGAGACAGATACCGTGCCCCAAATGCATATTGCATGGATCGATTTGGCCTACAGCTAAAGACCTCTGAAAGAACAGTAGGCAGGCCTGAGACAGAACCCACGGTTCCGTTTCACCCGGATCAACTGAAATACAGACAAATGGCAAAATCCCCAGTAGTAAAAGATTCAGCATCATGGATTACGGCCTCCCGAGGTAACATGTGGGCGTTGCTAGCTAGGATGGTTGGGAGGGATTCCTTGTGCCTTTTGGTGACAGACCTGGGGAACCTTTTCAAATCATGCCTGGTAGGAGTGCCGTGGCATAAGATCAATTGGGACAAGTTTATCAGGAATTACACTGCTTGGTGCTTCACCCACAATTTCCAAGACAGTCTGATTACCCACTGCTACCTCAGGGACGCCCTCTCCCCTCATCACCCTTTGAATCCACTCCCGAAGCCAGGAAAGTTTACGTTTAAAGACACCTTTCCCCAAGAGTTAGAAATTTTGGGCTCTTGGCCCACACCCTATTGCTTTTAGTTTGGTCAATCAGACAATGTTCCTTCTAAAGATGACTTTTCTGTTGCCCCCATTACTAAGTCCACGTATGCCAATCTCACCACCTGGTGCAACCAATCACTGGATTCCCTAACCAAATTAGTGTCACCTAAAAGGTCAGTGGTGCTCCCTTACTGAGCATTTTTAATATGCGGAACTCGAGTCTGGAAGGAAATCCCAAAAGGGGCAATTGGCAGGCCATGTATGATAGGTAGACTTTCAATTTTCACCCCCAATTTTACTCTATTCTCCAACTTGATCAAACCAATTGGGTATAGACAATTTAAAAGAGACCTAAGTGAGGATCACTTACCATTTCTATTGGATTGTGACTCCACAATCCATTTCTGGACCTACCAACAAAATTTATGGGGATCAGCCCTCCTACCCCAAGTGGGTACTGCCCACGTGCTATCCTTACTAAATAAATTGCGGTGTTGGCTATCAAAAGAGGCCAACACCACCAGCAAAGCCCTTAAGGGCTTGCTGACAGACACTAAATCACTGGAGAAAGTCACATTTCAAAGTAGAGTGGCCTTTGACTTCCTTCTGCTAGTAAATGGGCACGGGTGCTAGAAGTTTGAGGGCCTTTGTTGCCTCAACTTCTCCTCCCATTCCCAATCTATCCAGTCAAGAATCAGTGAACCTCATTGATAATTTAGAAGTTAAAGTAGTCAGTGGTTCAACAGGTCTGTTTGATTGGTTCCCAGATCTCAGGCTGTCCCTAGGTTTAAAGAGGCTAATCACAATGCTAATTCTAGGACTTTTCATTCTGTTGTTAATTGTGCTAGTTATTTCTTGTGTTTTCTCATGTATAAAGAAAACTTTAGTTTCAAATGCCTCTACAGCCTTTACAGTTCAACACAATAAAGAGGGGGGAGATGTTGGGATGATCACATTTCAACAGTGGAAGAACAGACAAGTTACCATTCAGCATGAAACCAACCCGTGAGGGAAGAAGCAAGAAGAGGCGCTGATATAGGACTATGACAAAAAATGGTGACTACCCATTGTTCCTGAAGCTATATTAATATAGTTTATAGTTATCATAATTACTTAATATTGTAGGTTTTTTCTTCTCTATATTGTACTTCTGTTTGTGATTCAGTGATTGTACCCCAGTTCTTCATAGGTTGTCGGTTGCTGCATTGCAACATCCCCTGATATGGTTATCTCCTCCCCAGTTCTCCCTGTTTAGTCACGTTCCACTCTACTGTCTTTCTATCAGGTTAGACCACACCCAGGTTCCACCTCCCTTCTATCACTTTCTCCCTGGACCCTATATAAACCTGTCCTCCATTTTAATAAATGCCATTCCTATTCTACCCTATCCTGGAGTGTGCTGTCTCTTCTTCCCTGATCAGAGATTGTGGCAGGGGACAAGCCAGGAGTCAAGGGTGACCCCAGTTCCAGCCTTGTCCTCACCAGGGCAGCCAGGGCTGGGGGCTGCTGACAGGATCCATCAGCAGTCCTGGGCAAGGAGAGCAACAAATCAGATTGCAAGGAACAAAAGGACTGTTACACACACCTGAAGCCTATCCTAGAGATGGTCCATCCAGGACATCCAAGAAGGTCCATCCAGGACAGCAGCTCCTACAGCAACATCCAGGGTCCATCCCGGAGGTCAGTGCTCCTACAGCACAGCTCAGGGAGGGAACCACCAGCCTTGAGCTCTGAAATGGGGCGCCAGGACCCATGGGCAGGACATGTGGGTGCCAGTCCCAGCAGGCTCACCTGCATAAAGCTGTACTCAAGGGCTGGCACCACGGGCCCTTCCCACTGCCGTCAACTCCTCCTTCAGCACCACCTGAGCTCCAGGGTCCTCTGCAAAGCCTGAGGGGTCAGTGAGGTTCCAGAGCTGTCAAAACAGTACTGAGGAAGCATTGCTACATCTTGGTCCAATTCCCACAACTAAGGCTTTATCTGCAGACTCCCTCTATCCCACTTGCCCATCCCAGTGGGAATGTCCCGCTGCTGTAAGGGGTCAGCCCAGAGCTCCCCACCTCTAGCTGGAGAGCCGGGATGAGACTGACCACGACCCAGTTCCCAGGCAGACTCTGCAATCACAGCCAGAATTTTGGCAGCATTTTGGGAGGGTTGCTAGCTCCTTGGGGAGGTAAGGAAGAGGAGAGCACAGATCTGCCTACATAAAATGATACTGATATTTTTCTTTTTTAATAAAAACAGAAGAGGGAACAAAGTGGGAAAAACGTCATGACAATGGCACTGCAGGAGAAAATGTTGAGACTTGGCGACATGCAGAGAGGAAGTGACACAGGAAGAAAGATTTAAATGCTCTTATGGGGGGAATCTAAGCCTGGGCAGGACCTCGATGAGCACAATCCTTGCTTTGCTTCCAAGTGTCCTGGGGTACGTCAGGCTGGTCAAGGGAGGGGATTGTCCAGCTCTCCTCCATGCTGGTGCAGTCCCACCTTGAATCTTGGGGGCAGTTTTGGGCACCACAATGTAAGAAAGGTCTAAAGCTGTTGGAGGCAGTCCAAATTGGGGGCACGAGGCTAGTGAATGGTCTGGAGGGGCCATACAAGGAGTGTCTGAGGTCACTTGGCTGGTTCAGCTGGAGAAGAGGAGACTGAGGCCAGACCCCATCAGGGTCTGCAAGTTCCTCCTGAAGGACAGAGGAGGGGGCAGCTCTGATCTCTGCTCTGTGTGACAGTGACAGGGCCCAGGTGATGCGCAGAAAAGACCCCAC
>WBMV01000565.1:0-72696 GCA_013396655.1 Campylorhamphus procurvoides
CAAAAAGACCTTGCGGCATCAGTGTACATGATATAGGTCAGAGATTTCCTAGAGCAAAAAACACCAGTAAGCAACCTTTTCTCATATAAATATCCCAGAGCTGGTTCTGTGCCTTCCTCTTCCACATGACTGCATTACTTTGTATTTTCAGAGTCACATCTTTGCCCTGGTATTACTGGAAGGTGGGAAAGCCATGAGCCGTGAACAACAGCCTGCTCCACAGCCAACAGAAGAAGGACTCTGTTCCTGTTGGTGAAATCTTTCTGCTGACATAAAATTGATGTTGCTAAACCCTAAACTATCTTATTTTAACAGTCGCCAGATGAGATATGCTGCAGATAGAAGGAAGATTTTGCCAGAGCATTTTTGTGTTTGACAAGCTCCAGAAAATTTAGAATCAGGCTGAAAATTCAGGGACAACGGAGTTTTACAGCAACATGTTGGAGCTTTGTTGGTGTAACACTCAGGTTTGGATTCAGGACCCAAAGTCAGACCCTGTGAAATATCCTTAAGTACCTGGTGAAAAATAGATGTAGTCAAGAAACATGCTCATGATATTTGTCTAGCAGTTTATCGATACGAACTTAGAGAAGTCCAGTTTGCTAAAATTAGAGACTAATATTTCTTGCTTCACAGAGGTGATGTAGATGTGATGTGTTTGTGATAATGAGCATGTTAAAATGTTTATATGAAAAAGACTGAAGTGAACAGTTATGCGTTTTCAGACATCCATGTTGGGTCTTGGCATACTTTAACAGTTCCAAAGGAATATATTCTTGATATTATTCCAGTTCCTGTCTCCAAGATGTGATGCTATTTGCTTACCACAAATTGCAAAGTCATAAGTAAGATATATTCTATATTTAGTAAATCCAATCCCTTCAGCAGAAGCTCAGATCCAGAAAAAAAACACGTTTCTCCCTCCCCCCCACCCTCAGTAATCGTAATTTCCAGAATCAGGTGTTTGACTGTCTGCATGTGATTCTAGATGAGACTAGTCCACAACTGGTTGTTGTCATTATGCATATGAACAGCCTATTTTCATCAGATCATTGATGTGAGAAGCCCTGCAACAAAAGGCCCCCTTTTGTCTAACTGGTAACAAAAGGACTAACTCAGTGGATGTTTCCCAGGATTATATCATTAAATAGTAATGATATAGGTATATAGTAACATGTTCCTGAAATTTAATAGGGAGGTGAATAATTTCAATTTTAAAAAAAATGAGTGAGAAGAAATATTTTAGAAGGCTGATGAGTCTTTCATGATGCTCAGAAGGCTGATGAGGCTGATGAGAAGGATCCTGTTTCTTGCACCATTTAAACATTTAGCTAAGAAATACAAGATTTTATAAAACAAATGTATAATTTTACAAAGAGGAAATTTAATTGCAGTCTTCAAAGGGCTGAAGCACACATCTCACATAAGTCTTAAAAGTGATTGCACAGTCTTTTTTAAGTGTAAAACAATTTTTTGATTAATTTACAAAGCAATGAGTAAGTACTTGAGACTTAGATTTGTTCTTTGAAATTCACCCACTGATTGTCCTAAACAGTAAATTGGCACCTGCTGCACATTCTTATGCTGAAAACCTGTAATTCCTCGTAGAGGTATCTTTGCCCTGTCAAATTGAACATCCTTTCTGTGATGACAATTAGGTGGAAAATTCATTGTTCAGGTGCTGAGTTCTGCTTGCTAAAAAATTTAAAACAAATCTGTAAGCTGTTGCTGCTATTGTAGTGTAATCACTGGCTTTCTACAGTAAGTGACAAGTCTGTTTTCAAGCAGCAGAAGCTTGCCATCTTCCTTTGTGCTTCCACAAGGCTTAATTGTTCCCCTTTTTTGACAATAGTAAGAACTCCACATGACTCGGCTTGGATTGAGCAGTTAAGGATGCCATCACATTTTTATAATGACAAGGGTAAAAATTAAAAAGGTCCATGCATGCTTTGCAGCCAGAATTTTAAGTCTGTGCTGTGTTTATCAAAACAGCAAAATTAATTTAAACAGTTATTTGCTAAACAAAAACCAGCACGTGAAAGATGAATATTTTCAAGCTCAAAATTCCAATATGGAATCAGGCAAGTCCAAATGACATTAGCAAATCACGTCTCCCAGAAACATGGTTGAGACCATGTCATACATCCATGGCCACTTAAGATTTTGTGATGATAAAAAGAGAGATTTCTTCCGGCTGGGCAAAACTTCATTTATAACTTGCAAATTAATGGTTTTTACACCATTTAAAATGGTGGTTTAGACTATTTATAGTACGTGAAATACAACACAATCACACAAACAGTGAGAGTGTTCAGCATAATATTTTATGTTTTCATGGAAAACTTAGCCAAGAAACAAAAATTCCTCCAACATGGAGTGGACATTGCCCTTTCCCTCTGATGCTCAGGCTTGATTTGAATATGAACAGGTAGGAGAGGAGAATTGCAATAGACAAGAAAATTTATCTCTTGAAATAAAATTAATTTGGTGGCATGTTGTAGCCTGTGACCATGTGGGATTACATTTACACATCTCCAGTGCTTGCCTATATACAGCTGTCTTTTTAAGTGATCTGTTTCCAAGGAATGCTGAGGAACACATGACAGACTGACACCAATAGGTACTTACAATGAAGTCTTACCATAATGTAGTCTCCTGCTTTTAAGCAGCCAGTCCTAAGGATCTTCTGAATTTCTCTCTTAAATATGCAAATATGGAATAATGACATTTAACGTGTATGTATATTGTATAAGAATTAAAGGGTATCTAGAGTTTGCTTTCAAAATATAAAATAGCTTAAAAGATGCCTAAGAGAAAACTAACAAAGAATTTAATGGGCTTAAAGCCAAAATCCAGAAATTTATCTGACAAAGTGCTGCTGCAAAGAATATCACTCCAGCTTCCAAAATAAAAAGGGTATTTGAGAGGAGGCAGCATGAACAGGAATTTGCCTGTCTGCTAGTCAGTCCCACCCTAAAAACTTCTGACTGTGCTACTAATTGCAACCAAGTTGCACGGTGGGACAGTTCTCTCAGGGGTATTAAGTTCCTTCATGTTTCAGTGACCAATACTACAAAAAGCTTTAATCAGAGATATCCCTGTTGGACTCCGCAGAATCAAACCCCAAATCTCTAAGAGAGCAGGACATATTTGTTCAATTACATAAGAAACCAAAACACTTTCTGGACTATACAATGAAATTATATTGCACAAATTAATTTCATATGAATCCAAATTTTGCAGGAAAGTAAAAGTGGGTTTTTTCTGTTTTTTTTTTTTTTTTTAATATATTCTTGAGTCTCTTTCCTCTGTTCGTGGTAACGTGCCAGTATAAACCCATTGATAATGTGAAATTTGCTGTCATTCCTTTCTGCCTTTAAAATGATTTGTGGTGGTATTATTTTTTTAATCTAACTATTCCAATACACTACTTGATAGTTTTTGTCACCAAAGAGTCAAGGATCACAGAACAACAAAAGTGTTAAACAATAATTTTTCTCCTTTTCATTCCCCCATCACTAAAATACTGTTTCAACTCATATGAAAACTTTTAGTAGAAATGTACTAGTTTTGATGAAACTTCATTACAGAGATTAATCAAGATAGAGAGTTCATACTGATACAACTATTAACCCAGGAGCAAAAAATGTTTTATGCTAAATGCAAATTCAAATACTTGCTCTTACCTATTGACTATCTTCAAACAGATTCATTAAACAAATTCGGTTCTGTTTCTTGCAGAAAATGACACTTTCAGAATTTTCACATTATTTATGAGATAGAATTGCTTCTTTTTTGTCCAGCACTAATAAAGACTCTGACTTTAGGAAATATTTTCCATGAAGCTGCCACATGATACCACAGATGACTGACAATGTGGTAATAAATGGTATTGAAAAAAATATACCTAAAGTAAAGCACTTTCTTTTTGAGCACTATAAAGTGCACGGTCACCTCAACCAAAAAGAAACTTTAGCTGAGACATTACAAACAGCCTAAATCTACCCTTCCTGTGAACTCGTGGTTCAAAGGACACTTTCATGTTTTTATATTAAGCACTTAGAATTCTTTGTATGCAAAAACCTGTATAAACATTTTCAGTTTTTAAAAGGAGCCTTTGCAAGATTTCTGGAAGATTGCATAAGCAACATATCCAGTCCTTAGAACAATCCCATAAAATGAATAAACTTTGACATACAAGTGTCTATCACATCTTGAAAGTGTTTAGCTTTTGAAAATGATTTGTAGAAGATTTTTTTCTTACATGGAATTTTCAGTCTTTTTTTTCTTTCAATATGAGTGCCAAATTTTACTATTAGACAAACCTGTCCAGCTGTCGCAAAATAAAAATGAAGATGGTTTGAAAGGTGGAAGTTTAGGTCTTTCTGTTTGTATCAGTAAAATCACTGAATTCTTAAGAAAGATTTGCAGAAACTCCATTTAGGATGGAAGGAAAAGACCTGTGGGGCCTGTGAAGGTTGTATTTACTAAATAAGTATTCTCAAATCACAGTTCATCTACTTTCAAATCTGTATAAAAAGACTAAGTTATAACACATTGAATAAAGAGAATACTATACTTTATTGCAATAGATAACCTTAAGCACAGATGTCCAGTACAAGTATCCTTGCAAAAATGATGAAGCACCTATTTCATGAAGATGTATGTTTTGCAAATGACTTGGAGGTTTTACACCTTCTTTGAAACCATGTTTTACCATGTTAAGATCATGTTTGAGTCCCTGAGAATATTTCTTAGATTGGAATGAACAAAATAGTCCACTTGGACTTCTTAATAGGCTACAAAAGAGTTTGTCTTTGCAGTGCCGCAACTCTAGCTAAGATATTTGCCAGAATGCCAATTTAATGAAGGTCAGGGACTGGATAAGGTCAGCAAACACTGAGAGCAAAAGAGAAGCACACCTGGAAAGTGCCTGGTTCCTTATGCCCAGTGACATTATTGTATAAAGTCTTTACACTTCATATTTTCATATTTTTTATACTTCAAGGCTCCTGGAGTACTAAACAAAGAATAATAATGGAATATATCAGCATTGTTGTGGAATCATAGAATCATTAAGGTTGGAAGAGACCTCTAAGATCATTAGGACGTCTAAGATTAAGTACCCAGTTACAGAGAGAACAATCCAGAAACCAGTTCTATACATACAGATTCACAGATTAGGAATCTATTGCACATGAAGAAACTTAAAACAATATTTTTAATTCTTCTGTCATGGAACCTTCAGAGAACAACAAAAAGTGTCAAACAACATTTTATCTCCTTTTTATTCGCCAACCACCTATCAACTCAAATGAAAAAGACCATTTCAGATTTTGGTTTCCATGATAGTACTTGGAGGAGGGTCTTTAAAAAAGTATTATATTTTTTTCTTCATAAACATGAGTGACCCTATAAATATTTCTTGCCTCAGGACAGAGGATGTGGCTAGGAAACATCATACAATACCTTGTCCCAGAATAAAATATCTTGCTAATTATTTGGAGTTTTCCTAAATAACATAAGATTTCAATAATAACTGGATTATAAAGAAGTAAACACATAAACCATAAATTATTAAACATCTAAGCACAGATTTCAGATTCTATCTACAAGCCTGGCAGAGCTCCTCTGCTATATTAATTACAGAGAGAACTAATAATTTAAACCAGTACTGATCAGTTCAGAGCTGATTTTAGGTAATTCTATGCTTCTTCTCATGACAATGTAATGTTACTAGGCCTGTGACATTTCTCCAAACATCTCTTTTTGAACCTATAAATTTTATCCAGGCAGAACAGGCAACTTTTGTTATTTTTCTGGGAAACTCCTGTGTAACACAACAGCCCAGTCAGGCCAGTGGCTATAAATCCTTGGGCAGTGGATTGTAGTATGTGTTCTGGTCAGCTCTGCTGGCCTTGCAGGGACAGGACAGCAGGACAAGTAGGTGCCTACGTTTTCTTGGTGTTCAGGTACACAGTGCCTGTGTAACAAAATTGCATGTTTTAGGTGTATTGGAATCATTGCACATCACTGTGTAGCTTATGTGTCTGATGCATTTGGATGCACAGAACAAGAATGGCTCCTCATAAAACAATGCCCTGTATGTTGGATGAATCCAAACATGTCAGACACATCTTGTGCATGTGCACTTATATCTAGTCAAGAAATTTTGACATAAATACTCAAACCTCTTGTGTACACCAAATAAATGGCAGTCATGGTCTCTGTAAACTTAGCATCTATTGATGAATAGTATGGACTTCTACTAACGCAAATAGTCTTTCTATATTTTGCTCCCCCCTCCCCCTCTCCCCCCTTCTTATTTCTTCTACGCCTTGGGCGCTATATCTTATTTGGGTTCTTACAGTTTTGGTTTTGTGTGAAATTTCAGCCACAAAGTGATGGCTCAGAGTTCTCGAGTGTGATTTGGTAATATTAAAAACCAAAGAGAGATTGTTTTTTCTTAAGATAAACAATGAGAATGCAGAAATGGAAATGTTACTCTGTACAAAATGATGATTTCAATTCAGTTTAAAGAAACTCCCTATAATAGGATTTGCTTTAAATGAAAGAAAATTCTTCACCTTCCTGGACCTATTGTTACAAGTTCAGAAGAATAAACTAGTTGCAAGATGCAGGTCAAAGATTTAAATGTCAAGGAGATGTTCAAAAGTTTAAGAGCTGAAAATCAAGGTAGCACTGACCATGGCTTTAAAGTAATTTTTTTTTTTCCCATTTGTCTATGGCAGTAAAACGGTTTACTGAAATAATATTAGATTCTAACATGATGGCTTTCAAAAGAATTAAAAATTATAAAAATAAATAAAAATCAGTGAAGTAGGTAGTGTAACACATTTGACTTTAACATAATTAAGTTTCTTTCCACTAGGAAATCCACTAAATGTTTGAATCAAAAAACTCTCAAAGGTCTTTCTACAGGGTTCTGGCTATCTATTGTGACTATCAAGGGACAGTTTCCTCTATCAGCTAAAGGACTGAAATCTGCCTTGGGGAATTCAGATTTTACCTTAAACTTTGATCTTCTTTAAACTTTCATCTCTGCTAGAAAAAAAAATCCTTAAAATAAAAAACACAAACCAGAATCAGTTTTTGAACCACAGCTCACTGTAGATTAGAAAGAAGTAGCAGATATTAAAAAAACGTTGACCTCAACTGTGCATAAAGGAAGTATGGCAGAGACAGTATCAGTACAACTGATATCCTGCAACTGAACCCCATTTGCTGTAGCATTTTTCCAAAGCAAACACCTTCAGACTAGGAATGTTTACTGTGTTCAGTGACTTTTGTAGATTTTTTTGGTCTTACCCTCCTTTAAGTCAGCATTCTTTTCTGAACTTAGTAAAATCAACAACATCTTTTAGCATGTTTTAGTGTAAATACAAAGTATCCAGAGCATGGATAGTCCTCTATTTAATCCAGAAAAGTGACTTCCACCTATCTATATATGATACTGAAGTTTCAGACCAATATATGGGAACAAATGGATAGAATTAGGGGATACAAGCTCCTCTGAGCCTTGGCAGCTGCATTTAATGCCAGCTGAAAACACAACTGTATGTTCAGGGTTAGTAAAAGCATGTTTTGGGAATCAGAGACAAACCAATATGTGGGATCTCTACGGTCCTATCTTCTGTGAAGAGGGGATGGAGTTTGTCAGCAGCTTGCAGAAGAAAAGGACTCCCTCATCAAACAGGCTACTAACTTATCAAGGATTCATGATGAGTCAGCTGGACTCCAAGGATCCAAACTGCTTTGAAGATTATGAGTCAGGAGGGAGGAGAAAGAGAAGATTTTAAGTCAAACCCCAAAGACTACAAAGCTCTAGCTTTGTAGTCTTTTGTAGTCAGTTGTTTTCTGACTAGGACTATATTGGGGTATTTTCCCAGCTTCAATTCCTCTGTTTTCATCCAGGAGACAGTCTCTTACAAGATTTTTGGCTTCATTATGATGAGACTAACTGGTTTGGAAAGCAGGAGGTATATCAAGGCGTTACTGCCATTCTCAGGGCAGCTAAAACCAAGGATTTGAGCCACCTATCCATCCTGTGTCAGCTCTGAAAATGGAGAGAAGCAGCATGGATAAGCATGTTATCTGGTAGACTGGGGTTTCTGGAAAAACATACATTTTTAAATACCTGGCTCAGTGACAGTATTTCTAAGAATTCCATATGTATATAAAAGCTCACTCCTCAGCCCAACAAAGCATTTCTACAGTGAACAGAGGGAGGCCTGACACTACAAATGGGAACAAAATACTCCAAAATGAGACTATGGGAAGGAATTTCTGCTGGAGCCTTTTGTCATTTATTTTGTATGATCTAAATTAACCAATTAAACATTTCAGAAATCAAATTATTTGGCCTGTAAACTGTGCAGAATAAAATGTTTGAATAGCTGGGTTCTATAAATCAACCTATGTAATATAAGACACTAGTCCTGTTTTTACCTACCCTTTCAAAGGATTAACAAGGAACTGGCAAGAAGAACAGTGATGTTGATATGAGCTTCCAGCTGGGATTGATTACAGGCTACAGCCTAATGCAGTAATGTTTTGTGCTAGCACAACAGTTTAACTAGAGAGCGCTCACAATACATGCTCCCCACCTTCTGCCTCATAAGTGCTGAATATGTAGAAACCAGCTAATGTTGTTGTGATTCTGACCTTTGATCTGTTAAATCCCCAAATTAATTATCTAGCATGCACGTGAACTTCTACTGCTTAAATTAGGGTACGTTTGTAAAACACATCTCATGTTGACAGCTTGTTTCTAGGCAAGTCTTTTGCCCAGCCCCCATCCTTACCCCAGCCTGAAGTGGAGAATGAAGTGGACAGAATGGACATAGAGAGAGGTTGTAGGTGTTATTCCTTATCAGTGCTAAAAAGGTTAAAACAATATGTAGAATGTAAAATTAAGAATTTCAGGGAGGAATCAGGCTACTCTTCCTACAGATTACCCAAAGTAAATGGAGAAAATTAAATATAAGGTAATATCATAAGTACAGTAAATGGTTTGCTCAGTGGGCTGAAATATTTGAGAGCAGTTTTTATTGTAAGAGAAATTCCTGAGATGGAATCACAAGTGTGTTGTGAGATGTGTCAAAAGAAACTGCAGTCTAGGACAATGAGGATCAACTGTTCTTGTCTAGTTATTAATAATTCTGGATGTATTTTTACATATATTTTTAAGTAGTTGACACTAAAATGATTTGTTCCTGAATATTTCTGACTTGGAGGAATTGCATACTGACCAGAAAATCACAGAAAATATAGAACTCCCATGAAAGTGCCAAAACAAAATCTAGCATATAAGCATCAAAGTACTTGTCATTATCATCACCATATGCACTGTGGAAATTAAAGGTCAGTGCCAGTCTGAAGTCTTGAGTCACTGTAACTAAGTCCAGGCCTAATAACAGCAGAAATGAAATTCACCTTTTCTCCTGGAACTTAAGGTAGATACCGAATCCATAAAAGGGTTGAAATCCATCTGGGAAAAAAAATATACAAAGTGTAACTCTTCATGCTGATATTTTGGATGTGAAATCCATTTTACTGCTACAATTTCTCAAAACAAAATGCCCATTGTTTCAGTTTGAAGCAGTTGTGTTAATCCTGTCCACATATGTTGAATAAGTTCAAGAGCACACGCAGAATCAAGACAGTCAGGCAATAAGGATAGCTGTGCCCTTCATTTCTCTTTTTGTAAAAGGACTGGGGCAGAGCTGAGATATTCAGATACTTCTGGAAATGTGCAGAGGTAGAATTGCAATGCAAAATGAAACATAGAAGCAGAACACTGGAGTCAAAGTGTGTGTTGGACATTTTGGGCTTGGCTGTTTCATTTCTATTTAAGGACTGTCTCACATACCTGAATGCACAGGATGCAATCCTACCTGAATAGAAACACAAGCAATGTTACAGAGATATTCTAACAATAAAGTTTTTCCTGTCCATTAACATTTACAACACATAACCACTAAACCTTTATCATGCAAGTTTGAATTCTCTTTGGAGAGGAGAAAAAGTTAGCTATTAATATATCACAAACTGCATATGTGATTTAGGTGTGGTTGTAGGATCTTTCTGTATGTTGTCTATCAATAAATGTGTGTTTGCTCAGAAAAGTTTTATTTGCCAAGATATTAATGAAGAATGACTTGAAGCAGAAGAAATAGCAAAGAGGGAAAATCATAGTGGGGATTTCTATACTTTCAAGAAATGTGAGAATCATCATCCTGTACAGTGACTGCAGTGACACATTGCTCTTAACTGAATTTCTTAAGGTTAATTGCAAGCCAAAACGATTTTGAACATAATAGTTTTGAAATATTGTATGTATGGGGATCTTCTCACCACAACTTGATGAAACTCTGATATTGAATGCCTAACAGCCCAAATTATGTAGCATATGTGGTCATAAACTTTGCAAATGTAATTCTGCATAAACAGTAAATAGCAAAGACTGGTGTTCTCTTTAATAGTAGTAAAAGAAAATAGAATTGATAAATGTAGCTTTCATAACTAATAACGCACATTTGAGAACACATGATGGTTGTTGTAAGCAGAACTAGTTGGAAGAAGGAAACTATTCACATGATTATGCACAGCTCTTCAGCTGAGACATTTTAAAACTAGAAGAAATCACTTGATATCTTTTCTGATGTGCTACATGAAACACATTTTAGGAACTTGAATTAATTCATGCTTCAAGGCTAATAGTTGCAGCGGCATTGGAGACTATATTTTAAGGGAGAAATTCAAAACAAGGCTTTATAGTAAGGGGACCATGACCCATGATAATTTTTTTAGCTGAGTGTGCCTCTTGTCAACACACAGGACGTGACCAGATGTGTAGAAGAGCTTCTTCCCTCTCCTCATATCCTAACACAACTGTCTAAGTTCAAAGGAGAACTAAGATATCTATGTTGGCCAATAAATAATCCCTCTCTTTTAAATTTAGAGAACAGAACTTTAATTAGGAAAAATATATGTAAAGGAAAAAAATAACAGTTCTTAACCACAACACATATGTATATATACAATAACAATCTGCAACAAACCCCTCCACCCCCAAATGACAAGGCAAAACAGTCTAAAAGGTCCTCTTGGCTACTTCCCCAAAAGGGAAATGTGATTATGTCCACAGACAGCAGGTGGTGCTGTCGCGCCTGCCCGGCTGGGCTCTCTGACCTGTTGGTGCAGATGATAGCTGTGGTCGAGTCAGGAGTGATGGTCGTAGTCTGATCAAGAATAGTGGTTTCCTCCTGTCGACGTCCTGCTGCTCCTCTGGGTCTGATGAGCTGCTCAAGGCCTTCTGAGCCCCGTTTATGTACCCTCAGGGAGCACCCAGTCCCTCCCCCAGCGCGGGGACTCACACAATGGGTGATTAATTCTATGAGTCATGGGGTATGGTTGAGCTGTTGATGGCCCATTAGCACCCACACCCCCTCAGGCCGGGTGTGGAGGTGCTAACAGCTTCCTGGGCAGATACTGCAAATGGTCCATTGTTCTTGGGGAATGAATAGAGGGTGTAGAATACACAGCTTTAATCACTCCCACACAGTGATAACTGGTCCCTCCTGCTAAACTAGGACAACAACCTAATGCATCAAGATCAAGTATTGGTTAGGGCTTCAAATCACTTCCAGAATGCTAGAATATCAAACATACTCTAGCTTGCCTTCCCAATGAAATGAAGGTTCTATAACAGTATTTTCTATCTGCTTATCTCTCTTTCTTCACTTTCTTTAACTGAAGGAACTTGTTATTCAGTTTCAACCAGAACTCACAAGGATCCAGCCCAACAAATGAGGAGAGGATTCAGGAGAAGGGGAAAGAAGAAATACGTTGGGATGTCTGTAAGAAGCCTGTAGCAAATCAGGCTTCATTAGTTCTGCTCACAGAACAGCTTTTATTTTTTTTTCTTGAAGTGATCTGTGACCCCCTCTATCCTTGAATCATATCTACATACTTGTCTGACAATAAGAGCTTTCTGTTTACTACAGCACCAGAGCCAAGATGGTTAAGGACAAGAAAATTGGATTCTATTCCTTCTTATGAGTCACTAGTAAAAATGCCAGCTATGTGAGTGTACAATCTTTATTATCAAAGATAATATAAGAGAAAGAAAACAACCAAATTTTCACATTTTCACAGGCTATGTATGAAGTTCTAGAAGCTGGAAAGTTTCTCTCCAGGGCCATAAACTGAACACATTTGTAAATATGGGATACAAATGGAATAAAACCCTCAGTGTCTTTTCCTTCCCTGACACTTGAAAATGCATGGAGTAGAACATTTAGCTATGCATATTAAAGGCTGGACTGAACAGTCCTTTGGTGCCGTATAATAGTGGCATAATAAGTCTACCTTAATAGCAACTTGAAATGAGGAATATTGAAATGAGGGGGCTAGATGCCAGGTTAATATCAAGACACTACATAATACTAGTGCCACATGGCTTGCCCGACCACTGTAGACATTGAGTTTTGCTGGCAGGAGCATAGCAAGACTGGGCAGTAAGATGGGACATTCCAAAGCTGAATCTGTTACTCTCTGAATGAATCATTACTTGCAACTGGAAAGCTGTTAGAGAATAACTTAGCATCCATAGCTCATTAATAGCATCTTCAAAGTGAATATTAATTACATCTTGGAAAATGTCAGGTTTTCAACAGTTGGAATGACAAAGTAGGCTAATTTGGTGGGGAGACTTATCTTGCCCATCAGTAACCAGCCTTCCGCTTATGTTCCTTTGGACATCTCTTGCTTTACTTTCTTGTTGTTGCCAAGAAAACACTTCCATATTGCTGTACATACTGTACTGGACACTGCATGGCCATGTGCTGTTTACAGAATAAGAAAAACAGCCAATATCAAAGTAATTTTCCATACTTCTTGTCTTCTTTTTTTTTTTTTTTTTAGGAAAAAAAAGGAATTAGTTATTGAGTTTGGGTTGGCAGTATGGGAATTAGAGCTCTGCTATGACAAATTGCGGACTATGTGACATTTCTTAAACAGAAGTTCAGACTAAATGGTAAGACCAGATCCTTCTGGCCTTAAACATATCTGATTCTATTTTAATAATATTTATTAACATACTGCATTATACAATGATGTTCTGATCATGGGAAATTGCTTCTTTTTCACCGGTATACAATTATCCAGTGTGGCAGTGGAGAACAAAGACACTCATAGGAAAAAAAATATGCTGTGGAATGATCTTTACTATTTTGGGGAACACTGTCTCAGAGGAATATATAATGAATTAATCACAGTTCTTGTGGTTTGCAGCTTAGATGGGATCATGTCTAGGCTGGCAATAAAATGCAAGGCAGAGACTGTTGAAAGGCAACTGTATGCTCCCAGAGAACAGACTTAGAAATTTCTTCAATGCTTTTCCTTCATTTTATGATTAATAGAATATATGGTAATGGCTCCATAATTATTTGAGAGCCTTTGCTGCTATTTTCTCTTCTTCATGACAAACTCTGTTAGAGCACTCTTTGTCTGACCTCTTCTCATACAAACCATCACAGTCACAAAGACAGAAATCCCAGGACCATGACTGGTTTATAGCAAATGTAGATTTGTTTTTTATTGGTACTTTTATTTTACAGATCCAGAGGAAAAAAAAAAGAAAAAAAAAGAGAAAAATGGTGAGGATGACTGAAAGGGAAAGGTCCATTTTTCCTAACTCCTAATTGGAAACAATGGCATTACTGCTTTCACTCTGCTCGTATTTCTGTTGTAGAATATGGGTGCTACGTTGCTGCTAAACCTGCTCCCCTATGCTCCATTCCAGAGTGCAGACATGTTCCACGTCATATATGGAAGTACAACTGCAAAGAGCTCACTGGGATACTGTAGTTTTTCTAGAGATTTTTGAACATCTGCAGGATAAAAATCATTAAACCAATAAAAAAGCCATGATTCATTCTTGTCATGTCCTTCTGAAGTTTCAGAATCCTTTTTAAAGAAAGCGGTTTTATGAAGGTACCAGATGATGGAGTAACAAGTTCTAATTTGCTAATTTGTAAGGTATGGTGTGAAACTCATTCACTCCGGCTCCTACCCATTTTTCTCTTAACAGCAGGTATATAGTCATTCCACCTAGAATATAATGAAGTGCATCCTTTCTCTTACTAGGAATTACATATTCCTTACAGTCTGTTTCAGACATTATTCTCAAGGATTCTTCTTCTTGCAGCCTTCAAAGCAGCAACATAAATATTTTTAAGAAACAAGGTGATTAAAGAGTCTCAGGCCTTAAATAGCTGTGGTTTATTTGTTTTTTTTAAACAATCTGACTGAGATAATAGAGAACTACACCATTGTCTTACATTGCTATGGTAAAAGGACCATTTTCAAGTGGAAATTTTCAAAGAAATTTCAAAAAAAACATATGTATTTCTTCCATATTATCATTTCTCTAATTTTCCTTTATAAGACTGTTCACGATGTTGTATAATTTCTCATCATCTACATCTTAGCTCAGCAGCATCTGCATATCTGAAAATCTCACAAATTCTATTCACTTGAAATTCTGGGGAAAATAGAAAACAGTTGTTTGATGCCGTCTGCCTCTTGACAGACTGTCTCTGTTACTGAGGCACTCTGCCCCTTGCTTCCTGAGCTAAGGAATCTGTCCTGAACTAAATGATTTTACCTGTGCCAAGGTAGAGCAAATTTATCAGAGCCCAACAGTAGCATTTGCCACCAAATTACTCAGACAGCCTAGGTGTGATTCACCACCTGAGGAGCTGGGCAGCTGGGGACAGTTAAGGGCAGCTTTGTCCCAAGCATTCGCACCTCCCTGAGGAAGGGGACAAGAGCTCATGGGTGCACTAGGCTTGGTTAAAAAGCCCAGCTTCCGCAGAGCTCGGCTGTAATAAACTGGAGACCAGTCCTGCTGTGGCATCTTTGGGGTAGAGGCTTGAGGCTCCAGGGGGCTGACATGATGTCTTGGGACATGAGCAAGGTGGGGGGCAGTTTTAGAGGGCTGGTCAGGGTCACTCAGTGTTGGTGGTGCCCCTGAGGCCCTGGCATGCTGTTAGGGAAAGGAGAGAGACCACTCTATTAGCAGATTCACAGAAAAAAAACAAAGAGTGCAGTCACTCTTATCAATGTATTTTAATCAATGAACCAGGTAATTTGTATCCAAATAGACAAACCCATTATAACCAATAAAATATTACTAAAGAGACTCCCAACATGGATCTGTTACTGCATTATAATAACATGAAAATGCAAACGAGGTGTACAAGTGGACACAAAATCAGCCTTCTTGCTGACAAGCTATTTCAAATAATATGTTTGTGGTTGATAACCTATGAGTAAAAGAAATGTTTTTACTCGTGAACATTGAAGCTTTTTTTGCAGCAGCAGCAGCAGTTTCTCAACATGAACAGTGAAGCTGTTCATTAAAAGCAAATAGACAACAATGAAAAACTCTCATCAGCCCAAAACAGTAGAAATAGTTTCAAACTCATGATGCTACATTAAAAATGTGAGTTCTTTTGAGATATGTGATGCTGTTGTTTTTCAGAAACTGCACGAGTTCAAAACTAGTTTCACTCAATTTAACTTCCTATTGATCCTTCAGAATTACAGATATTAAACACTTGGTTTCACAACAAACTTAATGAACAATTCTGAGTCTCTTTATGCACAGCCACTGGAATTGCATGGACCAGTTGGAATCAGAGATTACAGCAGTGTCCCATTGGCCTGCAATTTTCTGGCAGCTGAGAGTCTGCCTGGATATATATAATGACTTGTGCTGCAAGTTTTTCTCCTGAGAGCTGAATCTAAACTGGAAAATCCTAGCTTCAGAGGATAAACCTACTGAAATAAATAAATCTATTTCTGTGGGATGTGTAAAGCTGTAAAGAGGGGTTCAGTCCAGAGGACAGACATTTATGTTAAGACCTTTGGGTAGATTTACACTCTGAAGTAGAAAAATAAATGATGAAAGGGAAGATTTAAAGAGGTGAGATTCAATTTGTGCACAGTTTGAAAGAAAGGGAACACTGAAAGCAGAGTGAAAGATCCAGGCTTTCTGGAACATCATGTTGATGCTCCAAGTTAGGATGATTGCTATTAAGCTAGAAATCTGTATGATCCCTTTCTTGAGTCCAAGCCTATGCCCCAACTCATAATATACCCAAAGTATTGAATCCTTCAGCCAAATGTCTGTGATCAGAGGACTGTGAGAATCAGAAATAAGATGAATCCTTATGGTTTGAATGGTGTGCTGTTTACTGGATGAAAAACTGCCTGGATGGCCAAGCCAAAGAGTGGTGTAACATTCAGCTGGCAACTGGTCACTAGTGTTGTTCCCTGGAGCTTGGTATTGGGGATAGATTTGTTTAAAATCTTTATCAGTTATCTGGACAAGGGGATCAAGTGCATCCTCAATCACTTTGCAGATGACACCAAAGTGGGTGGGAGCGTTGATCTGCTGAAGGGTAGGAAGGCTCTGCAGAGGGATCTGGAAAAGTTGGATCAATGGGCCAAGGCCAATTGAATGTGGTTCAAGGTGAAGTGCTGGGTCCTTGGGTCCTTGGCTCACAACCCCAGGCAGTGCTACAGTCTTGGGGAAGAGTAGCTGGAAAGCTACGTGGTAGGAAAGGGTCTACTTTGTCAAAAGCTGACTGAACATGAGCCAGCAATGTGCTCAGGTGGTCAAGGTGACTAATGGTATCCTGATTTGTATCAGAAATAGTGTGTCCAGCAAGACTAGGATAGTGTTTGTCCCTCTGTACTCAGCACTGGTGAGGCCACACCTTGAATCCTGTTCCAGTTTTGGGCTCCTCACTTCAAGTGAGACATTGAGGCACTGGAACCTGTCCAGAGAAGGGCAACAAAGCTGGTGAAGAGTCTAGAAATTAAGTCTTATGAGGAGTGGCTGAGGGAGCTGGGGTTGTTTAGCCTGGAGAAAGGGAGGCTCAGGGGAGACCTTATTGCTCTTTAAAACCACTTGAAAGGATGTTGTAGTGATGTAAGGGTTGGTGTCTTCTCCCATGTAACAAGTGACAGAACAAGAGGAAATGACCTCAGGTTCTGTCAGGGGAGGTTTAGGTTGGATATCAGGAAACATTTTTCACCAAAATGGTGGTCAAGCACTGGAACAGGCTCCCCAGGGAAGTAGATGAATCACTAGCCCTGGAATATTTAAAAGATGTGTAGATGTGGCACTTAGAGACATGGGTTGGTGGTGGACTTCTCAACGGCCATTTAATGGTTGGACTCGACAATCTTAGAGGTAATTTCCAATGTAAATGATTCTATGGTTCATTGATTCTAAGATGTTTTCCCATCCATGTCTGACACGGAGTGAGGATGAGAGTGAACTGCAGTTGTGAAGTAGAGTAGGCACTTCCACTCTTCTTCACCCAAATGAATTGTTGCTTTCTGACTGACACCAGAGCCCAGCTGCAGAAAGCTCATCCTTTCCTCTAACAGGCAGTACTTGCAGCTCAGAAATTTATTACCAGTGGCTGTCTTCATGCTGAAAACTTTGCTAGGCATGAGAAACTCCTCTCTGTGCCACCTACCTCCCAAGGTCAGGTCCTTTCAGACAGAAACATTTAAGACACAGGCAGACCCTGATCTTAGCTGTGAGAACCTTGTCCTGCAGATGAGGTTGGTCTTCTAAAGTGTTGAAGATGGTGTTCCAGTTTCACCATGGATCCATTAATCCTAGACACAAAGTTTAATCCTTTGTTACAGTCATTGTACATCCATCATGGAAATAGAAGGGTCAGCTGAATATCCTGATATACAGTTGTTATTTTATGATTACACTGCAGGAGGACAACAACAGTGGGAGTTGTAGGGCATGAGCTGTATAAGCTCTTCTGTGGTCCTGTCATGTACATGGGTTACCTAAATTGCTGCTGAAGAAGTACTGTTTCAGATTCTATGGGTGTTATCACACCTACCTTGGATAAACCTTGGTTCCACAGACTAAATGTGACTTGAGTTAAAGAGTGAAGAATATTTTGTAGTTAATCTTTTTGTATTAAAAAAAGGAATTTATAATATTAGTCCAGTTAAAATGATCTGAACTGCTTTGAAATGGCCTAGTAAAACCAGAAAATACAAGTACAGAACATTGCGATATACAGAACAGATTGTCTCAGAAAGCCACGAAAGTTCTGTCTCTGAAAGTTTTGAAAGACAAGTCAGAATAGCAACTGTCAGGAACAAATCGGCATATCTGCCCTTGTCTTCAAATAAAGAAAAATCTAGATAATATCTCAAGGTCTTTTATACCCATCTTCTGTGATATCAGTTACTGATGGCTATCAGTATTGAAAGATATCTATATTGTCTACTCTTGCCTTTAATGTAAGAAAATTTGTCTTCTTTGGGGAAAAACATATTACCCCAAGTGACTGAAGAAAGCGGGCTTATATTTGTGGGGTTCCGTGGGTTTCCGTGTGTAATGGTTGCTGTCAACCATGTTACTTGTGTGTGCTGTAAGTAATTTGTGCTAAAAAGGAAATGTTAATATCTGAAGTCCAGATTTTACAATGAATTTTCTGTAGTGAACTTGTGATTTAATAGACCTGCAATGATATCTGTGATTTCCTTCACTGTAGAGGATGAAGGGTGGTGGTGGGAGACAGTGTTTCAGAGCTCACTGATAGATAAGGGACTAAACATAACATATAATTTAAATAAATACCCATAGTGATGGTCTAAAAGAGTATTTATTCCAATTTATGACAATGTAACTGCACTTAGACCCTTATAGAAAATATATACCTAAATCCTTAGCATTAACAACAGACATTTCCAGCATGATGTCATGATACATGTGTAATTTATATTTCTGGAAACCTTAACCCAAGACAGGACTAAAATTATTTGGTCAGATTCTAATACCCTTAACTGAGACCTTGTGTACTTTTTTCCGGGATGTTCTACTTAAATGGGTGCTACCATGGGTGGATTTACTTGCACCTTAACTGCAATGAAAAAAAATAAAAGGTGGGGTTCAAAGAGGGTCAAGGAGCAGCTCATCAGGACTATCTTTTCCTTAAAGATGAGCTGATGGTCAGAGAACAGAGTGATTTAATAGCGATCCTTCTCACCTGCGCAAGCTGCAACAGGACTCAGCTCCATTTATTATTCTGAAATAGCAGGTGCACCAAAACCAGCTAGAGAATACCCTGTATATGTACTGCTTTTCATGTACTTTTTGTATAAAGAACAGATTGCCTTTATTGCTCCTGACCTTACATTTCTTTGTCAAACATATCAATCACTCTCCCTAACCTTTAATAGGAAAGGCTGAAGTTGTTTACTGCAGCAGTTTCTATTCACCACAAGGACACCACCTCCATTCTGAACCAGGCAGATTAACATACCTTCTACTGATTATCCAGAAAAGATTGCTTCTTCCCCTAAAATATTTGTCCATTTTATACTTTTTTTTTTCCCAAGGAGGTCATTCATTGCCAGTGAGGTTAAATCTAAAAGTCAGCAGTATTTGGCAGAGATTTATGTGGGAATAGATATGGGTCTGTACAGCTCTCAGACTGATTAAATAAAGAATGTCATGGGAGTAGTATGATAGTGTATGCATACTCCAGTAAATGAAAGTAATGCATTAGAATGCAGCTTTAGGGTCTAATTTAAAAACATAATTCAGACACAGGCAGAAGCCTTTAAAATATTGGCAGATGTCTTCATACTGTATTTCATATAGAGGACAAAGTGGATTAAAGATAAATGTAATCCAAATAATGGTGCTGTTTCATTTATTTTTTCACTTACGTTTTATTTCTTTTAAAGAAATTCAATTTGTAGAGGATTGTTTTCGGGGTTTTCATATTTTTATGCAGATCCGCTTAAAAATGTGAGCAGGGAAAAAAAACCTTCATTACAAATTGATGCTTTTCCTGAGACAGCCTATGGTAAGTCACAGTTCTAACTCAACCTACGTGAAATAAATACTGTTGTTAAAAAGAACATTTCAATAAGCAGGAACTTTGATTCCCTTCTTTCTCTCTCCCATCCCCTTTCAATCTTGTTATATGTCAAGGTGATTAGGTTTAAATAGTTATTCTCACTTAGGATTCTCAACTTTTATTGTAGCCCATTGCTGAAGGACAGACAGGCTGTTATTATCTCTGCTCCATGTTATATTTTTCCCTAGTGACATTCTATCAGGTTGGTGCTTTTACAACATTCTTTTTCTTCCACCTTCCATGCACTGCTTTAGAAGTCAGAAGGAAATGAATAAAAATTCAAATGTGACTCAAGTACATTGTTAAATGGAGTGAAAGATTCAGGAAAAGTTGGCTGGAGGTTGTGACACATATTTATGTCCTCATATGTCTGAATAGGCAGACAATTGATCCTAAAAGAAGACCTAATTTCCCCAGTCATTTATATGCTTTTGACTGAATGGTTTTGTTACAGTATGCAGCTTTGTCAAATGTGTGAGAGTAAGTAAAAGTCAACAATTTGACAAAACTGTTAGGCATTTTTTTATGCATAAGCATTTAGGACAAAGCTAATGTTTAAACACATTTTTCCTACCATCCTAATTTTTTTCACCAAAATATGGAAAGCATTTTTAAAACTCTTCTCTGAGAAAACTGGAAAAAGTGAAGAAAGAAGCCACAGAATAATGACAGGACTGGAAAAAAAGGTTTACAGTGGGAGCTGTAGGGGAACTTGACCTATTAACTCATCAAATGGATTGGGTGTTGTTTCGGATTGTAGAACAGTCTAAATACTTTCATGTGGGGAAAATATCACATATTTCGTACTTCCTTAATATAGACACTAGAATAGTTTGGTCAGGGACGTTGTGCCAATGCCCCAATCCTTGCAGTGTTCAAAGGTGTCCCTGCCTATGGCAAGGAGGAAGGCTTCGTTGGGACTTCAAGGCCCATTCCAACCTCTTAACATTCTGTGATTCTATGATAACTGAATAGACTTGAGAAAAAACAAAATCTGTGCTTAAAGGCAGATTAATTCAACTTGGGAAAAAACCAAACACTTCTAATAGTGACAGTGATTAGTCCTTGGAAATAGTAAACAGAAGAAATGGTATAGCCTTCCTTTTTTGTTGTCTTTCTGATAAGGTTATGCACAGAGATAGATCTGGTCTCAGGGACGAATCAGGTTTAATATAGTAGTGTAGATGTTTTTAACTCAAACAGAGAAAAGGCAGAAAATGTGCATCTGAGAGATAGTTTTGTTATATTCAAGACTTGGCCCATGGCATGTCATAACAACTTTCACTGCTGTGTATATTCTGTGTTAGTCTTTTTAATTCTTGGAAGTATTTACTATGTACATTACTTTTGTTCTAAAACACCTAGAGCTGCATACTTCCATGGTGGCAGATGAAATTCTACTGCTGGACATGACCAAGTCCCTTATGGTGAAGCTGGGACTTTGCCATCTTCAAAAGTGTCAGTGGACTCTCACTGGTATAGAGTGAGGGTAGTTCTCTAAGCCTGTTTTCCCTCTCTCATGAGGAGCCTACTATGACCATAAATAAAGCACAAAAGGGTCTCTTGCCTTTTCTAGCTTTGATTTGTTTGGGGTTTTGTCGTTTTGTGTGTGTGTGTGTTTGGGTTTGTTTGTTTGTTTGTTTTTAAAATCACTACTATTACTGTAACAGTTGCATGTCTAGAAATTCTCAGAGAAAATCACCAGCAGAAATAGAATTGTCTTGCAATGCTGAGAAACATTACGTACCAAATCTATATATAAAGTGATTGATCCTACAGGCTTCAGAGTAAACCTTGCCTGCATTCCAGTTTAAATTCCACTGCACTGTTCTCCTACCACGGCAATACCAGATTTGATTCTTGGATACACTCAGTGGTAAGGTGGACCAGAACCACACAATTTTGTTTCTCCTTTAAAACTGAGTAGGAAACAGGTCCACAGTATCTAATGGTCCCCAGTCCTAATAATCATTTTATGTGAATAGTGCTCCGGTGAGGTTGTAAAGGACAGCAATTTCCTTCTGGATTTGGCCACGAACAAAACACAGAAAGATTATTAACATCAATAAAACCCTGAAATAAAAAAAAGAAAAAGAAATGTGGAAAAATAAGAATCCAATGTTTTTTAGTCTGCTACAAATGTTAAATTTCTGAATTTTATTTATTTCATAAATCACAAGTGTCTTGTAATTTACAGCAGAATATTCTCCCTCAACATCCAAATGGTTTTGGAAACCATTTTTTTTTCTATTTGTTTTACTCAGTTGACATTGAAAAAAGGAATAATATTTTCAGGTTTTAGTGTGAAATTTTCAATGTGGAAGTCCTGGAAATGAAAGCCACATGCTATATCAAAACTATGGTAAATAAAAGCAATTAAAAGGTAAATTTTCCTGAAAAATGTGTAAGTGTGGGGAGGAGAGAACACACACTACGTATGTACATATGTTGAGGTAGTGATTATCTGAGTACCTGGCTAATAATACTATCAAAAAATTCTACATTGTGGCAGAATAGAAAAATAATGGAAAAAGTCAGACTGGAAAAAACTAACTGAAGAAAGCATTACATTTGTTCCATAAAGCCTCTGTTTAAAATAAAATTATAACTGCACCTGCTTTAAAGAAAAGTAAAAGAAAAAGGCAAAACAAACACCAGTCACCAAAAAAAAAAAAAGGAAAGCAATATTTGTAAACAGTACATTTTTACAGATTTTCTAGTTATTGTCATCCTTCACAGAGGATGGGAATACAAAGGTATGAACACTGGTGCCTGCTATAGGTTTTACATTTCTGTAGTTCTGGGATTATCACTGAGGATTGATCTTGTCTTTATTTAGGCACCTACTCTGTGCTTCTATTTCAGGTGCCTTGTGAAGCAAGTACCTAAAATTCCTGGCACTACTCATGAAGGAAGAAAGATGCTTCTGAAGGCCATGAGAGAAATATTGAATCCACAACCTATTCTTAAATGCTGGAGCTTCATGATGAACATTTCATCTCGGTCTTTGCTGGGAAGAGTTCTTGGCTTAGCTCTTACCCGTGCTGACTGAACAGTCTAGTGCAGGTAAATTGCAGCCCAGCTGTTCAAGGTGCTGCTACCCAGGCACACCGTGAGGATGCTGATACCGAGCTCTAGATGAGCCAACAGACTAGTACAAAGCCAGAAGCCAGACCACAGGATCCCACTTAATCAAATCAGTCCCTGAACTCTACACTTCAGAGAATACATATATTTATGTATACGTGTATACATACACAGAGATATTAAGTCAAATGTCTGCTGAGAGACTGGTCTGACTTGCTCTAACACCATTACACAGCTATGCAGAGTTTTCTTCAAGTAATTTTTTTTTGTTTTGCCTCAGATAAGCTGCATATTTACAGGTCTCTGGTTACTGAAGTCCCTTGTTTATCCCAATCACAGTACTATGTCCAGGAATATATTTGAGAATATGACCTTTTTAGATAACATATTTTTGAAAACATAGAAATATTATTTATTTGAAAATCTAGAGAGATAATATCTTAGGAATAGTTAGTTCTTAAATCTGGTTCTTCTTATTCCTCATGGTAGCTCTAGTAAGTCCCAAACTAAAACAACAATTTCTGAAAGTACCTGGAACAAACATTTCTGTTAGGGCAAAAATTCTACGTTAGTTGTGCCTATTTTATTCTGGTTTAAAAACTCACTCCTCAGATGTATGTTTTATTTAAGACTCATGTCCAAATTTTAAACATTTACATAGTATAACAGATGAGATTTCAAGCACCTTTATCAGGTGCTGGTCACAGTGGGACCATATTAGAACCGTTTGCAATCTTTATAAACATCCCCTGCTCCATTTCCATGCACAGTCTATATGTGGAAAATATAGACCGTCTCTCTGAAGACTATTACGATCTTCATCAAAATGTTTTCAGGCACAACATTCAGATATACAATATTGAAAAATATTACTGCTTGACATGAAGTTCCTGCGAACCACAAAATACTTCCTTTGGGATTTGTTCCAGCAAAAGTTGACAGAATAAACACTTCAGTCTGGATTGACAACAAATTTTGCTCTATTATCTGGTAGTGAAAAAGTATAAGGGACTCAACCTGACAACAAATTAGCTGAATGTAATGCAGTTTGACATTAACCTAACACAAAACTGACTTCATAAATTAAACAACTTGAGTTTCACTCCCTTTAGGACAAGAAAAGAAAAATAATTAGGGAGCACTTACACTTGCAAGAACATCAATTACCATAAGCTACATGTGAAATGCTGCTGTCTTCAGATAAGGAGTTAATCTACTTTACTAAATAAAATGCGTCACCCTCACATAGGTGAATTATACACTTGTGCACTTAAACTATATGTAACCAGTGTATGATGTAAGATTTACCTTCATAAATGCCGTGAAGAATTCCAGGAGCAGAGTGAATTTATATTTATTGCTGTGATAATATATTGTTCGAGCAATTTAAAATTTAGCAAGCAAGTGTAACGGAACAAATCTCCTTCTATATATCTAAAAAGGAGGTCAGTATTTACAGCATGACCTTTGCGAATAAAGAAAATATACAAGAAATTTTTGTGAACATATTAGAATTTTAAATATAGAATTTTAAAATTAACACATCCGACTCTAGACAGGTAATAGTGATTAAATATAGAATAACTACTTTTAGTTACGAAACTGGTGAGAGAAGAGTGAGAATATGGTGGGAATATGAGGGTTACAAAAATTACCCCCATATAAAAATAAAAATTTCATCTCTAGGTAATTTGAGGAGCTTGTGGATTTGTTCATGTTTTCACAAAAATATGAATCTAATTCCAGCATGATCCATAGTTCTCTATCTGACCAGGGCATGGATATTAAAAGATCTTCAACAGTGACTTTAGGATACTTTAATTTTTTTTTTCATGGAAAGATTAACCCTACAGTGCACTTCCAGTGCATACTGCAGAATTTGAGAGCATCAGTCATTGGATGTATTTTTATAGCCTATACATAACTGTTTCAAATTTGAGTTTAAAGTTCGATTGCATTTTAAATCAATATTTCTGGTTCTATGTTGCTGCCTAAATTAATAGGAAGGCTGAAATACTATTTTTTCCTCAGATATCTAAGTAAAGCATCTGACTTTTGGCACACACATTTGGAAAAATTCTTACTCTGCTTGTTTTCCTATCTGTAAGGGGAAAATAATATGAACATCAGAAGGATGCTGTAATGCTCAGTATTTGATTGGGCCTTTGGAGACTAGTGAAAGTAAAGAGCTTAAGGGAAGAGAAACTATGAGATCTTATAGTGGGTCTTGATCCTATAGTGTGACTTCCAATATGTCTTACAAGATCAATGTAATTTCAGTTTCCTGAAGCCTAACACCAAGCTCAAGAACCATTTATGTCCACTGAAAGGGTCTCTTTTGAAAAGGGAGGCATCAGTCTTGATGGGAACACCTTGGGAAATGGGTGGGGCAGTCCATCACTATCCTCAGTAATTTGTTCCCAAAGTTACTCATTTGCATTGATAAAAATGCAAGACTAATTTTAGCGTCAATTCAGGTGCAATTCAGAAAACTGCTGGTTTTCTCTTATGTTTTCCTATCCCAGCAATGCCTAGCATTTATCCTAATTTCCACTGGTATATAAAATTAATGTATGTATAATTAATGGCTAGTTCAGTATGCTCCGTATTTTAGAGGCATGATTTTTAAGGAGAAAGGTTGGATTATTTTTGCAAGAGTGGACAATTTTTTTACTTTTTTTTTCAGTGAAGACATAGTAATCCAGGTTCTTTGTATTGTCATTGTAGAGTTTGTTCTCTCTGGACACTGACCACAGGTACCCAGCTCTCACCACTGATAACAGAGAGACTCTGTAGTGGTGCTTAACTGAAGAACCAAAAGCCATCTGGGATGAACACAACTAAGGACTGATGCTGAAACACTTCCTTACTCTAAGATATTTCACTTTGTGGGTGAAATTGTTTGAACAAACCTAGACAACATGGGAGGATCCAAGGACACACAGGACACAATGAGTTACTGCCTTGCCACCATATTCCTGTCAAGCTTTCAGGTATGGGGAAATTTTTGTTGTGTTATTTTTACACTTGCTTCCAGACTGTTGATGAAACTGTTAAATGGTATCAGACATGTTGCAGAGCCTTGTGGACACTCACCAGAACATTTGACATATTTGAAAGCATTGAAGCTTTCACCAACAGAACCTTCTTGACCTTACAAGTAAAATATTAAGTATCTTCTTATTAAAAAGAAGGAAAATCTATTAAAAATAATCTTCTCTTGGTTTAAAAATACAATATATGAGCTTCTAAAGTTCCTCAGATTTGTTTCTAGAAATTACTGCTCCTATAACCTGAATGAGTTATTATTGTAAGTTCTACAGAGCGCATTTATTGTGTGGGTGTTCAGCAAACCACACTAAAAGTGTGGTGTTTTATTTTTTTTGTTGTTTCTTCTATAGTTAAGTTACATTAAAGACTATGTGCCAAGTATCTTAAGAAATCAAAAGAGGAAAAAAAAGTGACTGTCCCACTCCTTCCCTCAAGTAAGTGATTAAACCTCTAGTATTTACTATGTTCACAAAGGCAATCACCTGCCACAAAATGAACAAACAGCGCAACCAAAAAGTCACAGCTGCCCACTTTCAGTGTCAGACATTTGAGAAATGAAGGACTAAATGCAGTCCATTTTGATATCTTGCAGCTGGTCTTCCTATGATGAAATACCCATTGATCCATTCTATTTTATTGGCTTTAGATGAGTTTTTCCTAATATGGCAATAGGAAGCCTCTTGTGGTATATAATTCAATCATTGTATTGGAAAAAAAAAATCACACAGTTTGTAGTTTTTTGTCCTTGATATTCTCCACATGTTTAGAGCACTGAACAGCTGGGGCCATAGAAAACATTTAGAAATCACATTCTTTTATGTAGATCAATCATTTTTGTATACATTGCACCAGGCAAATGAAAATTGTTCATTTACATGTCAGTGGGAGTTTGATGTCTTAAAACAATCTTTCAGACATTAGTGTAGGCCACTGTTTGTTTTCCTTTGGAAAAAATGGAACTATATGTTCAGGAATGAAGCTCGAAAATTGAATGAGGATTGAGAAATGAAATACATAAACCAGTAATCTCTTTCCCTATAATACTATCTCTGACTTAAGACTGAGAAGCATAAATTCCTTCATCTAATGGTATTTGAGAGGACTTAAACAAGGTCAGAAAGAGTGTGATATACAGTATAGACTACGAATAAACAGGTGTTGAAAGTTAACAGTTAAACAGTAATTATAACAGACAATTATGAAAGCTATGAAACACCTTATATCATGATCTTTTTCCTTATAGTTGTGAGTCTTCCACCATCCTGGCACTTTTTCTAGTAAAAGGACTTGTAATCAGAAAAACCTTCTTCTAACTCATATTGCAGCAGATATGTGATATGAAGTCACTTCAAGATCTTTATGTTGTGCAGCTGAAGTTGCATTCAAGACACATTGTACAGAGTAAGTCCCTTAAATGTCTCACCAGGGCTGACATAACAATGTCTTTTACAGGTCAACTGGAGAGTTTAGCTACTCCTCAACTAAGTTGTGTACCTTGAAGATTACCAGTAGAACTTTCCCTGTTGGCTCAAACACTTCTGAAGAGAACTATATCTGAAGATGTGACTAGCCTGGAAATATTTAATGTAGGAGACTTTGACTTCCTTCAGTCCCCTGTATTAAAAGAGAAATATTATTTTTGCCAGGTGCTGGCAAGTATGATACAACGAAGAGAGAAGGACCAAAGACAAATAACACAGCAAAGGCTGTCCTATTTTAACAGGATTTTTGTGTCAGCTACTTTCTTAATTATTAACACTGAGAAAGCATCCCATGCTTTCTTAAAAGGGAAACCACCAAGCTCTGTATATAATTGGTGTATCCTAGCAAGCAGAATATGAAAAGACAGGATATGAAAGGGATATGAAAATGTACAGTGGAAAATGGTAGACATAGATTTAAGACCAACTATACTCAGAGCAATTGATATGGTGGATATATACAGAAGTTTGGGTCAGAAGTACATATGATGTATTTACAGATATTAGGCACATAGGAAAAGGGTATTGATTTCCAGGATGGTTTTTATTGACCACATGGAAAGGCTAATGGAAACAGAAATAGTACAAATCCACAGTGAAAAACAGGTTCTGAAAAAAGACAACTAGTAAGTATTAGAAATCGGAGCCAATAAAGATTTCACTACAACTGAAAAATATTCTCTATCCATTGCTAACAACAGTTCTAAACACTTCACAGAGTACTTCCAGCAGTGGAAACAAATAAGTTTAGTTGTCAGGATAACGAATAGTGAAAACTGGAAGTGTCAACAATCAGGGTTATTGACTCAGGATAAAAATGTGAAAATCCTCTCTCTTTCAACATATTTATTTCCCCTGAGTTCACCGTTTTCTCTGTGAAGTCAAAAGAAATTATTTTTTCTGATTTCTATACTAAACAATGTGACATAGGAATGGAGATTTCAAAGACTGCTTTTCTTTTGCTAAAAAGGTTCCTTGAAATCCTAGATTTCAAGTGAGAAAGAACCATTCTGTCTATCTAATCTGATCTCCTGCAGAACTGCAGCCTAATTGCTGGGTCACACCCACACTTTCCTTGTAAAATCTATTAAAATTAACCTGTCCGAAACATGGGTGTTTCAGTGATGAGTGATCTTTTTTCAGTGTGAAAAAGCCTCAAACTAGTAGCTAAAACCCTATAGTCAGTTACCTATAGGAAGCACTTTGCAAGTGGTCTTCATGACAATTAAAGGGACTTTGAGAAAGCACAGAGAGTCTTTTCATTGTCATGGATAAAGATTGGGGACTACTCAAGTCCGAGAAAAATCTGAAGCTATCACTTTCGTGGTAGCAGTGGTGATAGGTTTCTAGATTTTCTTCTCAGCTGAATGCCCTCCGCACACTCAGAATATAAATGTAGGTGCCTTCAGACATTTTTAGTCCTGGAAAGAATGTGGATGGGTTTATCAAACACTTGGAAGGGGTTAAAGGAAACTGATACCAAATTTAGGTGAAAAGAGGTTCTATAGCATTTTTAACTGAGTCTATGTGGAGAGGTATGGACAGGTCCACTCTACACTGCTTGTGACCCACATGAGCCAAGCAAGAGATAACTCCAGTTCATAAGATATTTACCAGTGTTAAACGTTTACTATGTATAATTTGGCATGTTCCTCCTATGTAACTTGGAGAGCTAGAAAACCCAAGAGAAGTAGTTCAGCAGAGTAGTGTAAAGGAGGGCACAGTAACCAGGTGGATACGATGGCTACATGGACTCCAGACTGCTACTGGCATCTGCTCAGACTGGTTGTGTTAGAGATGCTCAAGCATGTTTGCACTAGTCTGGACAAACCTTCCCACAACTGCATGGCTTTTGAGAAGTGGATGGTGCTCTCAAGACCATGAAGAAGGTTTGCATTTCACACTGACACTGAAAAATGTATATAATATCATAATTCTGACTCCCATGTTGTAGTTTCCTCTGGTTTCCTCTGTTGTTTTGTTTAAATCATGTGAGTCAGTACCTTCTCAAACTTCATGTACCTACAATTCCAATGAAAGAGGGAGAAGTGGGAATGTGGGTTAGGGTTTGCAGAGTATTCTTAATGAACAATGATTCATAATAGTGAGAAAATACTTTAACTAGCTGAAAGCAGAGTTCAAGCAATCCTTGAGATTTAAAAAAAAAAAAATCAATACTTGTGATAGAAATGTTTATGTTTTCAAGCAGCATGAAGATGTTCATGGACCTCAAGTTTAAATTGGAAAGCTTGTCTTGACTGACACCAAACCATAGAGCTTTAGCTGATACCAGACTATTGATGAGAATATTTATTTTTCTCAGCCCATAAAAGCTAGCAAAATGTTGCAGGGAACACATCTGAGCTGGTATCAAAGAAGACTAAATGACATCAAGGTCTTTGCAATTTCTAATCACTATAATTCTATGATTTGATTTAAGATCAGTTGTCACATAAATACGAATGAGTTTAATATTTTTTCAATTTCAGGATATCATGAAAAACATTCTTGTTTTAATACCTGTATAAGCACTGATTTTTACAGACGTCTTATAAGATGTATAATACACACAGTAGGTACAAATTAGCATATTGTGCATACATTGCTTTGTGTACTTTCTGGAAGGGGTCCAAGGATGACTGACTAACACATGGGATGTTTCCTCTTCACAACATTAACACGAAGTCAACACCTGCAGTGATGTAAGCCCATGACTCACCTGCTTGAATGGAGGTCTCTTTAGGATCAACTGTTGTGTGCAGAATACATCTGCAACATCCAAATAAATGAGCCCTTCTAAAGTAAGTCAGCACTACCCCTGTTTAGAATGCAAGGCCCTTGTGAAGGCTGAGGTGAAGCAGCTGGCTAGCAGCTTTTGTGAGTCATTTTAAAAAGCCACTCTCACAGCTGGAGAGAAAATAGCCCTGGCAGCATTGGCAATCCATTATGAAATGCAAAAAGTCCTTCTCTGGGCGGAAGGAAAACTTCACCCAGCTGTCAAGTGTTTGAAATGTTGGGGGGAGAGTGCGCATATGCACATGCACATGACCCTGCTAGCAATGGGAGGCATGCACGGGCCACATTACATAAAATTAAAACTCCTCTGAAATTGAAAAAAAGCATGGGCATGAGTTCACTTTTTAGAAATGAGTAAGGGTTTTGATGAATGGAGGTATCAAGCACTTTCATCCAGGAAAGGCTGTCCTGTGAGTGTCTTTTCTGATTTAAATTCTCCTTTTCAGCCTACCTGTGCCAAAAAGACACTTGACCTCTGTTTGCACTATTGTCCAGCTGTATTGATCTGAAAGTTTCATGTTGCAGAGAAAGGAAAATCTAAGTGGCAGAATAATCAATCCCTAATCTCATCTTTTTCCATTTGGCAAACGTGAAATGTAGTTAGTGAATGGCATCTAAATGTAAATCAATTCAAAAGTTGCTGATGCTGCATATTTGCAGCGTAATAAAGGATGACTAATTTAGAAGACTCTGGAGAATAAAACGAAGATGAATTCAAGTAGAAAAATGTGAGAAAGATGACTTGCATACCTGTGCAGTCCAAAAGGATTCTATGGGAATGCAATTTGCAGACCTGTGAGAAACGGGGTCTTCAGAAGTGAGGCTCACACATAGGTTTTTGGAACTTCTTTCTGCAGTTCACCTTATTTACAGCCACACAAAAGGCAGCCTGGGGAGTATTTTAATGGATCAGTACTGACATCTAGCGTCAATTCAAACTGATCCTGCCCAGTTGTCCTGCTGGGAAGCCAAAATAACCTTCCTCTGGCAGCAGTCCTGCCTATGTCCCCATGCTACGATTAGACAGCAGCACCACATCACTCCACTTATGCATCATGTGATGCCAAATATAGGCTGCTGAGGTCTCAGAACTTATAAAAACTGTTTGGAATTTTAGAGAAACAATTTTTAAGTATTGAGAAAGATTAGTGCACAGAAGTAGCCAAGGACTCTACATTTTAATTAAACATTCAAGTTATCTATAGCAAAATGCTGGCTCTTGGATAATACGTGACCACAGATGTTTATCAAATTACTATTTTTAAATGGAAACAATTGAGTAGAACAATAGCTTTATTACCTGTAAAACTACAAGTTGTGTATGATTGTGGCTGAAAAATTATATTAATTTCAGGGTTTTATTGTTCCTGAAAAGTGATAAACTGGAGGAGATATAGAGAAAAATGTCTGTCAAGACAAAGGACTGAAAAACAGACCTTACAGTGAAAGACCTAAAGAGATCAGTCTGTTTACTTTAACAAAGGGAGCCAAGGAGTCAATATTTATGACAACATATATATATATGAAAAAAAATTATATGATAGTAAAGAACTCTTTAAACTGCTAGAAAGAAATATAAAAAGATGCAGCAATTAAAAGAAGAAAAATTTACAGTTGAAATTAAACAAATTTTTTTTACTAATAAAAGAAATCAACCCTTGAAAGAAATGATGAAGACTTGTGGCAGAGTTTCAGTTTTGGGGACATTTTAAATCAAAACAGGAAGTTTTCTAGGAGAAAACATTCCTTCAAATGGAAGAGTAACCATGAGAAGCCAGCTATTGGGACAGACTGTGTTCATTTTTGGAGGTTTTCAAGACATGAGAGAACCTGGTTTGATCTGATAGATGGCCTTGCTTTGAGAAGGTGGTTAGACTAGAAACCTCCTTAGGATCCTTCCAGCCTGATTTATTCTTTACTGCTATGATCCTATGATGTAAATCAAGGAGGTCTAAGATCCTATGTCAAGTCAGTCTAGACAACTTTAAGATTCTAATCTCTACAGTTTATAAAATGGTCCAAGAAGAAAATTCTGCTTCACAAAAATTGCTCTTAAACATTTTTCAAATGTGTGGTTTTCTATATATTCTTTTGTTTTCAAATAAATATAGATAGATGTAAGGAGAAAACTGTAATTTTCTAGTGCATATTCAAAATCAATGAGAACTCACTGAGACAAAGATTACCAGTTTAAACACAGAATCACAGGATGGGTAAGCTTAGAAGGAACCTCTATGAGGTTGGAAGGGGCCAGAAGTCACCTGGTTCAACCCTTCTGCTCAAGCAGGGCCACCGAGGGTCAGTTGCCCAAGTTTGTGTCCCGACAGCTTTTGACTGTGTCCAAGGATGGATCCTCCACAATATCTTTGGGCAACCTGTACAAGTGCTCAGTCACTGTCACAGTAACAAAATGTTTGCTGATGTTAAGTCCCTAATATTCCAGGAAATTGTTTCCAGAATCAGCAGCTCCATCAGCTTCCTAGGGATTGAGGTGAGGCTGACAAGCCTGTGGTACCCTGGGTCCTTTTTCCTTCCTTTCTTAAGATAAGAGTGACATTTGCTTTTGTCTATATTCAAGCACAGAGGAAGAACATATTTCCATAGGTTTCACAGCAAGGGAGCTAAAAGGCCACTAAAATTGCAGTGAATATATAGCAAAAAATGAATCATCAGAGGCAAGAAAAAAAGAAATAATGGAAGTCTTGATTTAAGAATCAGTAGAAAGAAAGCAAAATTATATGCAGTGATGGGGAAAGAAATCTAATATCTCCTAAAGAGAGCACTGGAAGATTCAAACCAGTCAAATGACTTCTCTGTATTGCTGGGACTTGAGATAGATGGGAGTATGCAGTAGGTTGCAGTTGGATAGGAGGCCTCCAAACAGAATATTTTTGGGGGGCTTTTGGTGTGTGGTATATCCAAGCATTGCCACAGAAGGGATTAATCTTTCCCTCACTCAAAATCCCTGTTCCCCAAATGCAAGAAGGAATAAATAAAGTGAAATTGACCTGTTTTTTTGGATACAGGACTGAAGAAAAGTTATGGTATAAAGCTGCATTAATCTATAAGATACAGTCTTGGTATCAGAGGGCAAGTTGTCTGGGTTGTGCTCAGCAGGTCAAATGTGAGATGACTGTAGGCTGAGACAGAGGGAAGAAGAGAAAGTAGAAAAAGGGCAAGGTGAGTGTAAAGAGATGATAACAATTTTTTACTTTGTGCTTTACAGAGTTCTGTAGCCCAGAATCATTGATTGCACTTATATATATAAACAAAAATAAGACAATTAGAATGGAGTAAATACTATAACTTTAGCTATTTGAGGCATAAATATTTATATACATATACATTTATACAGTTTATTGTAGGTTACCAGTTTAAATACTTTTACATATTTAAAATATTTTTTTTCAAAGAAAAGAGTCTCTCTTAACAGCAGAATAGGACATCATCCCAAACGACAAGACGGAGATTTGCAATTTCAAGCTGGTATAAACTGTACAGAGCTACACCACATCTGCTCATTCCCCTTGAACAAATAAGGAAAATAGTACTCTGCCAAGCTTGTCCAGCAGTGGATAATGTAATTCCTTATGGCAAAGGAGCTTCAGTAAGTGTCTGTGCATGGTCATCTTTGTTCATGGATCTGTCAGCCACCTGTTTTAAGGTCTCTCAAACTTCACCAATGCAATGTAGAGACTGATTTTCCATCTATTCCAGGTCCCAACAGAACATGTCACAATGAATTCCTTCCAGCCTTCTTAAGGCCCTAAACCAGCAGAAACACCACTTTGCAGCACATTGTCCATACAAACAAGCTAGCCAGCCTACAGCACATGACCAAAGCAGTTTAAAGGTAAGGTTTAAGAGCAGCTCTATTATTCTGTGACAACAGATGTGTTAAAAATTTTAATGAACAGAATAATTGGTCTACCTCTCATAATAAAAAAGACCTCCTGAGCCTTAACCCACAAAGTCTTAAACAAATGGAGTAAATATTAAGCAATATCTTCAGCTATATCTGCCTGACACTTCTACACAATCTTCTTATTTTGGTTAAATAGTTAAAAAATTATTTAGAAGACAAGAAAACTGATAGCTCTAAAAAATAATTCCCCCAGGTTTATTAGTTATGGGCTGACCAATACCATGAAGTCAAAAGGAAGATACTTCCAAACTCAGTTATGGTGTATATATATATATATATATATATATATATATTTTAATGGTAGATATTTTTGTTACTGAACTGCTAGTTCCATTTCCAAATCCAGATAACCTCTTCAATACCATCTGTCAGAGAGCTTCACAGGCTGTGAGAAAATATTCTGTGCGAAAAGGTGATTTCTTACACTCTTCGTTTCTTGTGCTGCCTGTGAAAGTCACAAAATATCTACCTTCTATTTCAAAATGAGAAAAGGTGAAAGATCCTAATTACACTATCTCTATATCATTAATTATTTTTTTGCTTTACAATGAGGTCAGTTATTCTTCTACTTAAAGTTAAACAATGTTGATATAATCATCCAAAACTTAATGTGGATGGATAAAAACATAGCAATACTGTATTTCCTCTTCTTTTTCTCCCTGTCACTAAACACATTCAAGTTCATTTCCTTTCTTCTCATGCTACCAATACACTTCTAATGACAGAAAATATACCGCAAAACAATGAAATATGTTGTCAACAGTATTCTATTGACAGAAGTGGGGTTTGTCCATCTAAATACCATCATGAAACAGATAAAAAAAATATTATCCTTATCATAGAATTGTTTAGGTTGGAAAAGATCTCTAAGATCATCACATCCAACCATTAACACAGCACTGCCAAGTCTACCACTAAACCATGTCCCCAGGTAGTACATCTACATATCTTTCAAATATACCCAGGGTGATGACTCAATCTCTCCCCTGGACAGTCTGTTCTAGTGCTTGATGACTTTGTTGGTGAAGAAATTTTTCCTAATGTCCAATCTAAACCTCCCCTCATGCAGCTTAAGGCAGTTTTCTCTCATCCTAGAACTTGCTACCTGGGAGGAGAAATTGACTCCCAGCCTTTTACAACCTTCTTTCACGTAATTGTAGAGTGCAGTTGAAGGCCCCAGAGAAACATGACTTGTCAACATGAAGGCTTCATTGATTTCTGTGATTAAAATAAAAAAGAAATAGTTACGGAACAATACCTTCTAATGTAGAAACACTTATGCTTCTAAAAAAACTGGTTGCATAACTTCTTTTCTGCAAAGAGTTATTCCATCATATGAATAGCTGGCAGACCAAAATATCTTCATTCACCATTGGTGATTTCTGGTGTCATACCATATAATGGTGACATGATGTTAAATCTGTATCTCTTTGTATAGAAAACTAGCACAAAAATAAAGTCATTGTGGGCAGTACTACTGTGCTGGAAGAAAATAGAATTTGAAACCAGGATTGCCTGGCTGCTGAGTTTGTATCAGCCTGAAGACATGACAGGACAGGAACAATATCCTGTTGCTGTCTTCTGTAAATCTGACTTTAACTGCAATTGTTTGACTAGCTCCAGTCATCACCTACAGGGTTTTTATAATAATACTTATAACAGTGCACAGTTCTTTGTAAAGGAATAATTAAAAAATGAGTTGTAATCATTTTGTAGAGTATGGACATGAGGCAGAGAATTTTCTCTCATTTCTCTCTAAACTGAAAGGACCTTTTTGTATCCAGGCACATACCATTCAAGCAGGGTTGGATGCTCCAAGGCAATGAGCATCATTTGAAATCCCAAGAAGTATCAGTAGTTGCTTCTTTTTGTCATTTTGGGTCCAGATTTTTGTTGGGTTATATTCAGGTGGGCCCTTACATAGACATACAACGCTAGAAGACATGTTTATAGACTTGCTGGGACCAAGAATCTAACTGCAGCATGAGGCTGAGTGAGATCACCTGACCAGCACTGTCTCCTGTGAGAAATTGAGACAGAAAACTTTAACTCACTTTGTCTCTTTTCAGGAAGCCTTTGGACCCAGCTGGGTGCCATAGAGAATGTCAGGGCACAGCATAGCCCTGTGGCTCCCCAGGGCCAAAGCAGAGGGGGCATCAGGGGCATTGGGACAGGGACTGGATGAGAATCAGTGAGGCCATGGCAGGATGGACTAGTCAGAGCAGGGCCCTAGGGTCCTAACACAGGAACTACCTGTGTAGCTCAGACAGGCTCAGGGAACAGGTCTAGTGGGGTTCATGTGGCTATGCTGGCTTGTAAGGGGAGTAAAGTTTCAGTAGAACCCACAAAAGATATTGTAGCTCTCCAGGTTGGACAGATGACTTCACGCAGTTTCTCTTTCTTACGTTCCCCGTCCCCCCCATTCCCTGCCCTCCATATCTTTTTCCTCTTTTTTTTTTTTTCTAATTTTATTTTACTCCTATTCCAACAAGAGCAAATATCAGTGACTCACTAAAGATGTCCTCACTTCCATGAACATCCCTGAGGTCACTATGAATGGAGGACTTGCCACAGGTCTGCAAGGTTGGGCTTGTGGCAGGGAAAGTACACAAAGGAAATAGCAACACAGGACTAAAAAGTTATCAAGCCTCATCTTTAAAATTTTAAGATTTTTTTTATATTTCTTTTCTTTGGCATTTTTCCTCTGACTTGAAGTCTGGTGCTGGAAAACGCAGAATAAAAGGGAAAAGGCTAAAATAAAGCCCATTTCCAAGAATGGAAGGGAAAGATTGCAACAGGCATTTGGAAAGAGACTGGAAAAACTCATAAGTAACACTCTCTTTGAAATATTAGAGATGCTTTGTCTGAAAAAATTGGCATAGAGAATGGAAATAAAATGAAAATTAAAGCCTTTGTACATATCCTATTATTTCATATATTTAGCTGTAAGACTTCAAAATGAAATAGCCCAAAGAAAATATGTTGGTAGAGTATTTCATAAGGTTTAACAGCAACAGAAAGGATCTGAATGATTCAAAAAGCTTATATAACTGTTTTGTTTTATTCATTTACATAAATCACATTTACCGTAGGTGTTTTATTCAAAATAAAGTTTGGGGAAAATAAATTGAACAGATGAACCTAGGCAAACCTGGTGATTTTTTCATGAGTAGTGTTTGATGATAAAAGCATAAAAGCATAATGTGGTATCATTTCACCAAGGCACAATATGGATCATCCATATGGAGCAGAAGTTGATAACACTGCAAAGAAGCAAAAATAAACAGAACAGATGTACTTGTAAAATCAAGTCTGCAGCCACCCTGAGTACCTGTTTCTTTGTGTAGAAACTTCTGCAAGTTTTGTTGGATGACTCCGTCCCACAGTGTAGCTGGAACAGGAAATAGATCATGTATGCTTCACTCAGTATTCAGCTTTTTCATCTGATCATTGCAGAGAGCAGAGATCTCGCAACTCCAGGATATCTATTCACTCCTCATGGTGCTAAACAAGATGACAAGTAAATACATTTTATTTTCTGTCATTCCTCTACAGCCTTCATGTGAAAGGACAACTTGTGTCAGATGCAAACTACCTTAGGCCTCAGGTACTGCTTTCATTGAGTAGAAACACATCTTTTGAAATGCACTGCATAGAGTGTACTCATGTGGAGCCTCCTGGGCTACAAGAAGCTCTGTTTGGTCTAACATTTTGGAAATAACAAAAGTTTTCAAACCTTCACTTTCTATATCCTAGAGAAAATTAAACATTTTCTGATCACTGGTAAAGTGTTCACTGGTAAAATGTTCACCTGTTTTTAACTCTCAGCAAAGAAAACTGCAATTACTTATACATACCTCATAACTCTAGCCCTTCTGACACAGTGTGTCTCCTATGCACCTAATTAGACAGAGCAGTTCTACTGAGGTCTCCATATGCTGAGTATGGATAACCAAAAAAGCTGGGCAAGTGTCACTTTTGGCCTGGTTGGGTCTTATCATGACTCAGTATTGTCTCTGTGGTTGTGGAGGTCCAAACAGTAAGCCTCCTAGCTGACAATGAGCTTTACTACTCCACTATTTATCACTACTCCAATCACTGTTTAATCTTCTATCTTTCACTCTCTTTCTTACAGGTACATATTGCTGTTCCTTTAACTGCTAATGTATTTATAAGCATGCTGTGACATTAAAGCATACACCACAGTACTTGAAATAAAGTGACTGCAAGCTCTGTTGTATGTTTATAAATGCATCAGAAAGTACTTAAAATTATATGAAAAGCACTCAGTTGTTGTTTTCTCCTTTTTTTAAAGGATTTTAACCCTCCCTTATTCCATCAGTAAAACAAGACAGATGTGAATCAGTAGCTCAGCAATTTGGTGGGATGAGCACTTATGAACCAGAATTTTAACAAGTGGGCACACAGGAATAGGTTCTTCATGCCCTAGCAAGGCAGATCATGTGGTCAACATCTGGAAGATACCATACATGGACTCTGATTTAATAAAGTAGTCACCCATCTGCTCCTTTCTCAGAGTGAGGAGAATAAATAGCATGCCACATCCCACACACTCCAGCTGTCCCCAGCATCCAGTGCTCTGCAGTTCTGCTAAAAATAAAAAAGAAACTTTACTGTATTTCAGCTAAGATAGCTAGACAAAAAAAAAAAAATGGAAGACAGTGTGTGGTAAAGAGAGTTGTTTAGGAGTGCCTGGAAACACTTCAGAGTGAAGAAGAAAGTTGTCTTTTGTTTACAAGCTCAATATGAGGTAACAGAAAGCCAACAAGATACTGGGTTGCATCAACAAGGGCATCTATAGCAGAGACAAAGGCATTCTCTCACTTCACTCAGCGCTTGTCAGACCATTTTGTTCAGTTTTGGTGTCTGCCACACAAAAAAAGAATGTGAACAGGCTGGATAGGGTCCAGAAAAGGGTCACAAAAATATTGAAGGCTGAGAGATCTGGGTTTGTTCAGACTTGAGAAAAGAAGGTTTGGGGTGACCTTATCACCATGTTCCAGTATTTAAAGGATTGTTAAAAAAAAGGCAGAGGTTCCCTTTTTCCAAGGAGTCACGTGGAAGAGGCAAGGAGTAATGGGTACAAGTTACTTCTGGGAGATTCCAATTGGACACAAGAGGAAAATATTTCATAATGAAAGCAATCAGCCATTGGAATAATCTCCACAGGGAAGTGGTAGATTCCCCAACATTGCACACTTCTAAAATTCAGCTGGGCCATCTTTTCTGGACCATGTTTTTGCAAAGGAAGATTGGACCAGATGATTTTTGTGATCCCTTTCAGTTTGATATTCTATGATTCTATGGTTGTGTGATTCTATGACTATTTGAAGGCTGCCTTCTCTTCAATCACTGTCATATAGATCACCAACATTTACACCGCTGTCATTCTGTCCTTTTCAGGAGGTATTCTAGTGATTTCTCCTATGCTCTGGTGCTGGTGTATAGATATGCAGTGGTATCACTATAAATAAATCACTGAGTTCACAATTAATTGATTGCAGCTCAATGATAAAGACTGAAGCTTTACTCACTGAAGATCCCACAACATTAATCAGTGAAAAAATACCCCTAACTGTGATAGTGTGAGCAAGCTATTGCAGAACCTTAGAGATTACCCTTCATGCACTCAGAGAGGAGAAAGGTCTGAGGCAATAGTTCTGTGTTTCCACAGGTAAACTTACAGGCAGACCTTTGTTGTGATCCTTTTTTAGGAAAGAAAGGACTGGCACACTCTCAGATGTGGGAAACTACCAGGCCTGTGGATTTCTTCGCAGAGCAGGAGGAGTGTGACCTTGGCCAGACTGCTCTGTACTCGTAAAGATAAGCAGCCTGCAGAGACTGAGAGAACTCAGGAGCAGCAGAAGACTCCAGAGACAGTAGCTTTGTAACTGTGGCCAATGAGTGATTGTCTGTGTGTGTGAGCACCAGTAATGTTAATGCACGTACACTTAGAGAACACTATAATTGTAGAAACGCCATGAATAAACAGAGCTTTGTAGCTAACCCATATTGGGTCGTCTCACTGCTCCACAAGCCCATCTCCAACACTCAGAGGGTGAAGCAAAAATGGTCATTTATTGAGGGGAAAGTATCATTGTACTATACAATGATATAGTATAGGGTCTGAGGGGAAGGTTCTGGAACATGGGTGGAGCATAACCATATAAGGGAAAGAGGGGGAGGGACAGAAACCATATAAGGGAATCGGTAGGAGGATACTGCCATAAAAGGAAAGGGTGCATTGCACCAAACATCAGCCAATTGGCAACTAGGATAAAAATGACCAATGAGGGATCAGGATAAAACAACCAATCAGAACAATCGTATAATAGAACCGTAATTATTCCTAATCTAATACAATGGATATCTGTCTAAGTTACCCGAACAATAAAAACTTTTGAAACTTGTCAGGTCCTGATTCATCTTGATGGTTCTTTTCTTTCCCACTAAACACAAGTCTCTTTTTGTTTCTTGTTCCTCTTTTTCTCTTACTTGGTGTACCTTGCCGGGCATTCCCCGACAGACCATTAGTAATAATCCAGCCTGAGGAGTCCAATGAAAGGATATGGTATAATAGACAAAGAAAAATTTTCCATTTCAAATTGTGTGGGTACAGACTGTATTTATTCCTTTTCACTGAAACTGAAGATCCTTGTAAGTCTAGAGTATAGAGGAAAGTATTCTGTCTGGAGCAAGTTAGAAGATTAGGCAAGGCATATTTTTTTATGAGATCTAGTTTTAAATTATTTATTGATTTACTAATTCATTGCAGACAACCAACAAAATTAGAACTAACATATTTCTAAAATACACTTTGGATCTACGTTGCTCTTAGACCAAATACCATAAAGCTGACATTGCCATCTTACTAGTGCAACACAGTGTCTTTATAAGTGTAGCAGGACCTCCTGCTTTTCAAGATCTGTCCACTCTGCAGTCAGGCATGTAGTCACAACCCACAGCCACAGTATGTACTTCAGTTTGCTTAGCTCAGAGATGTAAAGCCTGAAAACCAGCACAGGTTCAGCCCCTGAGACCACATCCCTGGCTCCAAATAGCCTTGTGCTGTCAGGTCTGAAATCATTGTGCTGTCTATCAGTGTTACAGGTGTCAGGGCAGTTTGAATGAAATACATACTATCTGCATTTTCTAATTATAGTGTAGATGCAACCAGAGTAATTTTGTTTTCTCCTTTACTGAAATGCGCTCACAGATATGAATATGGAACCCTTTCCTGGCTTTATCAGTCTGAATCAGAGGAAAGGTAAAGTAGTGCCAGCTTATTGTGATACACTACTGTACCAGTCAAGATCAGAAAACAACCCCATTATGACAACATGGTGCTATCTGGAATTGCTGAGCCTCACCAATGCCTCAACTAAATACGTCTTTACCGAGTCTGGAACCCCACTCACAAGAGTAGGCTCAGCATGGAAGTTTATGAGTTGCAGTCTCCAGCAAAGCAACAGTAAGTCTGTGCACAGACTGCTGTTGTGCCTCTCTGCTCAGTATTGTCAAGGACTGAACCAGGACAAAAACAGGGAGAATTCCCTAGCAGATGGATCTGGATACAAAAAAAATTGAGAGTTTAAGACAAAGCAAAAGTTAGTATTTGAGACACTAGAATTTCAGTAGAAATAGCTTTACTCGTGTATTATTGACCGGTTCTACCTACCCTTCATGCATTTGCTGATTCACTTGGCTCATTTATAACTAAGCAAAAGCTTTGGGGTTACATGGAGAGGGAAAATCGAGAATGTCACAAGGAACACAAAATCAACATTTAGTGATCAAGGGGATGTCTGAACTGTATCATTTCTTCAGGGGCCTAGCATTCAAAGTTCTTCAACAAGTCTTCCTGTAACTATCCACTTATACAATTTTATATTTTATCCAGCAATATGTGTGTGTTACATTAATCACCACTAATTCAGGCTAAATTTTTCAGGGAGCAAACCATGCAACACAGTTTTGTCATCTAACTGCTTGCCTCTTCTGTCCAGCTGCTGTAAAGAGCCTCCTGAAGGATGGCAAGGACTATCACTAGGACACACCACCACATAACTGCAATGCAAACTCCAACACATGCAGAATTACAAGAACATAGATATGATGACGACCTAGTTCCTAGAGAAATACTTTAGCTACTAACCTATACATGATAGGTAAGTAGATAATGCTTCCAAAAAACAATATCACATGAAGCTGACAACAAACCTGTATGTCTATTCCCTTTGAACTTTACTACGGATGGAATTCAGATTCCTAACTGTCTTCTTCTACATCCCAATTAAGCATTACTTGGATGTTTGTCCGTTATTTCACAGAAGAGATGATATGGACAAATGTAAGCAATTAAACATAAGTACAACAGGAACACTCAAGCTCAAGGTAAGGGAAACTATTAAATTCAGTGTAAACCCAAAAAGTAGGTGTCCTGGAGAGCTGAGTGGACTTAAATGAGAACCTAAATCTAACAGAGGTGGTATTCTAGCAATCTGTTCCCTGACTCACACTCTACAATTATTATGATGATATAATGGAAAATAGTGTGGCATTATCCAAGACAACATGTAATTCCAAGAAAGTATTTTTCTCTAGTGGAAGAAAAACAACTAAACTTCTGACAGATGTTTAGAGAATTCCCAGCCTTGTACAAACAAGTTATTATTGGCATCGTCTAGATGTACTCGTATGCCATCCTTGAAGTGTGAACACCCTTGTTAGAATTAACAGTGCTCAGAAGCATAAACATAAAAAGCCCAACTTATGACAGGTCTTATTCTCTTATTCACCTGTAAATCTTTCTTACCAGGTCATTCATCATTTGTTCCAATTCTACTTAACATCAGACCTATAAAAATATCATCTGAACTTTGTACATTCTCTGTCTTTAAGGATTTCTTCTTGCAGCAAAGATATTTGCCATCTGGTGAACCTCCATACACACAAAATTATAATTAAATTGCCCCTGGTCCCTTGCATTCTGTTTGTCAGAATGTTCTCTGAAACAGTCATGGAGTGTGTTATAAAGTTGGATTTTATTAAAACAATTGACTTGGTTTGGTTTGTTTGTTGTTTGTTGTGGTTTTTTTTCCCCTACATTTCTCTGAAGAAGTAGCACAGTGAACAGCATTCTAGCCTGCTTTTAAGTTCACAAGAAGTAAATGTTACACTGGTGTAAAATGCACTTGCAGTTATTCCATTAATTCAGGTTCTAAAAGTCTTTTTGCTAGTTCTATGGTTTGAACCTTAGCCTGTCACAAATTCCTTGCAGACATCCCTATAACGTCATTGCACCTCTGAAAGCAGGTAGTAAGTAGATAGGTAGTTGGAAGTAGATTTCTGCCTTGCGGAAAACCTGAAACTTCTCAATGAATTATCAATACATAATTTTGTGTGACCTTGAATTATAAAGTAGTTTATATAATGATACTTGATGTAGAGACCTCAGTCCTGGCTTGAAAGCTAAATGAAGAATTTATACAAGTGATTTATTCAATTACATGGTCCCCCATCTCTGCTCAGAGAATACAAATGAGTAGAGATGTACATTGATTTCCCATTGTTGTTTTTTATCTTTGGAGACTGATTGTGATCAGCATGAGATAAGTACTTTTTCCTTAATGTTAGGAATCTGACTCATGCTGGCTTTATCAAGAAAATCATAAAGCATTGTTTCTCTCCTTCTCCCTGACTGAATGCTACTTTTATTACCTAGAAGGCAGCACAGTGAAACCATTTTTCTTCCTTTCAGGCAAATAAATATAAGAGCTAAGATATTTTAGATTATTTCTATGCCCTTTCCTTTTTAATTCACAGCCTTTTTGATGTGAGTACAAGCTGCTTATTGTTCTGAACTGCGCTCCTGCATCATTGGTAGGTCTTAGGAGGGAATACAGGGACAAGAGTGTTCATCCCAAGCACTTTTCTTACAATCCCTTACACTTTTCTCACATTACTTCAAAATAGTTGAACATGTCTGTACAGTCTTTGTTGTAACAGTGTGATCAGACCTTGCTTAATTGCTCCTGTGCCAAAGCTATGATAAGAGGGAATGAAAATCTCATTCCTCTGATTTGGTTAAGTATCACTTTCTATAAAATAGAATAACTGCCTTTATGGATCACTCTCACATACAGAAGAGAAGTAGTTTCAGCAGCAGCAGATGGAAACATTTTCCTGCCAAGCAGACTTCTGTGTCCCAGGTTATGCACAGGAGTGGCCCTAACTTCACCTTCAGTATAGGCTCCTCATTATGACTTAGCAGATACTCCTAGATGAAAGCCAGCTCCACAAACAAAAAAGTCGGTTTTCTGACTTTGGTTGTGTCCATCCCACAGGAGGGTGTGGTACATGTCATCTGTATTCCAGGATTGCCACTGACTGCATGAGTGGGCACAATCCTTTCTGAGCACACAACGTGGCCTTTGCCAAGGTCATATTTCTTGGTTATGCACTTAAAGTTTTTAGTCCTATTTCCACTTTCAGACCCAGATGGCATCCCTGATACCAGCTTCCTCTGCACTGTTTGTTGTCACATGATTTGTTGCCTCTTCTTTTCCATGGAGTAAATTCTGGTAAATGCAATCAGCATTGTTATCCTGAACCTCACGTTCCTTATCCTGCAGTGAATAGACCATCAATTTGACCATCTCACTCTGCTTTGTCAAAATAGCATCCTTTAATGTCTCTAATCAAAATGCTTTATCCAGCTCATGGTGTCTTACAAGGTTTTCAAGATGTGTAGTTTATAGCATGTAGCCATTAACATGTATCAGTAATATTACAGGATTTTCTAGGTTCTCTGCTGCATTGACCTTGCTGCCTAAAGGCCCTTGGATTTTGTGAAGAATGGTTTCTCAAGACCTTTCTCTGTTTTGCAGAACTGGCAAGAGTACGAGGAACTGCATACACATATCTGGAAAAACTACAAGGCAGACTAAAGAAATGCAGAATTTTGTATTCACAGGACTTTGCCTCCTGTTCTAAGAAATGCACAAACAAAAGCTGTCCTTGCTCTACTTTTCTCACTACCGCTAATGCATCTACCACACTGTTACTGGTTTAGTTGTGAGGAATTAGTAATATATTTCAGACACATTTTGAATACTAGGAAAAAAAGGTCTTCACATGCATGGAATAAACAATTTTTGCATGAATATCCTACCCTTCAGTTGCCTCAATACAGTAGAGGTTTATTGCCTTACTGCAAGCTACATTTGAACGATTGCTTCATATATTATGATATGCAACATTACATCCTGTTTCTTTTCTATTTCTATAGCCCAAAGACTTATTGGAATTGGTGTGTCTCAGACTCATAAAAAATACATGACTTTAAAAAAAGATTATTATATAAAAATCCACCAACCTTGAGAAACTGCAGAGGTGGGGGATTTTTGTGCTGGAATTCATTTTAGTTTCCTAACATTATCCCTATGTATCTTCAGTTTGAAAGTACAATCTGGCAATTTATAATAAAAAGCCATGAAACAGCTTTCCAGAAAGGAATTTAAAAAAAAAAAAATAAATTAAAAACTCCAAGAAATCTGGATGCTTGATTGCAAGTGAGAGTAATATACTTCAGAGCTGGTGAAGAAAGAATTCAAATAATAATCTCTGATATATAAGGACTCTGCTACTTAGTCAATAAAAGATGGATAATCTTCTCCCTAGAGCTTTGCCATATGAGCAGAAGATAACCAAAGTAAAATGTTTTACATGGTGCTATTGTGTATGATTATTGAGTGAGCAAGAGAGGCAGATGAGAAGCAGCACTCCAAAAAGGAAATACTGTCACTAAGAGAGAACTGTCGGACTATTGAGAGGGCTGTCTCTTCACAGCAGCTGAGTGGTAAGGTACTGAAGAATTGGAGGACAGAGGTAGGGCTTGGGTCAGAGCAATGATAAAAATTAGCAGTAAGGCAAAACACCATTGCATTACAATGTAAGGTCTCCCATCCCAAAGCATTCATATTTGATATTTTAATCTAAAATTTTGCAGACAAGGAGAAAAAGATGTACTTCTTTTACAAGTATATATATATATATATAAGTGCACCTTTTCAGTGCTGATGTCGGATTTAGAAACTAATAAAATCTGTACTAATGACCTGAGAATCAGCATTCCAAAATACAGTCTCTGCACTAAATGAAAATATGTTTTGTTTTTTGTTTTCTTTCTTCTATTATTTTTTTTTTCCCTCAGCGCAGAGGGAAATAAGAATACAAAAGCTCTCAGCTTGTCAGGGACTATACTGCTCTGGAAGAAAGTAATCTCTAAGGCTCATATTCCTTATCAAAACCCTTATAATGTTCTGAACTAGTTCTCGTGATGTGTCAAAACTGGGTCCATACGATTAGGTGTCCGCAAAGAAGGTTGAAGCTGTCAAATTAAGAAATGGATCACTGCCTAATTTCTTGCATTTAAGCTTTTTCAAGAGTTGCTATAAGGCTTTGAAGGAAGGATGGATTGTTTCTAATCTTGTATTACTATTAAGTAATAGACATATCAAGGCAAAGCTGTGGTGCAGCTATGGCTTACAGTGCCTCCAATGGCCTTGCTCCCTCTTTTTGTTACTGGCCCATTCTGTTGGGTCAGCATCCTACGAAAATAACTCTCTAAACTCAGGTAAGACTAAATTAACACAGTTGATTTAAACAGTGTATAGAGCAGACCTTTCCTAGAACACTTTGATTGAATGGAAGTGAGTTCAGGTGCACACACAGTAGCCTCCAATAGGACCTTATGAGCCAAAAGAGATATGAGCCAAAAGATGCATGGCTATATCCCCTAATGCCAGTCATCTGGAGTAGACACAATTTTGAAATGCATCCTGTCAAAACTGGGTTACTATGCAGTAAAGTCACCTACTCAGAGAACAAACATTAAGAACCATAACTTTGAGTTTGTGATACACATAGTAAGATGGGGATTCCAGTCTTTTCTTGTTAGGATTGCCTTATGTTTGCAGTTATCTTTTCCAAAGACAAGAGACTGGACCAAAGACTGGAGGTTCAGGAGGTGCTTTTGTGTAATTCTTCTTCCTCATCCATCAAAATGAAGAATTATTATTTGAACACCATGAAATTGTAGATGGAAAATAGGTGTCTAGATGTTTAGGCATGGACAGTAGCAGAGCTCTAGGGACCTTTATGGATTTTGTAATATTAAAAGTCTGTTAGTTTTTGGGTGTGTAGGGAATTTGGCAAAATTTTTTAGTTACTCTATTTGACTGAGGAGCATGATTTAAAAAGGCAGGTGAGTGCAATAGAGAATTCAATCCACTGCTCAAAATGTCATTATTTTAACAACAATTTCAATTCAGTTGAAAAAATGAGTGAAAGTCCATGAGTCATTTCTCATTAAAAATGTATTAAAGAGCTCTCAAAGAAGTTTAGTAACTAGTTGTTGCGGTTTAACCCCAGCTGGCAACCAAACCCCACACAGCCACTTGCTTCCTTCCCCACCAGAAGGACTGGGGAGAGAATTGGAAGGGTAAAAGCTAGGGAACTCATGGGCTGAGATAAAGACAGTTAATTAGGTAAAGCAAAAGCTGTGGATATAAGCAAAGCAAAACAAGGAATTAAGTCAGTGCTTCCCACAGGCAGGCAGGTGTTCAGCCATCCTCCAGGAGAGCAGGGCCCATCACACGTAGGGGTTACTTGGGAAGACAATTGCCATCACTCCAAGCGTCCCCCCTTTCCTCCTTCTTCCCCTACCCCACTTCATATATCAAGCATTATGTCATATGGTATGGAATGTCCCTTTTGTCACTCTGGATCACTTGTCCCGGCTGTATCTCCTCCCAACCTCCCATGCAGCTCCAACTTGAGAGCGTGATAATTCTAAAAGCAGAAAAGGTCTTGGGTCTGTGTAAGTCCTGCTCAGCAATAATAAAAACAGCTCTATATTATCAACCCTGTGTTTGGCTCAAATCCAAAACACAGCCCCCTACTAGCCACTGTGAAGACAATTCTACTCCAGCCCAAAGCAGCACACAGGTGTTTCACAGTTAGTGTCTTACATTATTCAAACCCCAAATAATTGCCCCAAACTGAATTAAGCAATGCTAAAACCCCTCAAAAATATTAGAAAATAGGTTAACATTCTTAATGTGGAAGCATTTTCACCCCATAAAATTGGTCACATGTATCCAGTCACTTGTGTAGGTTAAGTAAAGTAGGAGAGCAAATAAAATGTTCAACCAGTACCTGCACAAATTTGGTGTCTGTCAAGAAGACATCATTTCCTTGCCAAGAAAGCTGAACTGCAGTTTGACTATTCCTCTCAGGGTTGGTATATAACAAAGTTACAAACTCCTTTGGGAATCGGTTTTGCTGCTGGAATTCAAACTAGAACAAGCAGACGCTATGGTGAGATAAGAAATACTCCTGCTATGCTCCACAGCTGCATTGTATGTCTATGGCATGCAATGTGTGAAATAGTCTTTGGCCTTCCAAGTACAGGCATTGTGCCAGCAAAGCTCTTGCATGTATCTTTGTCTTTGCTATCTAAAGACTGTGGTTATACGCTTCAGTGAAGAAAAGGATCCGTGAGGGCATGGAAATGGAGGAGCTACAGGTAAGGAGCAAACAGGAAGGCTGTTGCAGTCATTAAGGAATGTTCCACATTCCTTAAAATGAAGTGGGCATAAAAATGGATTGGAAATTTCAACATGCACTGTTGAAAACCTCTGAACCCGGGTCTCATTCTTCTTCCTATTTAGCTATTTGTCTGCAAAGCTTTTGAAAGCTCAAAGTTTATTTTTTGTTCATACAGCACCAACAACTGTAAAGAAAGATAGCTCACTTTCCCAGCTCAGGAAAGCAAATGTTAGAAGACCTGTAGCAGCAAACATAATCCCTAATGGCTGCTGCATTAAAAAATAAATGATGTTGTTGTTTTTCTTTATGCTCCTAAATTTTAATAAAGTTTGATTAGAATTTTATGTTATTTATATGATTTCCATTACTCTAGTATGCAATCCTTTGCAATATCTTAAGGGAACGAGGGAGTTTCACAGTCAGAAAAGTTGATTTCAGGTTTTTTCAGAGGTAGACCTAAAGTAATTAACAGTGATCTAGAGTAAACTTACCTGAAGATATCAGACTTGTTCGTACTAAACAGTTTTTGGATTAAACACCTAAATGTAGCTATGCTGTGTCTTTAACAAAATGGACTTTCTAAAAAAACTGTTGGAGTGTCTATATCTTGGAACCAGCACTCCTGGAGGTGGATTAGGGTAGCTTTTCTGTACCAATAACATAGTTAATGTTCTTAGTACTAGTTCCCCAGTCAAAAGTAAAAACCTAGTTTCTACCTATGTTGTAATTTGCATAATTTGATCATTTATAGGCTGTTGTATATTACTCTTTGGCTGCCATAAAAAGAAAATTTAAAAAAAAGGAAAAAAAAAGAAGAAAAAAGAAGGAAGGGGAAAAAAAAGAAAGAGAAAAAACAGTAATAAAAAGAAAAAAAAGACTTGACAGGAAGAGTTAAGTATGTAAAAAAATGTAGGAACATAACTGCATTAAACAGTAATACCTTAGCAGTGAAATAGCAGCAGTACACTTCAAGCATAATCATGTTCCTATCAGAAGTCAATGTTCTTCAGAAAAGTGTTTTCTAAAATAATTAAAAAAAAAGGTACTAGGTAATATTCCATTACAAGTATAAGCAGAATTTATTTTTGTTCTCTTTATAACCCTATTTTATCACTCTGTAATTGTAATCTAACCAAGAATGTTCTAATACTTACTTCTTTTTAAAATACTTATTATTTCTGCAAAGAATATGGAACAGATAATGAGTCAAGTTCTTAGCAAGTGGCACAGAGGAATTTAAAAAAGCCTGTTCTGGAATGAATAAAGTGATAAAGTAACTAATAGATAATGGATTTAAAGGCAAATCAGACCAAGAGAAGTTTGTGAAGAACAAAGAGACAGGGAATATCTTAAATGCAAAATGGAAGAAAAATAAATGAATGTGCAAGAAAGGTGCAGAAAAATCTAAAGAAAAAGTAGAAATTATACTCTTAAGACTTACAGAGAGGATCTAGACGTATTTTTTTTTATGTTTGGTCTGAAGGAACTTACAATTGCAACTCATTTTAAGAAAAGAAGTTGAGGACTAACATTAAAAATCAGATGTTTTCCAAACCACTCAGGAAGACATCCCCAATCTGTTATTTAGTGGAGAAGATCTTCAACTGAGAAGTGCTCTAAAGGGAAAACTGGAAAATAAAAATCAAAATTAATCCCTTAAGGCATACAGTAAATTCAAAACAATATTGAAATATAAGGACATGTCCTAGTTCAGCAGGAGGGACCAGTTATCACTGTGTGGAGGTGATTAAAGCTGTGTATTCTACATCCTCTATTCATTCCCCAAGAACAATGGACCATTTGCAGCAGCTGCCCAGGAAGTCGTTAGCACCTTCACGCCCAGCCTGAGGGGGCGTGGGTGCTAATGGGCCATCACTAGTTCACCAATACCCCATGACTCACAGAGTTAATCACCCATTGTGTGAGTCTCCACCCTGAGGGAGGGACTGGGTGCTCCCTCAGGGTACATAAGCGGGGCTCAGAAGACCTTGAGCACCTCTTTGTGGGATCCAGAGGAGCAGCAGGACCTCGGCAGGAGGAAACCACCACTCTCCACTGGACTACGACCATCACTCCTGGGCAGACCACAGCCATCATCTGCACCAATAGGTTCTTCACTTCTTTTTGCTTTGGACTCAGAGAAACCGCATGGGTCTCAGCACCAGGGCTAACAAACCCCTTTGGGCTTGTGCCCCGGGACAGTGGGTTATACTGTTGGGTTTTGGTAAGTTGAAAGCAGTTTTCTCTTGTGTTAGTTTATTTATGGTAATATCTTTCATTAAATTGTAACTCTGACTTAAAATCTCTCTTGTGGTGGGTCTATTTCTCCTGCCGGTTTACCTCTAAACCAGCACAGGACAGAAGTACATTAAATTACAAGTTATACAGAGGGTGGTAGAGAACATTGCTGCTAAAGTTTAGCTTTGCTCAGCTCTATATCTGAGAAGGTACTGTGGCAGTCATGAAAAGTAAGTGTGTGTGTGACAATCCTTGAGTAAATCACACTCACTTGATTAATGTACCTAAATTTTGAGTAAGCCTTATGTCTCTTAAGCACTTCCTGAAGCATTTGCTTAATTTATCCATGAAAAGAATTACACACTTTTAAAGATCTTCAGTGACAGAACTTGAGTGACAAAGCTTAAGCGTCTAAGTTATGCAATTAGTTTTCTTTCTGGCAGCTTTAGATTTACCAACTTCTTTCTACTAATTAGGTAAAAAACTTGGCCAAATACTTATGAAAAAATGTTTTGTGAGGCATTTGAACTTATGTATAAATTAGGGAGAGTGGAATTTCACTTTAGATTTAGGTTGCACTGGTTAGCATATGAAATTTTGTTGTTATTAGGCTTTTTAAATCCACTTACATACACAGTTGAGGCAGAAGTACATAAAAGAAAAAAATTACCATAAACAAGTGATGGAAGTGGGAGATAAGGTATAATCCAAAAACAGAGCAGTATTTAACAGAGAAGTAGAACCCTTGTCTCTCAGTTGATGTAATTGTCACTTTTGCAGTAGATTTTTTTCTAAGCAAACGTTGATTTGCAGAGTTAACATGCAGCCTGAATGCAATTAGATTGCAGGTATTGGAATCCTGACCAAGTATCCGGTAATATTTTTTTAGGAGGTACCAACATGTAGCATTTTGCAATATTTATTCAGAGGTATTTGTAACATCCTCATGAGAGGAAGGTAGGGGCAGGCACTGATCTCTTCCCTATAGTGACCAGTGACAGGGCCCAAGGGAATGGTCTGAAGTTGTGTCAGGGGAGGTTTAGGTTGGATATGAGGAAAAGGTTGTTTACCCAGAGGGTAGTGGGACACTGGCACAGGCTCCCCAAGGCAATGGTCATGGCACCAAGCCTGGCAGAGTTCAAGAAGCATTTGGACAACACTCTCAGGCACATGAAGAGACTCTTGGGGTTGGTCCTGTGCAGGGCCAGAAGTTGGACTTGATGATCCTTGTGGATCCCTTCCAACTCAGCATAGTCTGTGATTTTATCAAAGATATTGGACTGCCAAGGTATGTTATTTTCTTGGTAGGTTCATCTTGTCAAACTTCCAAGCAAAATTTTTAATGGGACAGCAGGAGGAAGTGAGTTTCTTTTTGTCAATCCATTCTTTTCACTGTGAACTTTAAATTTCCCTAGTGGAAGTAGAACACAAGAAAAAAGAATTTTCGTATTCCTTAACATGCTTTAAGCTATCAATAAACCTTCAGAACATGAGTAGGCTGCTGATTACATAATCAAACTTGCAATGTATACATTACATTTATTTAGAAAGGACCCTGTTAACTGACAAATTATAACTAGTTTTCTTCAGACATATAAAATAAATAGTTATGTTAGGAACCCAGTTAAGTTTCTACTCTGTAACATGTAGTAATAGTTAGCTTTAGTAAACTGAAATAATATAGTGCCTCAAAAATGTCAGTATTTTTAGTACATATCACACCAAAAGCATAGCTGGAGAGTGGAAGTAATTTAGGATGAAATATATTCTGATAACTAGTGCATGGCAAAGCTAACAAACAATGTTAAGCCTTCCATGTGATACATCACACAGTATCCATATGGCAATGCATAAGTTATATTAGTGGTTCCAAATAAGATTAAACTGATTATTACAGTCAGGTTAGATTTCTTTGTTCACATAATGTCACAGCAATTGTTCTTGCGTTCTAAGAATATAATGGTATCACCAGCTGGATTAGGTGCTCTTGGTCTGCTGTTCCCACAAGAATACACCTTTTTTTAAATTAGACTATTTCAGGATCAGGATGCCCTAAAGCAATGAGATGGAGAATGAAGAGATGAAAATAAAACAAAGATAGAATTATACACTATTTTTTTTTTAAAAACAGGGACTAAGGGAAAGACCATCTTGTTGTTAAGCAGAAGCTCGGGTAAGGTAGGCTAAGAGGAGCAGGCAAGGTAGCTGTAAAAGCTGGATCAAAGGAGACAGTTTTGAGCAAGGGTTTTAAACAGAAGTCAAAACAACAAAATAGTTTTGTGGATTCTGCAGATTGCAGGTGATAAGATTTTATCTTGAGTCTATTTTGGTACAGAATTCCCATTGCCCTAGCAGCTCCATGCACAGAACAGAATGGCTCTCTGTGCTCAAACATAGACTTGCTCATTTTATTCTGTATGAAAAAGCATTTGCATGAAGACCCTCGAAGTCTGTAATCTAAGAAAAAAAATAATGCTCTTTTACTGCAGCAGCTTAGAATTATTTTAAACATACTTTGTGCAATCTAAGTTGAAAATTGTAAGATGAGGCAGATGCAATTTAGTTCATTTCCCTTAAAAAAACCCTAAAAGTACAATATATTGCTTAAGCAGCAGGCACCTTTTCCTTTTCAAGCTGCTTCTTATGCCTCAAGCAGGTTGCTTATAGTCTGAGCATTTTTATTATAGTAAAAAAAAAATCCGGAACAATGCCAGAGACTACAGCAGCTGTGAGTCAAAACTAAATATCACATGGGTGGGATCACCATAGTAACTAACTCAAATGCATCAAATACACCAGAAAGGAGTTCAGTCTTCAATTTATCTTTCACCTGAAGCTGCAGTCACTTCCTTTGCTGAAAGTTTACTAGGGAATATTAATAATATGATAACAATATTATTATTAATATAATAAGAATCTGTCTGCTCATAAGCATTTAATATTCAATAGATATGAATGAAATTGTACCAAGAAAGAAGACAGGAGTGGGTATCTGAAAAGAAAGAAGCACAAAATTATCATGAGGTCCCTACCTCACTTTTAAACAAGGTTAAGTTCCTGTGTTGTTTGCACAAGTAAACCAAGCATTCATGGCTGTTGATAGTCATACTGAAAAAAACAAACTAGCCACCTTCAATAATAGGTCTTATGAAAGCAATGAAGCCACAGTAGATGTCAAACACCACAGCCCTGGTAAAAACTTGGACATTCTCATGGGACAGTCTGGCATTCATATTGGCTCTGTGGGTACCAGTAGGCAAAGATGTACCCAACCAACTTGGGACCACTGTCCCCACTGCTCAGGACCACATTTTGGCCTGGGCCATCAGTCCCTGCCCTGGCAGTACTTCAGCAGGGCTGGTATTCTATGCCTTTAGAATAAATTGTGACAGGAAACAATGAAGCTGAAAATTTAAACTGTGAAAAGTTAAGAAAAACAGAGTGCTGAATATTTTGGTTTGAGACTCTCTGCAACTGAGGTCTTTAGGAATATGCTAGACAGCCATCTGTCAGCAATGATAACTTGTATAGTTGATTTTCTCTTCAGGGATGGACTGTCTCTTGGAGACCCTTCCAACAGTTTTTTAATGTAGTTATTGCCAAATCCCAGCAGATATTTAATGGGAACATTGGCAAGATAGTAACTACTGCAAAATCTGTAGAAGAAGTACATGCCATCTACAAATATGGTCTACTGAAGTTTCAGATTAAATGAGTAGAACTGTCTGCATTTAGCTCTTGATATTATGTTTTGTATATGAAGAAAAAAAAAACGAAACAGCATATTACTGGTTTACAATGGTATCTTCTACTAGATTACAAGTACAAGGTTTCCTGGATAAACAAAAATTCCAGGACAATTGAAGGGTAACGAATGTTAGGTAAAGTGTTTGTTACTGTTACAAAACCCCGTGATAGAAATGATTTGGAAGTAAGTTTCAAAGACAACTTCAGTGACATATTGTGAAATCTAACGAAGAAAGGTTCATGGCTACTCTAAGCTGATTGCAGCATTTCTGGGATGAAGTTTTGTTTTTAGAACAGTAAAGAATAAAATATTTCTGGAAAGAATAGTATTAGCAAACAAATTCAACTTTAAAATGGGTAAAGCATACAACACAGGAGTGGTGAGTGTCAGGTTTAAATTTCTGAAGAATGTGACCACTGAGAATTTTCTTTCTTTTTTTTATGTCAAAGGCAAGAAAGCAGATATCTAAGTCTGGATTCCTGTTTCTCTCTTCTTCTGGTCTCCTGATGAATATTTGTTAAGTTCTGCAAAACTAAACAAGCATTTTGTTTTGGTTTTTTGGTTTCTTCTTTCTTCGTTTTGTTTGGGGATTTTTTTGTGTGTGTAAATAATACAGAACTGGAACTGGTTTTGGCATATATATGACTACTAAACTGTACCCTTTTGTAGTTAAGCTCAATGGAAGACCTCAACTTGAGAAGGCCACTGTGAGTCCCACACCAGCTAAATATTTTAGAGGACAATTTCAACCAAATTTGGCAAAGTGGTAGTAATTTCAGAAAGTAAAGCAATGAAGTAATTTATCTAAATGAAAATTTAGGTAAATTCTAAGATGCTTTGATGCCACACTGAAGGACAAATGGACAAGTTACTCTTTAACAAATACTGGACAATTCACAGCTTTCTACATCAAAAGCCAATTCATACCACAATTTGCACAATTGCATTGAAGGCATCAGTTGTATCAGAAAGCACAACTGCAACAGCAGTGCACAAATTGTAATGGTGCTCTATAAATGGCAGAACTGTTGAAGGCTTACACACATGTGAGCCACTGCAGCTAGAGCAGCAATGTTTTAAAGGTAGGGGCAGGACACTGGGTAGCTGTTATACAATGTATCAAGAGTAAGACCAAATTATATAGTCTGTAAATTTAGGCATAAGCAGTGCAGAAGGAAATGGGTGAGTTAAAAAAAGACAAAAGCAATAGCCCATGTGTATAGTGAATCTCGTTGGAATCAGCAAAGTGGCACAGAGCCAACAGCAGGACTAAGAATGCTCTGGATATGTGCATCTGATCTGGACAGGTTGTGATTCCAGATGGCTTAAAGACAAAACACATTTAGTTTCAACATTTTAAATGTTTAATTTTATTAAAAAGTCTTATCACAGCTTTTCTGAGCAGGGAATGGCGAGATCACTGCTATGTGCAGCTCCAGGTGGGAAAGAGTGCATTATTGTCATTTTTATTTTGAGCAAAGTCCTCCTGGTGTAGAGCAGCTGCGTGGTCCCTAGGCATCCTGAAAGGTGGCACTCCAACAGAATGTCTGGAAGCACGGCTGGTGTGTCCCAGAAGGGTCTGCTCAAACCAGTTCTGCACAGACGGCTGGGAAACTGCTAGTTCCCATGTTGGTCACTAGCATTCAGAATGCCAGCTTGGAGGCCAGTCTGTCAGAATTTAAACTGCCTTCACAAAAGGTATGAACTTTATAAATGAGGAGTAGGCAGACTGCAAGGGACACAGTAGGGATGCTTTCCAAAATGATCTGAGACATTAAAAAAAAAATTATTACTAATATGGAGGTACACTTTTAAAATATAAAAACATCTTCATTGGATAAGTTTTCTAAAAGCAACTCCCTACCATTCACAGGGACCATGAGCCAGAGTGTACTAGATATTTAAATTAGCACCATCACCCTAAAAGTCCTCAGGGATTTCCTAAAAGGAAAAAGTTATTGAGAAAAATTTATACTTTTCTTTCTGTCCTTCCTATCTAATCATGTTCTTCTTCCTGCTAATTAAAGACCAATATACTGCAGCCTAATAGCTGTCCACGATTCACTGAGAAAGAGAATGAGCTGTCTTATTCCACATAAAATAATGCATGAACCTCCATCCCATCACCCTTTACTTTTAGAAGCAAGTTTGACAGCTCCTCTTCTGGGCCTTGCTGTCAGGCTATTAGATATTGTACCTTGGGCATCACCAGCATGGATGTAGAACACAGGACATTTAAATGGAGCAGGGTAAAGAAAAGTAAGGATCCAGACTATTAAACTTCACCAATTGGTCATGTCTGCCTGAGGAGGTTTCTAGAATTACTTTTAATTAGTGGTAACAATTCTGTTGTCAGAAAGAAGAGATGGATATGAGATTTGAAGCCCTTAGCCTCAGATGTGCTTTGCAGCTGGCAGGTAGAGCACAAAATGTCTTTCAAAAGCCAACATCTACCTTTGGAAAGGCTTCATCTTCTCTCTTTACAAGAGATAACCGCCAGAAGCCATAGAAAATGCCTTGGGAGTTTTAAGGCAGCAGGAAATACAAGTATGTGGGGCTTTGGCTTTCTTGTAGGTATTTGCTTTGGTGGTTATATCAGTCTTTAACTTAAGCAGGAAGAGATGTCAGGAGGTTACTAAGTCTGAGGAGGAATATTGTTCTTACCTATCAGCACACTGCCTCTGCGTCTTCCTGTGACATAACATTACAAACCTCTTTTTATCTCCTCAGTAGTAGTAAAATTATTAAATAAATTAAATAAAATAAATTAAATAAAGCCAAAATACCCACACCACAGGTTAGAGTATTGGATGGCAACATTGAATAAATATTAGCCTGCAGTACTCCTTTGAGTACATGGATCAACCATTCAGTCATATCTGCTAAATAGATATGAAGTAGTGACAGTGATTTGCCTGCATCACTTTGGTTACTCAAACATCAGCCATGAATCTCTTCCTAGAAGCTATTTTGCAACAAGTTGACCTCTAAATTAGCTTGTAGATCCATTACACCCAGAGCTTTGTTTATATTAGAAATGCCAGAGAGGTTGTGATTTGCTGTTATTTTTGGTTATGAATGCCATGGATTGCAAGACAAAGTGGAACAACATTGAACAATAAATGAAATTAGGGAACAGTTAACATCGATCAGTTCACGTCTGTTGCCAAGGGCAATCTTGGTGAGTCTCATTTTAAATTCTATTGAACAAATTAATGTGTAATTTACTTATCATGAACAACGGCTGATCAGAAGAAGCTTCAAGAGGTAGGGAGTGCTAATGGATCTTGAAATTGGACTCTAGCCATGGCAATGAGCCTGGAGCTGAGCATCACTGTTAGTGAATGGTCTATGAGTATAGCACAAATAGATAGCATATTGGTCATAGATGTTTCTTTATGTTGCATTTTCTGTAACAATATTTCTTGCCTTTAGAGAATTTCTGACTTCTTTCAGACTGTTTTTTTTTTTTTAATACCAATATGATAACTTATTTTCTTTACCTCCGTTTCTCCTATTGCCTGCACTCTTCCTCCTTTGGTTTATTTTTAAAGGCACCTAAAATACATTTGAAGAATTGTAGGAATCAGTCTTGTCAATTTCTGTAGCAGCAGAAATCACAACTGCAATTTTTGTGTGACCAGATGAGTACGTGTTCAGGAATGCACACAAACATACCGGATGGTTGATCTATCTTATTGTAGCTTATTTGTGTTTTAGTAAAGGAAACAGAACAAAGGAAAGAAAAGGGAAGATACTATCAATTAGCGCTTCTTGGTACAAAATCATCTTACTATTTTTTTTTTAATGTGGTACAGAAAGTAAACTGTACTGGAAATGCATATGTACTTCAATTGCGTGTTGTTATCTTCATAGAGTCTATTCAGCTGAACTGGTTTGTGTGACTGAAAATAAGTTTTCTTCCATTGTCAATCTAAAGGTCTTTAGAACCTCATAGGGAAGTTGGACTTTTCATAAACCCTTCAGAATAGTCACTCCTATGTGACATAATGAAAGGAACTACTAAATAGGAATGAGTTTCACGGGTGTTTTTTCTTTTTTAACAAGCTTAATTTTCAAGCACATTTTCACAATAACATCAGAAATGCTTTTTCTACTAATAAAAGTCAGAGCAATTTTCTTCTGGTTCTGGAGATCTTTTTTTATTTTGGTTCTTTTGTAAAGGCCAAATGGCTTTTCAGATTTCTCAACAGAAGAAAAAAGCTTAGAAAAGGCAGAGGTTTCAGGCCCAGTAGAGTCCAAATGGAATTGTTTGACATCCTGGATACACAAACCCACCTGCCAAGAGCAGTCACTGGGAGGACGAATGGCTACTATGACGGAAGTAATTTAAGAAATTAACATCCACAAATCCCTATCACCAGCATATATCATAGGGCAAAAGTGTAGGATAAAGGAAAAAAAAAGGAGAGAGAATGCACAAATGTGAATGTTGAGGGCTAAGGACAGAAAGAGTTGGAGGGCAAAGAATAGCTTTGATGTACAGAACAATGATTAACTTTGAGTTTTGCTGTGATGTAGGATTTCCCTGTTCACACTGCAGAACTTGTTCAAGACTCAGGATGAAATCTGTTGTGTATTGAGAACATCTGATGACCCTGTTAAGCAAGCATGATTCACAATTCTTATTGAGAAATCAATTTTTGACTTCTTCAAAGAGAAGGGTAGCTTTTGTGATTACAATTTGCTGTGAAGTTACTTTACAAATGTCACATATAATTTACAGTAGACCTATTTTCTCCTTCACTACTGGCAAATACTAAGTGCCATCTATCAGTATCAAAGTTGTTTTATATATGTTTATGACTGAGAAGCTGAGCAGTATTCTTTTTTGCTAAATTGCAATAACCGCCCTTTCTGAAATACTCTTTAAACATGGCCCAGAGAAGCAGATTATGTTTAAATGGAATGTGAGATCCTTTCCATGCAGAAAGAAAAAGTATACAAATGAGTCTTAATTCAGCTAAAAAAAAATCATGAAAATTTTCTTACCTATTTTTAATACTGGTCAAAATTATGCCCACCTAATTCTTTTATGTTCAGCAAGTTTCATTCCTTATTGGTTATTGTTGCCAGTAATTGCTTCTTAACCTTTCTCTTCAGGACTTTCTGATATCTCAACTTCCAGTTTTGCCAAGAGTTTGTTTCATTAATGAACTATTCATACCCACATATCTTCCTGAATACTACAGCTCATGCTTTTGTAACTATCATAACGATTGCTTACTTTTGCACTTTGAATTCTCTATAAGCTCCTGATTGTTCTCGATGAATGAAAGTTACAGTTCCGGTGATGTATCCTTTGGCTGATTACAGCCTGACACTCTTTGGTTTCAGTGAAAGAATCTAAAATAATACAAGATAAGCTTCTAGCCCAGAAGGAAAACATGTAGCTAATATTGGAGTGTTGTTGAAAGCAAATAACTGATAGTTGAAAAAATTGAAAACCCCTGAGGCAAAACAGCACAGTTCTGCATGGAACAGACTCCTTGAGGGAGTGGAAACTACTCTGAAACATTTGTGTTGGCATTTGGTAGGCACCATGATTTATATTCCTGCTTTCCTAAAATTCCTAAAATAATCTATCTCTAGTTGTTGAACAGCTCCTGACTTCACTTACAAAATTTTGCATTGAATGGACAAGGTAAATAGTAAAATCTTAACAAAACATAGAAGAAGGTTAGAATTCAGACAAAACTAAAACTTGCTGAAAACAACCAACAGCCAGAATAATAAAGAAGGAAAAATAATTTGAGCTGATGAACTATTTCTGCTACCTTTCCTGACAGACTAAATGCAGGTGAATATTCTACAACTAACTTGAAGCACAGAAATTAAGTGTTTCTCCTGCATAAGAATTGAGTTTGGTATTGATTATTACCTTCTTTAAAGATGAAATAGATTCCTGAAATTCTCCTGACAACTTTGCATACAACATATCACAACAATTTGTGAAGGCAAATGTTTCATTCATTGCTCCACTAGTATGTTAATAAATACCGGTGGGCAAATTTCATAGACATGCATTTGTGGAATTTAGCAGTGCATGGATTTGCTGTCTTTCTCCACCATCTTTCTCCAGCTTGCTATTGCATTGGAGGAGCACGATGCTGCATGATGAAGCATGCTGTAAACAGACTGGTTAGCAGTAGCAGAACTCACACAGGATTATTGATGACAGAGTACTATTCCAATATCGCCGTTCTAAAGATATATATATCTCCAATGTGGGCTTTTTGACACTGACTTCTATTTTTCTCACATCTCCAGTGCTTGTTCATGTATGCTAGGCATCTAGTCAACTTGGCATGACTTTGCAGGGCATGATTCTTGATGAGGTAGGCCAGATTCTAATAGTTTCCTCTGTGGTTATAGTTCAGGGGGTTCAGGAGGACAGTTCATACTGTTTTATGCCTAAAAGGATCTACAGCTAATTGGAAAAGCAATTTCCAAAGAAATTTTATATCAGTAAAACTTTGTTTGCACAAATGTTCCTATAAAACACATTTATCTAGCACAGGGCCACTAATCACAGGTAACAACTTCTATCTTACTGAAATGTTAATAATCAGAATAAAATGTTCCCAAGTCCATTTATAAGATATTATTCAGCATCTGTCATGAGTGCAGTGGTTAATTTAAAACAAAAGGAAGAAATGCTGTTTGTGGTTGACTGATCAGTTTGGAACAAACAACTTGCCACCTATCCTGGATCAACAGGTTTCAGTAATTTAAACTACCCTCTCTACACTCAAGCTATTAAAAAAGAAAATTAAAAAATTCTTGAGGGCTTACTCCTCAAAGACGTGCAGCATTACAATGACCTGGAGTGTCCAGAAATTGTTAGCTCCAATTTTCCATACAGTGTAAACAATTAAGTACCAATAATAGGGTTTACAGATGCCACAACATGGAGAAGCTGCTACTTACAGTAGTTAATTGAAAATGCTGAGGACACAGGTGGGACTAAAACCTGCTATTTACCAGGACAAGAGCAAAAAAATTGCTTTAGCTGTTTAGTCAACCATGAGAAATAGCAATCCATCCTTGGATTGTGGTGTTGTAACAGGCGTCTGAAGACACCAGTAGCATCATCCCCATGAGCATTCCTGGATCCCCAGGTCAGCATCTTCTTCAGCTGCCTAACTTGGATGTGTGGTTATGTCGATCACATCCCCAAATTACTGGATCTCAGGTTATTTTGAGATGGTGCACACAGATACAGTTTCTCTTTAGAGAAAATTCTTTAACGCTTCAGTTATTCACAAATATTGCAACCCACAGCTGCTTTTGGCCTTTGCAGTGTTCCCCACTGGCCCCTTAAACTGCAAAACCATAAGATATTTCAGAATAATGAAAATATAGTGACAAAGCCTGCAGATGAAATGCTTTAAATCCTTACACGTGGTCCTGCCCTGAGCAGCTCACTACTATTAACTGTATATGCCCAATATCACAAGCTTGGGAAGTTAATTTGGGCAGGTTAAGATTACCCAGCAGAGGCGTTGCCAATTTCAGTGGGGCATTTGGAGGCTAAGGCACCCTTAGAAATACAGTATTAGGACCTTTCAGGTTCTAACAACTTGTCAAAAAACACTCATTGAGACTTTAACTGCTTGGCCAACATTCTTCTCCTGAGGACCCCAGCAGAAGAGTGAGGTCTGACCAGAAGTGCATGATCCCACCCATCCCTACAGGTTCTCTCATATTTTGGTTGAAGAGAAGATAAATATTATAGCCCTCAGCAAAATTGTAATTTTATGCTATTTCTAATCTCCAGAAGTACTTTCTGAACATTACAAAATAAACCATCAGACATGAAAATAAATTCTTGCTTTGTATTCTCCAGATATGGAAAACTTGACTAAGAAATTATCCCCACATGATAAAACATACTAAGCAATTGTTAATTTTTTTGATTTGGCCAGTTCTTCTGTCATCGTTAGGGCCTTGGCCATGTGAATCTCACTCCTGGAGAAGAATTTCATTATTTTCTTTCCTGTTAAAGCTGATTCTCACAAATCTACATAGTGGGGCAATTCCTCTGCAATTCTAAAGTTGTCTTTTGATGTTTATAATAGCTAATAAATTCTCAAATAAAAACACAAGTATGTTAACCAAAGAGTTTAATGAATCCTTTTAATTGTGGGAGCTGGATGCAGTGCACTGAACAACTGTGACCTTTGGTTTAAGCTCTGAGAGGCCTGTTACAGCAGAAATGTCTTAGCAGTGGCAGCAAACAAGGGTCAGCTTTGTGAAAGATCTATATCAGCAGCTGCTGTCAACAAGTCAAGACAGAATTAAATGCAGCAGCTAGAGTTTTAGAGCTGATCTGACCTTGTACTCCTATCTGCATGGTCCCAGGATTTAAAAAAAAACAAACAACCAGTAATACCAACATTAAAGGAACAACTGGTTCCCTGTAAGCAGGATAGTCTTTTATGCAACCAAGAATAAAATGCATCATTTAGAAAGGTGTCAGTAACATTTTAATTGGAAGAAAATTCAAACTAAAACTTCATAACGAGGTGAATTTTAAGTTCATATACATGCCATGTTCAAAATTTTCATCTCATAATCTTTTCTAAAGCGAAGTTTAGATTGGGTGCATTTTTAGTATGTATCAGTCAGTGCTTGACAGAAGGTGCCATGATGGAGGTGGACATTAAAAGATTGTTATGAAGTGCTCATTTTTTTGGATGGAGAAACTTTATAGTTTGCTGAGAGTGAGGTACTAATGGAATTAAACCTTCTGGAAGAGATAGTGTCTTAGTTCAAAGGAGAACTAAGATATCTGTGTTGGCCAGTAAATAATCCCTCTCCTTTAAATTAGAGAACAGAACTTTAATTAGGAAAAATACATGTGAAGGAAAAATATAAGAGTTCTTAACCACAACACACATATATATACATATATATCTACAACAACAGTCTGCAACAAACCCCTCCACTCCCGAACGACAAGGCAAAACAGTCTAAAAGGTCCTCTTGCCTACTCCCCAAAAAGGGAAATGTGATTATATCCATGGACAGCAGGTGGCACTGTCGTGCCCAGCCAGCTGGACTCTCTGACCTATTGGTGCAAATGATGGTTGTAGTCTAGTCGGGAGTGATGGTCGTAGTCTGATCGAGAGTAGTGGTTTCCTCCTGTCGAGGTCCTGCTGCTCCTCTGGATCCGACGAGCTGCCCCCGAGATCTTCTGAGCCCGGTTTATGTANATAGGAAATACAGTAACACAAGATTAATGGGGCAAATTCAAATATTTTTAGCTTGAGGTAAATTTGGCTGAAGTTGGGGAAAAGTGGGACAATCCTTCAGAAGGTCAGATGTTTGTAACGTATCATTATTTGACATAGATCTCAATACAATGTTATTCCCTCAGGAAAACAAGGGCTCCTTGTTCTAGCCTGTCCTAGCACATGATGAATGCAGCATTCCTACCTGGCGGCTGTTGTACCACACTGGTTCTTATGAGCTTGATGGTTTCAGTGCAAGTAGCAGGCTGTAAATGTATATACAGGGCTGGGGTTTATGAGCACCTAAACTTGGAAGGGTCCCCGCCTGTCTACAAACTCTGGAATATTGCAAGGGCCAGACATGTTGCTGCTTTTCAGACACCTCAGTGCTCACTCTTTCCAGCTGCTGGTGACCTCCCAAGGTCTGGGGACAGCTGGCAGCTGATAGTGTGCACAGACACAGCACTGATGCATCAGCTGCTGTGCTTAAACTTGGTGTGCATCTCAGTGAGTGAACCAGGGAATTTCTTTGTTTGAAGCTCTATACTGACTTCATGCTTAGCCCTGATAACATTTATTTAACCTCTTTATGACTCAATTTCCTTGACTGTGGTATGACTATAATACTTACCCACCTTTAAAGACCGTTGTGCATACAAATATCTGGAGTATGTGGAACAGTACCACTATTGTTATAGCTATTTTTCAGAGTTGGAAATCTGTTAATCCCCTCATCTGTGTTATCTTTTGTGGACATATGTGATCTATTTAAATTGTGTCCTGAAGCAGCCTTATCATTTGACAATGTTTGCATAACTTAGCATTTCTTTATTTTAAATTTATATGTCTGTGGACTCCTATAGTTTATTGATGCTTAACATACTAGCTCAATTTCTGTTCTCATCTCACACATCACAACTATTTTTTCTTTTTTTCTAAATAATACATCATTGTCAATAAACATATTTGACATATACTACCTCATATTGTAAAAAGACATTACATAGAAACATAGTCAAAGAGCTACATTTGACAAAGGGGAACTAACCTTAAGGGACTTCAAGTTCTTTTCATTCTCATTATCGAGAAAAAAGGAGCAATGACGATGCTCTGCATCAATGGGAAGATGTTCAACATGCGAAATCCAAATTCTTAAGTAGGAATCAGGTTTATCTCAGAAGCCAATTGAATGCTGAGTTTTGCAACAGTATTGCAAATTTCCCACATGACATTCACTGAAAATAAATAAAGTCTCAAAAATCATAGTGATTGTTCTGAAGATGGCAAACCTAAGATGCAAATAACTTTTTTTTTTCCTGTTTGCAAATTCACATACAACAGTGTCACTATTAGGTGGAATTCTTTCATATTCTTTGGAAGAATTCAGTCCCTCATTTTTTTTCCCAGTTATTATGAGAGAAGCTGAACTCAACTCATTCAATACACTAATAACATACATTGAGGTGTATAAGTAGACATCAATAGATACTTGCTTGGTTTTCTCCCCAAAACAGCATGTGTGCAATCACAGATCATTTCACAAGTGCTTTGTTAAGGGGCAGTTTAGTTACTTCATTTTGTGTAAATAAGTTATGCAACAGGGTTTTGACAAAGCTGCCCAGTACTTCATACCTGAGCTGTTTGCTGTACCTTGCTACGTAATAAAAGCTTTGTTTATGTCTGTATGAGATAATCTGAACTTTCAAGAATTCTGTGCTTTGTTCATGCATCAAAAACTAACCAGGAGATATCAATAGTAAATCCATGGTCAGTTTTCATCATGGTGAAAAATTAACAGATGGGTTTCTAAAGGTTCTATATAGGGATCACCATTTAATATATTTATAATGATCTACAAATTGCAAAGTGAATAATGAATTAAAAAAATGTGTGAATAACCCAAACCACAGTTACATTTGGTTACATCTGGAGAAGCCAGAACGGAACTTAAAAACAACTGAATTAAGATGTAAAAATGGTCAACACAATGGCAGACAATATCACTGTTGATGACTGGAAAGGCACTTGAAGAATATATAGCTATGTAAATAATGTTACTTGTATGACCTTGTCTTTAACAATGAGTTAAGCAGTATTCTGTGTTAGTGATATATCATTCAAAAATACACACTGCTCAATGTCTCACTGAAAAGGGAGAAGGGAAATATTGTGAACTGTTCACCATGAACTTTCACTCCATGTACAGCTGTTCTGAAAAGAAGTAAATGAGTTCCTCAGGTGCATAAAAATGGGATTGTAAGTAATACAGAAAATGTCTTTTATATTTCTACTGATACTTCTTGGTTTAGACTGGTATCTTATCAGGGTAAGCATACTGCAAAAAAAACCAAGCTGAGTGAAGATAGATAAGAACAAGTTATTGGTATGGAAAAAAAGTCTCTGCTTTAAAGACTAAAAGATTATTATGTTAAATGATTAATGGGGAAGATGATAAAAATTCATGAAAAAAGACTGAATTGAGAAAGTAGACTTTACAGGAAATCACCCTTCAATGCACTGAAAGTAAATGTTTTTAAAGAAATAAACCACATTTCTACCCAAGCTGTGATTACATTATGGAAGTTATTTCCAAAGCATGTCTTTGATAATTGAAACACCAAAGACTTGAAAGTGTTTTGGATGAACATGTGATGAATTGCATAATAATAGCACTTGGGAGTATTTGCTCTCACATTTCAGTTTTTCTTTTTTCTGTGATATTTGGGATTTGATTCAGTCATCTTGGTCTAAGCATGCATATACCTCTAGTGCAATTTGAGATACCACAGGATATATTGTGTCATACTGGCCACATGATGATGTCTTAGATGTGATATGGTGTTTCAGATGACTCTAGACACTAGACATCTAGACACCTACAGACCTTAAGACCTGACACTGTCAGAGGAAAGACATTGATCTACAGCAGTCACAGGTCTAATGTAGTGTGAAAAACTCACTTATTTCTACTGAGTGTTCCCACAAGAGTGAACAAGTCAGTGAAGAAAAAATATTCAGAGACTGAAAACCAACCTATAGTCAAACCATTATTTTCAATAATATATTCAACAGAGAAGCAGATTCTGCAAGACAAATTCCAAAGGAACAGGAGGATAGAAATTGTTCAGTTCTCCCCTTTGTCACCTCTATCCACCTTGCATGAGGTCATGCAGCTGTGAAGGTGAATGATAAACCTACTGACTGCTGGCTTGCAGGTCTATAAGATGGTATCAGGTACCTGATAATTATTTTTTGAATATACCTCTAGGAAAAGCTGTTACCTTCAGGCCTGAGGGAGCATATTCTGCTTGCTTCAAACCATTTTCCTTGTGGATAAATTTCTTCCTTAAGTTCTGTTTAACTACTATAAGCCTGTAACAATCAAGTCGTCTCATTTTCCAATGAAAGTGATGCTGAAAGATAGATAATATTGTTTTACCAATAGTATGAAAATCTGATTTCTGACAAACGAAGAAAATATTATACTTCTTTAGGATACAAACATACTATCAGGAATATAAACACACTGCTTCGGGAAAGTTCCATTTGTATGTCCAAAAAAGTAATTTTATTTAAAAAAAACCAAACAAACAATTTATTAACTTATTTTAACTAAAAAACCAAGATGCCCTACATCCCAATGAGAGTAAATGATGGCATTAATCATAAACAATGTAAATATTTGAGGGTTATGAGACAATGAATGGATTTCCTTTAAACTGGTAACTTTTTTTCCAAACCTTGTGTCAAGTATAGAAGAATGTTTAATGGCCATGTTACCTGAAAATGCATTTCTGTAATGGGGAAACAGACAACTTGTGTAGCGTCTGCTCCAAGGTAATTTTCTATCCCATTGTCATTAAGTAGAAGATGAATCCTTTAATTATACTTTAAAATTCAGTCATGCTGTTATCCCACTAGTTAATTCAATTAAAATGAACCCTTGTTAATTCAATCAAAAGAAATCAAACCAACTCTTGAACTGTTTTTCTTCCTTGTGTTTTTCTTTTGGAGGAGGACTGAGGGGATAAAGGGAAGAAGTATGAATACCAGAGTGCTTGTCCCTGGACCCTGGCAAAACAAAGCTTGCTTCCTTTCATGCATCTACAACAGCTCCCTGTAGGAAGGGGCCCTTCACTATTTCAGCAGCTTTTCCACATGCCCAGAGTTTTGTCTGTCACCCTCTTGTCTGTGTGCCAGCAATAAAGTTATCATCAAATTTTTAGATTTAAGATTAAAAATGGGGATGGGAATGGGGGTAATTTATTATATATGGCATACATTTTTGTTTATGCATTTATGAAGGCTATGTCTGCAAGATCAGTAATACCAGCTTGCACACACGGCACAAATATGAATAAATGAATAATTGTTTTGATAATATTAAACAGCATGTGTGATGTAGCAGAGCAACATCTGTTATTAGCGGTATAAACAAAAGAAGCTTTTACTGATTGCATGTCATTCTTCGTACAGGAACAATGTAATAAGTCCAATTTGGTAACTCTTTGCAGACAGCAGGAGGGATTGTGTAGACCTGCTGTGAAAAACAGGAACAAGATTAGAGCAACAGTTCTTTCAAATGTGGAGAGCAAAATAGCTCTATAAAAGTGCTAAAGGAGGAAAGTATAAGCTGCACATAGAAATGCTTGAGCTCATAGAAACCATTTCTCTTTTTGAATATTATCATCTTCCCTTTACTTTTTCCTGTGTCCTGCAGTGATCTGAATAGTAGTAGCTAAGTAACCTGGATTTCAGAGGAATCTGTCAATATTAAATACTTTTAAGCACCATCTAAGATAATAACCATATAGTTATAACATCCTTTATGACATCAGGAACCAAGGATAAAAATCAGTATTTCCTGTTCTAAATGTATTTATAAGTCTCAATTCAAAGAATGCTAATGCGTACAGGGGATTACACAAAAAATGCAGAAAATTAGGATGTAGTTTTGGTTATACAGTTGAGCAGAAATAATATCTCTCTGCTGTTTAACCAAGTGATGTGACTCCCCATGATCACCGCTGCCCTCACTGAGGCCATCACTGGTGCTTTTCTGATCCCACAATGGATTATTTCAAGAAAATAAACCAGGAGAAAAGACATCTCTAAAATTACTTTTCTGCTGGTTTCATGACCCTATTTTTTTATGGGGAGGAATACAAGAGTAAATATAAGGGAAGTTAATGGAGCACACACATGAAGTTGCCTATTCTGGACTCTGTTTGCTATATGATGAACTATTATAATGAAATTGGAGTTTCAGTCCACCAAAGTGACTTATAAATCAATATATCACAGGGTCTGGCTGCATATTTCCTCTTTGTACTTGCTGCATTAGGACTCCTTTTCAACCACTTTTACATTATTATTTATTTCCAGCTATTGAGTGGAAGCCCTCAGGTGTCCCTGAAATAAACCCTGTTCTGAATCCACACTTGAGTTTCTCACTCAACACCACCCAGCTGCAGTTTCTTTACCTGATTTATCTGCAGCTACCTAGTTGCTTGATCTCAAAGTTCATCATATATTCAAAACCAAGCAGAGAATGAAGGCTCATTTCTCTATCAAGCAAATCAAATGGCTGCATTTAACAGCTTTCTGAAAAATTACAGTGGAAAATCAAAACATTAGCAGAAAAGTACTTGGGGAAAAGAATAGTAGACTTCTGTAAAAGTGAGGGACTTCACCTCCTCTGCCATGGCCAACACTGACTCACTCCACTTCAATTATTCCACGTGTAATAGAAATTTGTGGCATTTTCACTTCTGAACAAGGCAAAAAATGCATTTCACACCCATCATTTGCCTTTTCTTTTAGCTTTTTAATTATTTGTTTACAAAACTGAGAACATCATATTGAGCTCATGAAATCACTGTAAATAAAAGCAAGTTTTTCTAGTGAGAATTCTGAATTGTAGTAAACTGATGAGTCTTGAGTGGGTATGAATACGAATGCCTCTTTTTATCACCCTCTTGATGAGTCAGAATGGTTTCTAGAGAAAGATATAGGACATTTTCATGAATATTTCCTCATGACAAACATAATCATTACAAGGTCTTCCTAAGACAGACATCAGTAAATATTTTGATCTACTGCTTGATCCAACATTCAGTGCAGAACTGAGAGGTCAAACTGCATACAGCATGCAGTATTGGGACAACAATCTCATTCATGAAGCAAATCCACAAGTATTTAAAAGAGTCGGGGTGAAAAAGGTATGTTTGTTATTTCATAAGCAATTAAAACCTGCCTCTACCTGGTGCCAAAAGTACAGAGTAGTAAATATTTTACTGTCGATCAGAATTAAGCTAGCATGTATCATGGGAGGATTTTTAAATTATCACAGTGGGTTTTCATTGTAGTCTTGCCTATTGATTGTAAATATACCTTATCTCTCAAAGTTTCAGCAGTAGAAACAATATCCTCTACTCTATTCCATCCAGTTAACAACAAATGAAAACTATAACACCATAGTGAGATCCTAAAATCCTCATGGATACCAAAGAGAGAACTCCTTTGGAACAAGAGAGAAATGGAAAATTCTACTGCAAGCTTTTAAGAATTTTATTCAACCCCTTCAAAGCAGTGTTTTGATGCAGTTCCTATGGACCTCAGAGAAAACGGATCAAGACTGGTGAGAGCACACAAATTTTGTGGAAGGTAAAAACTAAAATGGCATGCTAAACATGTCAGTGTGAATGTACCCAAAACATGTAGGCTGTCGGAGAACCCTGTCTCAAAGACTGCCAAAACAACCAGGATGAACAGTTTCTATCAAGTGATCAACACCAGAAATGGGCGACTACCTCAAAACTCAGAAGTTCATGTTTTAAAAGATGTTCTATAGCATAGATAGTGACTTATTGTATTAGATAGATAGTTATTCCCCCCGTATTTTTATGTTTTATTTTGATTGGTGGTGGCTACCCGGTTACCGGTCTCCTATTGGTTGTGTATTCCCTATTTTTTCATTGGCTGGCTTGTGATGTAACCCAGCGTCATCATGTGAGGCTGGCCACGCCCCGTCTGTATTCCCCTCCTTACCTCTTATCCCTTCCCGTACTTGCCATGCTCCGCCCCAAACTCCTCCCACTTTCCAAGCTTCTCCCTGCACCCTATATCAGTCCTATGCTCCCTGAATAAACGAGTTCCAGCCTTCACCCTACCATCGGCTGAGGACGTTTCCTTTCTTCCCTATGGCACGCGGCAGTAGGCCTTTCAAAGAGCCTAGGGAGTTTCAAGGTACTGAAAAGACAAAACAGATAGAGTGATTTATTTTGCTGTTGTCAGAATAGGAGGAACCACAGCAAAAGACTCCAAGATAAAGGAGCACTTTCAAGCACTTCTGATCTTGCGCCGACTCTGGGATTTAATTATTTGGCAGTAAATACTGCCTGAAAAGATTAAAAAAAAAGTTCCGTATCAGCAGCTCCCACATGAATTGGATCACAGACTGCAAGTCCTTTGGTAAACTGAGCTAATGGTAAAGTGAAATGACAGAGAGGTTGCAGAACACTCAGCCCATAAACAATTTTTTTGGGGCTTTATCTCAGAAAAGCAATCATCTTCAAGGCAGAAAAGGTCACTAGAAAGTTCAAAATGTTTATTATTCAACTGCCACATTGTTCCATCTTAGTGGCCTGCACTCCTGATATTAATTACAGGGAGCTCTGTTGAGTTGTAGCTGGGATGGTTCAAGTCATGGATGTTACTTTCAACAGTTCTTAACAATTCAATGATTGCCAAATGTGACTGATGTGATTTCTCCTGATTTGGCAACAGTAAAGTGAAATTTCTTTTAGAAGCAGTGAAGTGCATGGGCCCAGAGAGCTATTGACATGAAAGACATATATTCAAGGACTAAGTGTGATGGGATTATTTTAATATAGAAGTTAATTTACCACTACCTACGGTTAGTGTTGAGGTGGGAATTGGATTGAGGCACATTTTGGCCTGAACATCACTGATCTAAAATTGATCTCTGTTCTGAATTGCTTTTAGTATTTAACATGCCTTGAATATAAGTAATACTTGGACATCACTAAAGACATGGCAGACCATGGCCCTTAACAATTTTATCATTTACATCCCTACATGAGAAAGCAGAGTAGCACACACGCACAAAATAAGTAGTGGACCACATAGGAAATAGACTTCTCATCATAAAATAGCACTTGCTGCATTTAAATTCAGTGTCACATATAAGGAAAAGGTTTTTGGAAACTACAAAAGGAGAATCATATCACACTACTTCTCAGGAAAGCATCTTGAAACTTATCATGGATACATGATCTGAAATATGAAGCAATATTATACCAATGTGGGGGAAGCACCTGTGGGAGACTACTGATCCAGGACATCGAATCCAACGTCGAAAGAAGATCATTTCCACTAATGGATGGAGCTGTCCGCGACCAAATAGACACTGGCAAAATTACTATCCACCCCTTGCCATGGAGCTACTGTT
>WBMV01000569.1:0-13283 GCA_013396655.1 Campylorhamphus procurvoides
TGCAAAGACTGGAGATTTGCTCCAAACGCAAGAGTTCCTTCTGTAACTTTCTCCATGAAGTGCTGCTCCAGATTTTGGCACCAAGACATTGTCTTTCATTGGATTTGTTAGGAATATTGAGCTAATTTTAGTGTCTCCAGGTAAAACTCTGTTTTCCCTTTCAAGTCCCCTCTGTCCTAAGCTTTGCTTTAGTTCTTTTTTTGCAGTATTTCAGGGTGAGGTGTTTTGAACTCATAAGGCATTTTCATGGTATGGGAAGAGCTGGATGTCAGCCCTTTATAATTGAGGAGGAACTTAGTTGTGCCAAGTCCATTGTTTCCATTTATTTTGAGTTTTATTCTAACTTGTATCTTCCATTGTTTTCATTCCATTACTGAAGTCTGATGAGCTCGACACAGGTAATGTTGCCAAAATTGCCCATTCCCCCCAGGTCCTGCCAAAAATGCCCTTTTTGCCTGTAAAATTGACAGTTTGACCCAAAATGGCCACATTATGTCTAAAAATCACCACTGTACCCCTAAATCCCTTAATTTAACCTCCGTTTTACCTACTCTGACCCAAATTTGCTTTTTTTGCCCCCAAATCTGCCATTTCCCCCCCAAACATACCCCTTTATCCCTACAATTGACATTTTTGCTCCAGAATTACAGAGTTATGTCTCAAAACCATGAACCTGTTCTGTTCATTGCAAACACATTACAGCATGGCCTGCCACCTGAGCTCTCGTAATTTTTCTGTCCACAACAGCGAGACAGACACCAAGTGGTAATTAAATATACAAATAAAATGCTTTAAGCAGCCAAGATCCTGGTTTGGTCAGGAAATGTTGATAACAAGTATCTTTAAAATTGACGGGCCTTGCTCATTATTAGTCCTCTTGACTAAGCAAGAGGTGCCACAAAGAATTGGGGTTTCTGGACAAAGAAATGTGCAAGTATCTGACATAAAATCCCCCCTGGACTGTCACTGATCCAACTAACTAGCAAGACCTCTCTGTCCTGGCACTTTTGGTTTGGAGTAATCCTTGGGGTTATTCACTTTGGGAAATGGAATCCAAATTTTGGTGGTGGAGTCCTGAGAGAGAATGAAGGTTCTTTCCCATAGAAACAAAAGCATGCACCTCTAGTGCTTCAGGGACAGATGACAGGCTGACCAGGTCAGTGATAACTAGCAGGACCTTTCTGTCCTGGCACCCCTTCCCTGGGAGCAATGCTTAGATGAATTCAATTTTGGATGTGGAATGGGAATTTTGGTAGGCATCTCCTGAAGGAGAATGATGGTCCTTTCCCATAGGAAGGGAACGACACTGCCCCAGTGTTTGAGGGACAGGTGGCAGGCTGCCCATGGCAGGTAATAACTTGAAGTGTCTGAGCAGTGAGTGGTGGGGTTCAGTTTTGGGTCCCAGCTCTGTGAGACTGAAGGATTATGGCAGTACATGGAGCTGAGAAGGCTGGTGTGGATACCAGCGTGTGTGGTGCAGCTGAAGGTGGAGTCAGCAACAGCTTTCTCACTGTACCCTTCTGTGAGCTGTGCTTTGTGGTGGATGTTTTCAGTGTTGGAAGTGGATTCTGCGAGAGTGAGAAAATGTATTAGCACATCTAACTGAGGAGTGCGTGTTTCTGCATGAGTGGGTTTCAGAGAGGGGTTTGTAAATGGAAGGGGAAGGGCTGCGGAATCTCTCTGTTCTGACACAGTTTGTATTTTGACAGTAGTGACGTTTTCCACTTTGGATGCGCACTTTGAGCGATGTAGAGATCGTCATGGCACATTTCCTTCTCTTGCAAGTGCACACCGCCATCGTGTGGTGTTTTTGTGAGCGGTGAAAGGGCGCAGGTGAAAGCCAAGAGGTTTTTGTCCTGGCACCGTTAGTGTGGGAGCAGTTCGTGTAGGGGGTTCAGTTTGGGATCCTGGCTCTTGGAGACTGCAGGAATGTGATCCTGCATCCAGCTGGGAAGGAAGGCGAGTCGTCTCAATGTTGGCTGTGCCATTTATAGGCTGCAAAAGAAAAGTGAATTCCAGCAGTGGTTCTTTGTTCTAGAACCTTTTCTGTGGGACCAGCTGCTGAACCTGCCTAGTTTTGTAGCTGGGCTCTGTGATCCTGAGAGTGTCTGAGGGCACACAGAGCTGAGTGCAGAGACTGTGTGTGGGGCTAGGGGGAACTGAAGGCTGGTGCTGAGTTTTTGTTCTAGGGCCTTTGGTATGAGAGCAACTGCTGGATGTTTTAAGTTGTGAAGCTGGGGCTCTGCAAGAGTAAAAGAATATGATGGTACATAGGGCTGAGCAGGAAGGTGCCCAGTTCCAGGGGCTGTGTTGCTTTTTAAAGGATGCCAGTTAAATGTGCAGACAATAGCTTGCTCAGCAGGCACGTTTTGTGACCAGTATTTACCCTTGATAGAGTCAGTCAAGGTATAGGATCTCTGCAAGATTGAAAGAATGTGACAGGACATATACAGTTTGAAAGGAAGGAAGACTTATAGCCCCAGTGTGTGTGGTGGTGTTGTTACCCTTTGGTGTGACTGTGAAATCCAGGAACTGTGGTTTTCAGGTTGAAATTATAGAGCTGGGCTCAGCATGAGAGCCAGAAATGTAAGGGTGCTTCCAGCTGAAAAGGAAGCATAACAGCAGTGTGTGTTGTGCAGCTTAGGGCTGCATGGGAAACGTGATGCCCAGCACTGTCTTTTCTGTTTTAGGACCTTTTCTTGAGGCAGCAGATCTTGTACATGTCTCTGTAAGCCTGAAAGTATAGGATGTGAGGGCTATAGCAGCTGTGTGGGCTTGCAAGGGGTATGAGGGCTGTGGGGTCTGTGAGGGCACTGGGGGCTGAGAGTAGTGTGGGTGCTGTGAGGTCTGTGAAGACTCTCAGGGAGGGCTTTGGGCTATGGGGTCTGTGAGGGCTCTGTGGGCTGTGAGTAGTGTGAGTGCTGTGAGGTCTGCAAGGACTCTCTGTGGTCTGTGAGGGCTCTCAGGGAGGGCTCTGGGGCCTGTGGGGTCTGTGCGGGCTGTGGGTGCTGTGAGGGCTCTCAGGGAGGCCTGCAGTGGCTTTGAGGGCTGTGGAGTCCGTGGGGCCTTGTAAGGGCTTATAGGGACTTAGAGATGTGTGAGGGCTTTGATGTCTGTGAGGGCTCTCAGGGAGGGCTGTGGGGTCTGTGAGGGCCCTGGGGACTGTGAGTAGTGTGGGTGCTGTGAGGTCTGCAAGGACTCTCTGGGGTCTGTGAGGGCTCTCAGGGCGGGCTGTGGTGGCTGTGAGGGCTGTGGAGTCCGTGGGGTCTTGTAAGGGCTTATAGGGACTTAGAGATGTGTGAGGGCTTTGATGTCTGTGATGGTTGTAGGGGCTTTGAGGTCTGTGAGGGCTCTGGGGTACATGAAGGGTGTGGGATCTGTGAGGGCTCTGCGCTGTGGGGTCTGTGAGGGCTCAGGGGACTGTGAGTCATGTGGGTACTGTGAAGTCTGGGAGGGCTCTGTGGGCTCTGAGGGCTGTGGGGTCTGTAAGCACTGTCAGTGCTGTGGGGGCTCTCAGGGAGGTCTGTGGTGGCTGTGAGGGCTGTGGAGTCCATGGGGCTTGTAAGGGCTTATAGGGACTTAGAGGTGTGTGAGGACTTTGATGGCTATGAGTGCTATGGGGGCTTTGAGGTCTGTGAGGGCTCTGGGGTATGTGAAGGGCATGAGGTCTGTGAGGGTTCTCAGGGAGGGCTCTGGGGGCTGTGAGGGTGTGTGAGCACTGTGGGTGCTGTGGGGGCTCTCAGGGAGGGTTGTGAGCACTGTAGGGTCTGTGAGGGCTCTGAGGTCTGTGAGGGTTCTCAGGGAGGGTTCTGGGGCTTGTGAGGGCTGTGGAGTCGATAGGGCCTCGTAAGGGCTTATAGGGACTTAGAGGTGTGTGAGGACTTAGAGGTCTGTGAGGGCTGTCGGGTCCGTGAGGGCTGAAGGCAGTGCGGGAGTTGGGGATCCGTGAGGCAGAAGAGTCTGTGAAGGCTCGGGGGCCGTGAGGGAAGGGCCGGGCCTGTGCCGACAGCTCCTCCTGCCCTCGGCAGAGCCTCCCGGGCAGCCCGGCCGCGGGCGGGGCCCAGCGGGGCGGGAGCAGCGGGCAGGAGGCAGGTGCGGCCGGGCGGGCTGCGGGCACCATGCACGTCCCGGTGTTCACGGTGGATGCGTTCACAGCCCGCGCCTTTGCCGGGAACCCCGCGGCGGTGTGTCTGCTGGAACATGTGAGTGAAGGCAGCGCCCGGCAGGTGTTCCCAGAGGGACCGCGGGCACAGCGGCCGTCCTGCTCTCGGCCCGAGCGCTCAGCGCTGCCTTAGACTTTGCTCCCTTCGCTGGGCAGTTCTGCTCGAGAGGGTGCTTTGCTGGTGCTGCAGAAGAGCGAGAAACGGGCACAGGGGTGCCCTTTTTGCCCCTTTGCTTGTCCTACCAGACACCCTTTGTGCTTTTGGTGGCTTTTGAACGTTCTTTATTCTTTTAAGGATTATACTGGGTTTCTTCTCACTGTGTTAAGTCAAAAAGAAATGGCTTAATTCCTTAACAATAATTCGGCATGAAGATTCTGAAGGATTAGGAAGGATTCAGAATGAAATGTTTGGAAAAGGAATGCTGTAAGGGTTGATCACCCATCTCTGCCCTTGCCATCACTGCACAGCTCTTGCTGGCAGGGATGTTTTCTGTTATAAAAAGAAAGTTGTGCGGTTTTTTTAGATTGTGTTATAAAGGGCTTCTCAGTGTTGCTTTAATTATAACTTAAAATAAAGGATTTGTGTTCCTGGAAAGACTGTGTTTAAAGTCTTTTTTTTGCCTCAGAAAGTATTCTGAAGTACAAGTAAATCTGTGTTTTATAGGAATAGAATAATCATATTTGACAGCAAGTTTGATTCTGCATTTTTTGGGCTGCTTTTAATTGGATTTGCTGTTTCCTGATTAGGACCTGGATGAAGATTTGCACCAAAAAATCGCAGCTGAAATGAACCTTTCAGAAACGGCTTTCATCAGAAAACTGCACCCTGGAGATGACTTTACCAAAAGTGAGTGGTTCTGTTTACTCCCCAAAATCTCCACCAAGGGACCAGGAAGACACTCCTGGCCACATTTATAGGGACTGGTGCTAATTTGTAAGACAGCAAAAGAAAGCGTGGGAGCTGTGATGTATCTTAAGATGATAGTAAGACTGTTGCACATTAAAAGTACTTCACAATACACAAATCCTTATTCTTCATGAATTAGCCCATTTGTTTCCATGCCTTTTAGTAAGTAAGCAAGTTGTCTATAGAGAGTGTCCTCCAAATGCTTTGCAGAGATCCTTCAATTCCCATTTCCCTTACTGAAACATCATCACTGTATGTGAAGTGTTGAGGCAAATGAAGGAATTGACTTCTTGTACCTAATCCCAGTGAATAACCTTTCTTTTGGAGGTTCCTGCTTTGGACTCAGGTGGTTCACCCCGGCCAATGAAGTTCCTCTGTGTGGTCATGCTACCCTTGCATCAGCTGCCGTGTTGTTTCACGAACAAAGTATGTTTGCAAACCATGTATTGCTGTACCTGTTTAGGGAATTGTCCTTAGGATCTCTGTTTTCTACACCAACGGCCCTACTGTGTTTTCCCCCTGCTCTGTCCTGGTAAGGCTGCAGTCTGGTGGCTGCCCTGGGATTCCAATGCCCTGCTGTTCCTCTGGTTCAAGGAAAGGGCTCAGTGTGCAACTGTGTCCTGGGAGAGGAGCAGTGGGATTTGATGAGCAGGGAATATTGCTCCTTGTGATAACAGGAAATTCCCTTTTGTTGTAGGCCTGTGCAGGGCAGATTCCCTGCCAATTGCTGTGTTTCTTGTTGTGAGCAGATAATTTGCTGAGTCCCTGGGGAGTTTTGCCTCAGAATGCAGACCTAGAGTAGTTCTCTTTGAGCTGCATAGCTCACTTGTTGTGACTATCCTGAGCTCCTCGAAGGGCTCTAATAATTTGGGTTCTTGTTCTCCTGTTTGCTGATGTTGCAGTGTTCTCTCTCTAGAAAACACAAATTCGGTTCTCACCTTTGTGACACTGAGTGGGGAATTAAAAGCCAGACAAGAGAAAGATCATATTGTGCTGGACTTGCCACTGTACAGCACCTACCCCCAGGTGAGTCCAAGTTTTGTGGTGGTGGTGGGCTTTCAAGGAAAGGCTGTGTTGATGTGTGTCTGTGAGTGTGTGTGTGTGTGTCTGTAGTTGCCTGGGTGCATACATGCATGTTCTGTGTTTTACAGTGTGCTTTTTGTTTTCTTCAGGTTCTTCAGGAAGTAGAAGAGCTAATAAAGGTATAAAGAGAACCTTTATGTTGTCTTAGAAGGGTGTTTATAGTAGGTGTACTTATTTTTGTGTATTAAAATGTTTGAAGAAGAGCCACAAGGGCCTGTTTGCTGTGCTGCTGAACTTGAAAGAGTGAACAAAGGTGTGAGTCCTGACTCAGTGGGTGAGGGAATGGAGCTCTCCAAAGTGCTGCAGTTGAACCTGTGTCTGCCAGTGCCACTGCTGGGAGTGCCAGCATTTCTTTCTGTGGCATTTTCAGCCCTTAGTGCTTGTCCTTGCCCTCCTGTAGGTGCTGCATTTCTGTGCAAGGGGAGGTACATGGAGCTCTTAACACCCACCCCTACCCAGCCATGCACTTGTGGTGTTTGCTTGTCTTGCTTGTGTGTGCTTGAGTGTTTCATGGCAGACCTTACACAAGGCCTGTCTTAGCAGGGGTGTGTTCTACAGAGTGTTAAGGAAAGAGTATCTCATATTGAAGTGGTGATGTTCTTCCTTGTGTCCTTTCCATTTCCCCCAGGCAGCTGTTGGAGACATGATTGTTCAAGATGTCCGTTATTCTCCTGACACAAAGAAACTCTTAGTCCGTCTTAGTGATACTTATGAAAGGTGTCTTTCACTTTTGTTTTTAAAAATCAAGAGTGCAGAAATTGAATGGGCTTGTTTAATCTCTGTTCCTCACATAGTGACCTCTTCTTTAATTCAGGTGGAGATTAAAAACTCTTAATTTAAATTTCCCTATAGTACTGGGAGGGGAATGCTTGCAATATTATCTCCTCTAATGCTTTAAGGCTGTTTGTAAATTGGAGAGAAGACAATTCTTTAGTTTTATTTTTTTTAATTGCTTATAATCATGTAGAATGAAGAATACAGGCTGTTGAAATTTCATAATTGTATTGAAGGTCTGTGTTGGAAGAACTGCAAGTGAGTGCAGAGGGCTTTTTGTCAGCTGAAAAGACAGGAAAGGTGAAAGGACTCATCCTCACTCTTAAGGGAAGTGCCAGTGGAAAAGGCCATGATTTTTACTCCAGATATTTTGCACCTTGGAATGGAATTTTGGAAGACCCTGTTACAGGTATGTGTGTGTGTCTGTGACAAGGAATTCCTGTTTATGTTTCAGTGGAATTAAAAGTTTCTTAGTAAACTTCACAAGCCTGTTTTTGTACTTTGGAGGCTCTTATAAATTACAAATTTTTGATGCTCCACTTAGTGTGTGTGATGGTGATTGCTGCAGAGCCTTGTTATTTGCTTAGGCACCACGTAGTCACAGGTTAATGATTAGTCAGCTGAGAACTTGGTCAGAAAAGCTCATTACATGTTTTACTCAGTAAAGAGGAAACTGTCCTTTTTGGAATAATGCTGGTTATTTGACAGTCCTAGCAGAAAGAAGGGTTTACAAAGAAATATAAGCCATGGATTTCAGTTATTTCTTAACCTTTCAGTTCTTTGAGAAAGGTGGGGACAGAGTTTGTGAGGAGATTAGTTTTGATCTGTGGCAGAAGCCAGAAGCTTCCGAAATGGCTGAGGTTTTTCTAGGCTTGTTATGGCTCACTGTTGCTCTTCTTCCACCTTGAAGTGTCCTGTGCTTTATAGAAAGAAATCTTTTTACTGTGTTGCCCAAGTGTGCTTTTAACAATGTTATGGCTTTATATTCCATTTGTGTTTCTTTTTTGGTCATCTCTTAGTAATGTCACGTGGCTTGTTGTCGTTGACCCCATAAAATTGTGGTTCCTTCGGGGCAGGGTTTTCAGCAGTGTCTTTGCCCCAGCTGCCAATGTAGACTGAAGCAGCATTTGTAGCCATGGATCTGAGAAGTCATGCTAAGTTGGTGCTGTGTTATTCCTACTAGTTGTGGCTAATGCTGGAGCCCACACCTAAGCACAGTTTTCACTGAAGGCAGAAGATGAGGAAGTAATACTGCTTTATTGTAATTAATGGAAATTATAAAGCTTTACATTTTGTCTACTGTGCAAACTCTTAGGGTTTTTTTACCCTGAACACGTGTGGCACTTGATTTATCACAGTTACACTTTGCCTGTGCTTGCTCTATGAATTAGTGATTATAATTTAATTCTGTGCTTTGTTTTCCCATTTCTTTTAAGGATCTGCCCATGCCGTTTTAAGCAGCTACTGGTCAGAGAAACTGGGGAAGAAAGAAATGCTTGGTAAGAGACACTGTTTTATTGCAAAGCTGCCCATGTATGTAAATCCACTCCCTAGAAAAGACAAGGTTGTATTATTAGCACAATCCAAACTGCAGCAATAACTGCCTGTCTGTTTTCTCAACATGAGTAGAATATTATGTAGTACTTTGCATGTGTGGTATCCTTTAATCAATTACTTTCTTTCCAAGCCACCAAGATGGCACATCCTGCCCACGGGGAGTTTGAAATGTCAGTTTGTGGATCATAACTCTCCAGAGTTTGGTTTTGGTCTCAGCTTTTGGATTTTAGTTCTCCTGAGCTTTCATCGTAACTGAGGCTTGGTGAAACTCAGGGGATGCTGTTTCTGTGTTGAGACTGAATTTTATGTTACTGCTTGGTCTTTCTGCTTTACATTTTGGGTACTGGGAACAGGTATCAGTATTTTCATTAGTGGTGTGTACTTTTCATTATGATTTGAGCAATGTTTTCTTTTCCCCTCGTGTGTTGAGACCAAAACAACTTATATAGTTTCTTCCCAATCTGGAATTTCCTGGAGTTGCTCCAGATTAATCTTTTCAGTGACTTCTTTAGGTAAGTCAGCATTTAGAATAATAGTGTTGTTATGGCTAGATAGGAGGAGAGAATGTATTTTTATACCTATTTTTAATCTCTGTATTTAGTTATGAAGACAATTTTGGTCAGAAGTACAAATTTTTATTTGTTAGCCAGGAAGGAGATAATAAATAACAAGTTACTTTGGTTACAGGAATGGAAAGAACATGACTGACCTTAAATGTGTAAGGATGGGGACATGGTACATGGGCATTGGCAAATTTTATTTAGTTGTGATTTTCCTTGCAGTCTTAAATTATTAACCCTTCAAGAAATCTGAGATGGCCGTACCTCTTAAGGAAAATATTTATTGGTATTCTTTCAATCAGTGGGATACACTTATTAGATCACATATATGTTGTTAAACAAGAAACTAAAGAACCTGGTAGGAAAAAAAAATGAGAGAAGCTGTTAATATATGACAACACTGAGATAAAGAGGGATTGGGTGATTCCTTGCTTCTCATATTTCTAGTGCTTTGCCAGAGAACAGAAGAATAAGAGAAGCAACACAAAATAGCCTCATTCCCTGCCTGGTTCCCTAAGAGGGAACAGGAGGCAGTTCTGTGGACAAGCCTTTAGTAACATTTAGTTTAGAACAGGGATTGGATATTTGATCTAATGAGGTTCTTTGTCCATAAAATAAACACTTCTCCAAACCAACAGCTCTCTTGACTATAAGCCTTCCTCTATTTGGTCAAATGGATTTTCTTGAGGATGGTAAGTCTTGAAAGGACCCACGGTGACCGAGACCTTCTCCATCGTGGACTGAAGGAAAGGTTTAACATTCCCAAAGAGCTTTATTTGCATTTACACCACACAATATCAGTGATAGTTTGCATCATGTTGGGGGAAAAACATATCAATGTGTTTTCTGAAGAGGAGAAACTGCCTCTGGTAATGCATCCTTAAGGACTGGCTGTTTCTCCAAAGATTTTGACCTTTTGGATGGCAGTGCTGAATTTGAACTCTCCCAGCCATCTACAGACGCTGCTTCTGCAAGTGCTCAAACAGACAGGAATCTGTCAGTACTCACAGTTGACACTTCCTACCTGTTGTGCCTTTTCATGTGCTTTGTATGTCCTGTCACCTTTCCCCTTTTAGAGAAACTGTCTCAAGCAGCAAAGGCAATGGATGCTTTAGTCAGCTTCTCTCATGTGTTTAGAACAAAAAAGTTTTGTCTTTCCACAGGATAGGTTTGATTGTGGGGGTTTTTCATATGTAATGCATGTATGTCCTCAGACTTCTGCTGTGGCAGAAGTCATACAAAACAGATTTAAAGAGAACAAGTTAATTTGATGTCTGCTCAACATGTGGTCTCTGTGTGTTTATGGGAAATAATACCTGCATGTGGCTGAGGGGTGGCAGGCAGAACTGGGGCAAATTCTATTACTAATGAGATTATTTGGAAAAGATGGATAGCATTTAAGGAAATTCCCTATCACCAAATGGTAATAAATAAGAGCATCTTCTGACTTCTTAGAAACGTTTGTGGTAGCTTTTGTAGTATCTGATATTTGTTATTGGAAGAATAAAGGAAGAATTTCTTTTATAAAGTGAAGGATCTGTTAGTTCCCAAATAGATAACGTATGAAATAATACAAAAATGAGGAACAATAAATCTGTTGTCAGATCTCTCTGGCTATAGTGCCCTCTAAGAGGAGGTCAGCTGCTGCTCTGCTGAAGCATCAGACTCAATTTCCTGGTTTGTGTTCTCCTGCATCAAATTGTCAAACAAGAACCACGCCCACCAGCTACAAAGAGAATTTTCCTAGGTGAAATACTTCATGATCTTTCTTGAAGCTGTGTATGTGTCCTAGAATTTAAGCTGCTAGTTAAGTCAACATTCAGGAGCAGTCCTTGCTTTTCTTTAATTTGAGGAGTCTCTACAGTGTTTAAAAATTATAGTCTCTCCTATCAAAGGTATGGACTTGAACATTTGGTAATGGATGCAGTATATAGCAACTGTGTGTGGATCCAGCCCTTTACATTGTTTTTACATTTCTAAGGTCACATTTCTAAACGTGCATAGGGAATTCCATATAACCCAACTAATTAGAGAGGACTTCCTAAAATTCAACCAAAATACTGGTGATTTTTTAAAGTAGATACTACAGAAGTGGCGCTTGTTGCTGAGTTGGTGTCATTATGATGACATCATGAAAAAGATCCAATAGTCCTTAAATTTAGCCACATGTGGGTTGCTAAGAAGCTCCTCCCAAGCAGAGGATACTGTCAGTCCAAGGCCACTGGCTGCTGTGGGAGTGCAGGGGGGACTGACACCAGCACACTCCATTGCACAGGCCTTGTCCCTACTCCTGACCTTTGCTCTGTGCCAGGTTAATNAACAGCCAGTCCTGCTTGAACATTTAAAGAAGAAAAAAAACAATTCCCACCAACCTCTGAAGATTTGAAATGATCTCTTTTATTTAAGTCTTCTATCATTGGGGAGCTTATCTTTGTATTCACACCTGGAAATCCTAACTGATCAAATTGAGCATGGCCTTGATCTTAAGAGTCAAAAATGTTCAGTTGAGGCACTACTCCATTCCTAGATGTAAAACAATAGCCAGTGGTTCTCTAAATGGAAGAGAACAGAAAGTATCAATATCAATGTTTGTATAGGCCCTGTTTGCCCTCTTTAGAGGGTCTGCTATGTCTGAGAATTCCCCCTCCTGAGCAAAGAAGAGCTTTCTTAGCAGCAATGGCTGCAGAGCAGTTTGGAAGCATCCAGCACATGTGCCATGTGTTAGAGAGCCTGTGCTCTGCAGGGATCTGAGTGCAATGGCCCCTTTTTATAATCGTGGGGTTGAGAGGAAAAACACACCCTTTAGCTTTGAAGAACTGCTGTAGCAGTTGGAAATTCATTGAGTAAGGAACCTGGACATGAATGTCTCTTTTTCCATGGACAGCTTTTTACAAAAGCAACACTACATGAAACTCCAACCTTTTCTAAATGCCACCTGACCCAGAGCATTTTGTGATCAAGCAGTGGTGCAACTGAAATAGGACTGCTGAAATAAGTTACAGATCCCACAAGCTAAGTGAGCATTATCATCCCACCTGTGTAAGACTAAAGAGTTTAGGCAAAAGCTTAGTTGTGTAATGAAGTACAAGGCTATTTCTATTTCAAGTTTATCCCATTGTATTAAATTCTGTATTCAGGAGTCTCTAAATCAGGATCTGTTCCTTTCTTTGGAGGAACTTGGGGTCACTTTGTGACAGCTGAAGCAGCATTGATGTTCCTCTGTAGACTTTTTCCACTGTCTGTGTGAGCTTATTTACCCCCTTGGGCAGACCCATCAACTTCAGATGTTCAGTGCCAGTGAAATGGTTCTTCATTCTCATGGAGATGATGCTGGGTGTTCTTCCTTCTTCCCTGCAGAAAGTGTATCCCCTGAAGGGAGAGCTCCAGGCTTTGGGTGGCTGCAGCCCAGCAAAGTGTCCTTCAGTGCTGGTGATAGGTAGCAGTTTTGTCAGACTGAGTGGGCAAGTTCCAGTTGGAAACAGACCCTCAGCTAATGCTCCCCTGTAAAGACAATTCATCTGAGGTGTCCCTGGCCCCGTGTTGTCTGTGTGGAGGCAGAAGTCCCGTTTGCCAGAGGTTTCAGGGCCTTTGGAATCCCCTGTGGTCCCCAGTAGTTTTGTAACTGTGGCCTGTGGTTTCCATTCAGCCTTTCAGTGTTCCCGGCGTGGAGGAGAGCTGAAGATTTCCCTGCGCGGTGACGGGAGGGTGGACATTGCAGGGCAAACTGCTGTGGTGTTAAAGGGAAACCTGACTTTCTGAAGAGCCTGGCATTGATGTCCCACCCCTTCCTGTGCTGCTGATCTTCTCTCCCTCTGGGCAGTGAATCCCCACTGTTGTCCAGAGGCTTTGATTGCTTACTGTGCATTGGTAAAATGTCTGGGGAATACTTGTCATCTTCAGTGTCCTTGGTCTTGTTTCCTTCACTTGGTATGTACCCTGAGCTCAGGAAGTGTGGAAGGACAGCTGTCTTGTTTCTGTGCCTTGAAATGATTCTTGTCTTTATTTCCCTATTCCATGTTAAAAGCTGCTGCTGCTGCTTCTTGGATTGACCTGCAAACATCTCTGCTTGAGCAAATAATCAAACTTCTCCCATTTTCAGAATTTTCCATGAATTCTGACAATTTCTTTTTAGAAAAGTATTTTCTCTGTCTTATGTTGAAATAACAGTCATGTTAATTGATTTACTTGAAATATAAAAAAAATATAAATGTTTCAGAAATGTGCCTTGTGGTTCTCTTTT
>WBMV01000609.1:1271-40764 GCA_013396655.1 Campylorhamphus procurvoides
TCTTCTTTGCATACAGGAGCTCTGGCCCAGCTGCCGTCAGTGTTTGCAGACAAACACCCTGGGGAAATGGCAGTGCTGCTGCAGGGGCATAGCAAGGGGAACAATCCCATGGGACGTTCCCCAGATTTGTGTTGCTTGCCAAACGGGGAAAAAAATCAGCCAAAGGGATTTAACATCTCAAAATTCAGTAGAGGAAAAGCCACCTCTGCAATGAGCAGTGTAAAGGACACTGATCCCTGCTCATCCACAACAGATGTTTGTGCTCTTTGCCCCGTGTCCCAAATCCTCCGGTGGCTGGCACATCCCCTCTGCCATCCCTGCAGTGGGGCAGCCCAGCACGGGGCTGGGGGACAGCACCAGCAGTATGAAAAGGATGGAAACCACCATGTGGGAGAACATCCCCTTTTAATCCCCAAATCCTTCAGATCAGGTCTGACTCATTGTCCTGTCTCCCAGAGGGATGGTACAAATCCCTCATGGCTGGGGAGACAACCAGCTGGGCTTTGCCATCATCCTGGGATGGGGCTGGAGCTGACAGTGACACCGCTGGACGGGGGAATTAATCACAGCCCATTACCTCGAGCCTCAGAGCCCTTGCAAAGTGCCTGTCATAAAACTTTTATGAGCCTGTCAGGACATGGTTGGCACCAACACTGAACTGCCTGGAGAGCTGGCACGGATGAGCTCTTGTGCTGCTCCTGCTACACTGAGGTGAACACAGTGCAGGTCGTTTGTGTTTTCATTGCTAAGAAAATAAATATTTTCCATGTAAGCAGATACCAGTGATGAGTATTTTCATTATATGAAAGGCTGTGCCCTGTAAGGACTGAGTTTCCAGAGTACCAAACACCCCTAAGGCTTTTAGATGTGCTCAGAGAGCTGCTGGGAGCATAGAAAAACCAACAGCTCCTTTCAGGTGGTAAAATCCCTTTCACATTTCTCTTCCCTGACAGCTATTGATGAGGAATAAATAGCCTTTGCTCCCGAATGCAGCTGGATTTGAACTAACAATTTAAAGATGAAACAATCTGTATCCTGTTTCCAGTAAGTTTGCCTCAATCCATTAAACAGCACTTTTCAGATGGCTTTATTGGTTTTTCTTTTATGGCTTTAACTGTGACTCACACAGATCGTCCCTTTTAAAGCCTTCCAATCTGTGGCAATCAAACAGTGCCTCCAGGGGGGGAAAAATGCTGTTCTCCACGGGGAAGGGGGAAAGCACCACGGTGCTGTATGGAGCAGGCAGAGCTGTTGTGTGCACTGGTGCCCCACGCTGGGCCCTCCTTTAATCAATGTTCACTCGGGAGCCACAGCTCAAATAACCCATCAAATATCACATCACGCAACGTCTGGGCACACACAGAGCTCAGCTCCTGCTTGCTGCTGCTGGATAAACACCACGAGAAGTGATGGCACTTAATTGCTCATCTTTGACATTTGCATTGGCTCTTCCTCCTTGGCCTGTTCTGTTCCTTGAAGCTTGCAAATCATTCCTCCTCGCCAAGGCTCAGCTGCTCGCACGGGATAAAGGAAAAAGCAGAAGGTGCTGCAGGGTCACAGCTCAGGGTCTGCAGAGCTCCAGGAGCAGCAGAGGAGGGTCCTGGTGGCTCTGCCTGCTTTTTGCCCAGTGTTCCCTCAGCACAGACACGGCTTATTGTTGTTCCTGTGCTTTCAGTTCCAGCTGTGCCACATGGCATGTCTGGGACAAAGGAAGAGCACCCCTGAGTGCTGAAACCTGGTGCTGGTTAGGAGCCTACATTAAGCTTTTTTTATGTGTTATGTCCAAATGGGAGCCACAACATAAACCAGACTTTTTCTCCACATCATTCTGTGGCAGAGACCAGCTGGACAGGGTTGCCCAGTGGCTGCATCCGTGCTCCATCCAGGCTGGGGGTCCAGGGCAGGCTGGAGGAGCCAGGCACATCCTGCCCAGCCTCAGGCAGTTCAGGCTGTCACACTCCAGCTGCAGGGACAGATTTTGCTGCCTCACACCCAAACCAAGGCCTGCCTCGTGAGCAGCATCTTCCCTGCCACATCAACAAGTTGCTGTGCCAGCATGTGAGCGAGCACAGTCCCCAGCATTGCTGCCCTGACCTCTGCTAGCTGGAGGTCTGGCACATTCAGAGGCAAAAATGAGTCTTTTTTTCCCTCCCTGGACTTCCAATCCAATGCTTTTCCTGATGCCAGCTCCACTCCAAAAGTATTCCTGACTTCAATTCTGGTGTGATATTTAAAAGCAAAAGAAACTTTACTACTCCAGATATCCTGACCCTCATCCAGGATTATTTTACCTTAATTCCACCTTCCCAATCCTAAGAATGCAAAGAATTTCCCTCTGGCTCTGTCCAGCTCATTCCTCCAGCCCAGAGCAAGGAGAGCTGAGTTTGCTGGCTTGGGCAATTTTTGTCAGAACTGTTAAATTTTATTCTTTTTCCTCGAATACCTCAGCAGCAATTGGACAGCCCAGCTTTTGCTGGCTGTCCTGTACGAGGAGGATCTCCCCTTCACTGAGCTGGAGGAAGGTTGGTATTTGTGGCTTTCATCCCTAAGCTCACTAAAGGTGGATTTGAAAGCCAGGGAGGGGTGAAGGGGCTCAGCTGCCACTTCAGCCTCCAGATATCTCCCTGTTACCTCCTTTGTGGGTGGCTGTACATTGATGGAGCCCTTACAGAGGGAATTGAGGGGACAGAGGGATTTGGAGGATATTGAGAGGATAAAGCACAAAGCAACGGGCTTGGATTTCAGCTTGTCCTGTGTGGCTGGGAAATTCATTTGGCCTCTGGGTAGAAGTAATTCAGAAATCCCAGCCCCACGTGTTCCCTGGGCTGTCTCACAGCCCAGAGCACGGCTGGGCATCCTTCCCTCCCCTGAGCAACCCTGCTAAGTGCTTAGCTGGCTCTGTGTCAAAGATGTGCTTAAGTTAATCCTGTTATCTGTGCCTTTATGGGGATGAACAAACAGCCCTCTGACCAGGGGGAAGAAGGATGGACTTAGCACCTTCCTGACAAAGTCAACTGCCAACCATTCAATCAGCACAGCCTTCAAGCCCTGGGTGGGTGCCTTGGGTTTCCCTCTCCACATCCCTAAATTGATCTTGGGCTGAGGGTGATTCCAGACCCCTGAGGCAGGGGATGAGGATGGGAATAACCCACTCCTGGCTGCACATCACAGCAGGATGGGGAGCAATGGGGGCAGTTGGCACCCCAGCACCCAGCGGTGTCTGGAAGTGCAGAACAAGCCAAAAACCTCAGCCTGGACATTCAGGGGAGAATTCCCAGAGGAGGAGAAAATCCAAAAACTGTGCTCACAAGCCTCTGAGATTAGGGAAAACAGGTCCCACAAGACATTAAGCTGACATTCCCCTGCATCCCCTCGCAGCAGGAGAAGGAGATGTTTGTGCTGAATAGATGTTTCTGCACCCAGAATCACACCTTGCACCTACACAGTCCATCTCAGGAGCAGAGCAAACCTGCCAGCCCTGAACCCAGTGAGGACATGGGTTAACTTGAAGTCTGTCTCTGCATTTCCCAGAGGAACACTCATTTTTATTGCTTTTCTCTGCTACTGATATTTTTCTGGCCCAGCTGCCCCACATACCAATGACAGTGGCTGTATGGAGTTCACCTCAGGGGATGCTGGAGCAGACCTTGTGCCTGCTCTCATGGCTGGGGCACTGCTGGGCATTTCTCAGAGCCTTCCAATCTGTGTTCCACAGCCAAAGCCACCCAAACCAAGCCGTGGGAATCACTGTGGGACCAAAAAGCTGCCATTCTTGGTGTTTGCCTGCAAAAAGCCTCTGCTCTCAGCCCAGGGATCCACCTGAACTGCAGGCAGTCCTTGTGCCAAGCTGAAAGCAGCACTCCTCTACCTCCAGCTTTGCCCTGGGCTGCCAGGCAGTGACCCCTGGGCCGTGCAGGGTTTGGACTCATCCTGCTCTTCACCCATCCCAGGCTGTCGCTGCATCAACCTGCCAGGAAGGGCATCAGCCTCAAAAACTTACAGCCCAGAGTCCCCTGGAAGGGCAAAGCCTGACGTGGATCTGGTTACACAGGGCACACACCCTGCCTGCTCTCGTGTCTGCTGCTTCCTAGATGTGACAGCTGGGAATTGATTTTGCCGTGTGTCTGGAGAAATAATCCTGGGGGTGGGAATCTCTCCCTGCACTTCTCATCCCTGGTCTCGCAGGCGAGGTGTTTCAGGCATGCATTTATTTCCTGGGGAGATTTTTCCCCCAGCTGTCAGAGCCCCTGGAGCTGCAGAGCCCTCAGGTTTTTCCAGCTGGGAGGCAGCCCCAGCCATCCAATAAACAGAGATTTTTCCAGGCACGGTGCAGGAGGGAATACTCTCCTCTTGTGCAGCTATAGGCATCTTCCCGTGTCCTTGGCTCGCACACAGCTGCTGATGTGGCACGACAGATGTGTGCAGGCCTAATTCCTCCCCCTTCTTTAGGCTTTCCTTAAATATATATACATATATTTTAAAATGGAAGCCAATATCACAGACACTGGCTAAGCTGGAGCTTTCCTAAAGTCTCACAGCCACACTGCTGAAGGCAGTTGCTTTGAGTGATGTGTGATGCTCTCAGCTGACCCTTAAGAGAAGAGGGATAAGGTGTTTCTTGTGGGGCTTGTCCCCTGAAGATTGAATAGCTGGAAATCCCCAGGGGTTTGCAGGATCAGGTCTTGAGTTAGTAAAGCTTTGCCACGTGTGGGGGCCACTTAATGAGCTAAATATCCAGCAGCTTATTTATAATGCTGAGGATACAAGAAATTATCTCATCTGTGCCTGGAAAGCAGCGCAAGGAGGTGAAAGAGCAGCTCACAAATGCCAGCCTCTAAAAAAGAAGAAATAAAATAAAAAAACCTAACTGGAAAAGACACAGAGCTCTGCTTGCAAGGGATCAAAGGCTTTCAAATCCTCTGGTTGGGGTGATGGCAGTGCTGATCAGTGCCATCAGTGCCATTGCCTGCTGCCCGGGCAGCTGGCTCAGTCCAGGGAGAGTTTCTCTGGAAGGAGTTGGCCAGCTTGGCTGCTCTTGCAGGACTTGGCTCTCGCAGCCACAGCAGCTCTGAAAACAAAAATATCCCATCCTCTAAATCCTTTGGCATCTCTGTCACGTGCAGGGCACGGGCGTTTGGGAGTGCACAAGTGCCCAGTGGGTGTCACACCCCCCGTGCCATGGTCAGGAGGAGGGGGCCACAGGAGTGTAAACAGCCTTACAGTGACATAAAGCTCGGAAGGAACACCACTAATGCTGCTAAGGAAGTGGTGCAGCCCTTTTCTTTGGCTTTCCTACAAGTGACGTTAAAATTCACACTATTAAAGATGAGATAAGACAGGATTTAAATCCCATCCCCAACCACGGTTCCTTGTTCCAGACACGCAGTGTTTTTTTCATCATCCCCTGCCATTTACATGGCTGAGCTTGGTTTTGTCTGCTAAAAGAAACTGAATTAAACCTGAATTCTCCCTTCACAGGGGCTGTCCTGGACTTGTCAGACTTGTTAGAGTGATGGGAGTGGAGAACCTGACGTTGTGAGGACATCTGAAATCTTCACCCACCAAAAACATCCTATATAGAACTATAAATTCATCGTAGCCAAGCTGTGAAATCCAGACCTCCTTTCTCCCTGTCCCCAGCTCTAACCACTGGATAAACGTCCCTCAACCAGAAAACAGATGTTAAATTAAAAAAGCAGTACAGAGGAGAATAAAATACACCAAGGAAATAATCTGCTGAAACTCTGCCCCTTTATGTGAAGAAATTGGTACACAAAAAAGAAATCCCTTTTTTTTTATTTAAGAAACCCAAAATAGCCCCAGCAGAGGCAAACAATGAACTTATCCCCCTGCAACAGCACTTTTAAATCAATAAGAGAGAGCAGCCATCCAAGCAGCAATTTTTGAGATGTGATGGAGAGAGAGGGCACAGAAACAGCAAAATCAGGAGTCACTCAGCCTGTCCTGGCTCCAAGACCCCCTGCACAGCTTTTCCACCACTTCCAAATACACACACAAATAGATATTTACAGTTAATGCTCGATGCCCTTCCACCTATTGCCATGGGAACCTGTCAGATTCGGTCAGTGTATTCCCCATTATTACCTTCTGCACGTTCAGTCCCATAGAAATATTCTATTTCTGGGTTTCCTAAGGGAAAAACCAAGGCTTTCCCTGCCAGAATTGGCAAGGCAAGGGCAGAACTCCCCAGCCAACATATTGCTTGTAAAACCAAGGAAGAAACTTTCTTCACTCATGTGACCAGCAAGAAGCTTTTGCCCTTAGATCAGGGCTTTTGGTTCCAAACACTCCTTTGGGCAGAAATCCCTTCAGGCAGCCTCTGACTAACCCGGGATGGACAGGAAGCAGTTGGCTTTGGTGGTTTGGTTTCTTTTTTGTGCGTGTGGATGCAATCACAGAGATGCTGAGAGCCAGCAGATCTGCAATGTGCCACCTCAGATCAGCCCTGTCCTGTTCATCTGCACAGAGTCCCCGTGGCATGGCCTGTGCAGGGACGTGAGGAACTCACCCTGCTTTCCCTAAAATACTATGATATATATGTAATATACATATATAATGCACATAGACACACTGGAGAGGCTCCCCAGGGAAGGGGTGATGGCACCAAGCCCATCAGAGTTCAAGGAGCACTGGGCTGGTGCTCTAAGTAACATGGTTTAGTTTTAGGTAGAGGTGAGGAGCAGAGAACTGGAGTCAGTGATCCTTGGGGGTCTCTTGCAACTTGATCTGTTCTATGATTGTATCTCCTGCTCTATAAACTTACACATATAAACAGATTTATGACTTTCTGCCCCAGTCTGTGCTCTTGGTGGGGTGGCCTTGGCTGCCTGCTGGGCTCCCACCCAGCTGCTCTCACAGGGTGGGGAAGAACAGATGATGATAAACAAGCTCAGAGGGTCAAGAGAAAGTCAGGAGACACCTCAAAGCCACCAACCCAATCTCCCAAATTGTCCAACAAGCACTTTTGCCAGCACAGCACCGATCCAAAGGGCCAGGGCACAGTTGGGATGACTCCTCCAGTGCCCATCGACCAGTGACTGTGGGATCAACCCTCATGAATGTGTTTGGGGAACCCTGCCAGTGCCTGCATTTGATTTCTTGCCTAAACTCCGGCCAGCTTAATGCAACATCAGCTTGGAAGCCATAAAACACGAGACAAACAATGTAAGCCGATGCAACCAGCAAAATTTAACAGGAAACAGGCTGTGCTCTTTCTTTTCTGGATCAGAGAGCAGCTGGCCGGCACAGCAGCGATTACATCCAAAACTCCTTGCACCCATTGGCCTATTTGCAAGCAAGAAAAAGGGGGATGAAAGCTGATTTCATGTGGGGTTTGGTGTGAATCATCTGTGTATCACTTAAAATTGGGCAAAAGGCAGAAAAGTCACAAAAAGAGACAGATTCAATACTATTAAACTGAAAACCTGGAGAGAAAGCAAGTAGCAGGATGAATGTGCTGCCTGGAGATGTTGGCATTTACTGCTTATTTAAGGACTGGCATTGCTGGGGAAATAAATGCCTGTACCCTGGAGCTGGAAATAACTGCACTTAACACCTCCTTGGGGTATTTTAAGGCAGGCAAGAGGCTGGCAGAAAGCTCCTGTGTCACTTCTCCCTCCAGCAGATGTATTTTCCTCCCAGCCATGGCCAGTGCTGTGCTGGAGGGTCTCAGCTCTGCTCACCAGTGTCACCTGGTGCATCAATCCAAACAGTATCAGGGACAAAGGGTCTCAGCTCTGCTCACCAATGTCACCTGGTGCATCAATCCACACAATATCAGGGGCAAAGCCAAGACTGGCAGGAGCACTGGGAGCCAAGGTGTGTGCAGGAGGGTGGGACCTGAGCCAGGGGCAGCCTGGCTGATATAATCCCTCTCACAGGCTGATTAAAGCCCACTAAAATCCACTCCCATTCATTCCCCACCCTCTATTCCCTCTGCAAGGCTCCGGCAGCAGCGCCCACAGGATAATGCTGGGATAACCCACAGCTCCAAACAGGATTCCACCTAAACCAGCCACTGCCACAGGCTCAACCCACTCGTGGAAGAGCATCCCACTCACCCCCAGCCAGAGCGATGCGACCCCCAACTCACGGCACTGCTGGATTTCATCGTTTCAACTCGACCAGGAGATGCCAGTCCCCGTGGGCAGCTCTGAGGGGCACTGGGTGCCTGCCCCGGGCAGATCCCGTCCTTCCCACGTCCTTCCCTTCCACCAGCGGGTGGAGAAGGGCCCAGCCTGGAGCTGGAGCCCGATTTGGGGCAGACTGGGAAGATCTCGGCACGGCCAGAGGCAGCTCAGGACACGCATCGGGTCTTTGGTGATCTCTTCCCACCAGCTGCTATTGCTTCCCCACCCGCTTTTATAGGAGCCTGATGGCTCCCATTGGCTCAGGACACACTTATTATAGCAACTACTATGACCCACTTAAATTGCATTAAATAATTTCTCAGTTCATTGTCCTGCAGAGATTAGTTACACATAAGCATATTTTAATGATTAACTATTGGGCCCTGCTGAGGCCCCAGTAAAAAAGGCTGAATCCTCAGCCTCCCCCTGACTCTCCCTCCCCTCCTGCCAGTTCCACTTCCCTGCTTCATCACTGGCCTCTCAGTATTTATGGCTTTCCTGGTCTGATACAACTAGCTCAGCTGGCACTGGAGGGAAGACTTCAGGTCCAGAGCTGTGGAAAGGCAGGGAGAAAGACTGGGAAAAGCTCAAATCCAGTATCCAAAGAGGAAGGAGCAGCAACTGGAGGCTGTATCATGAAGAAGCAGCGTTTGTAGAATCAGTTGTAGGTTTTGGGGTGAACACTCAGACACTGCATGTCCCAACTCATCCCACCAAACCTGGTGGTTTCCAAGATCCTGCTGCAGGCACCTGGCATGGATGGGACAACCCCAGCACCTCACAGGGATGAGTTCCATGCCCTCCACCAGCTTTTTGGAGCATTTTAGGGCCATTTCCACTGCAACACCCACAGCGTTTGAGGTGCTGGCTTTGACTGGTGGGGCCTCACCTGAGATGGTGACACTGAGAGGGACCTGCCCTGCTCAGAGCAGCCCCATGGGGCTGGGAAAGAGGCAACTCCCTGCTGATTCCAGGCCTGGGGGCAGGACATTGCACAGGAAAAGGGAAAGTGTTTACACTGGCCTGAAGCAGCGTTTCCATCATCCCCCAGGGGGCTCAGGGGTGCTCGGTGTGGGCAGGGGGAGCAGCAGGATTTGGGGGGGTTTCTGGGCTTTGCTGGGCAAGGAAGGAGCAAACCTGCTGGGAGGAAGCAGTTGGATCCCATTAGGTTTTGAGTGGGTGTTTTCAGTGCTTCCTTTTCCCCCCTTCCAGCTGCTGCACCCCAAGGAAGCACTGCCGTGTAAGGAAATCCATGGATAGCACAAAAGGGGAATAAATAGACCTTTGCAGATGAATGGGAAGAGTATATATATATATTAAAAAAACAAGCCATCGTGTCTTGAAATGATTCACAGAGAATTGAAATGTAACACTGCAGCTGGTGAGGCTGAGAAGGGGCTGGTCTGGAGGAACCTGGGATGGGGATCAGGCTCAGCCAAGCCCTGGGAAGGTGGGGCCCGTTGTGGTGGCACCAAACACTTTCCCCATGGGACAAGGGACACCAGGTGCCCAACGCATCAGGGTGGGGATTGGGATGTTTGCAGAGACATCAAAGTGCTTGTTCTGCACCTTTCTCCCCAAACCCTCCCGCTTTCTGTCCACCCACGACATTTCAGATCTCACCACATTTGCTGTGTGTTGTGTCCTGGGGCACTCAGATAACCAAACACATCGAATTAACAAAAAAATGGCAATTTTTTGAAGCCCTCTTAGTTCCGTGCAAGAGCAAACACTTGACCCACAGCTGCCAGTAAAAGCCCCCCTGGGTTCCTCTCCACTGATGCTCTCCCTCCTTGACAGGCAGCATGGGGAGAAAAACACTTAAAGATCCTTTTAGATCTGGCAAAAACACCTCTAGTCCAACAGAGCACGTGTTGAAAGCCTTTATCACACCTCCAGGGGTTAAATTTCACTACATATAAAAGCATATGCATAAATAAAGTGTGGGAAGAGCTGGAAGAGCCCCTCCACCCAGCCCTGCTCGCTGCTGAGCTGGATAATTTCAACAACTCAGACTTTCTATTTTGGGATGACTATTTTTTGACAGTGTCTGGTCTGTAACAAAGGGGATTTCCTCCCCCAAACTGACATCCCACAATGTGGGAGCCTCAGGCAGTGATGTAGGGTGAGACATGAGGGCAGGGAGAAGCTGCAAATGCCCCAAAATCCAGGAGAAGCAACTGATGTGTATTTTAATTCTGTATTTTCTAAGAGGAAAAAAGGCAGGCAGTGCATAAAGAGCAAAGCCAGTCAGAGGAATGGCCCTGCTGCAGAGACACCAACATACCAGGTCCCCCACATGCTGCAGCACCCCAAGGGATGCCCAGCTGTGGCAAAGGCATCCAGTTCCTTGTTTCCAGCTTGTCGAGGTGGCCAAAGTGCCACCTCCAGCCCCTGTGCCCAGGTACAGTGGCTCCAGCCCCCCCTGGGTGCTCCTATGGAGCCTCAGCCACCTGCCTGCCCAGGCTGGATGTCAGAGATGCTGGGAGGGCCCTTCAGGGGATGCTCTGATCCCCTGGTTACCAGCAGCACTCAGCCCTGCTGGGAATATTTGCAACCACCCTGAACCCCCCTGCAGGTCCTTTCCCACCTTTACTCTTTGCATCAAGCCCTTCCCAATGATTTTTTTGGCTATCCCATATCTTCAGATGTTCTCTCACCCCATTTGGCTGTTTCCAGGCTGGCTTTTTTTTCAGATATCTTTAAAGTTTAACAGCATCTCAGCTACGTTTGATGGTTGTTTTTATAAACTAATATTAAAGTTAATAAAATAAAGCTCCTTAATGCAGAGGTAAATGAATTTAAGCAACATGTGCAGGGAGACTCTTGCTTGTGGCAAGCAAAAGTTCTGGGGCTTAATAAATGTTTCCCAAGTGCTCTCTGCACTTCAGTTGTGCTTTGGCCACAGCTCGGATTTTTTTCAGCACAAGCATTTCTGTTTGCTCAGTAAAAACTTTGCAGCAGCCTTTCTTTCTGTGGGAACAGAAAATACTTTCTCCTTCAATGTCTCCAGCAGCTCCAACCTAAACAACCCTGCCATCGACTCCCCCCAGGAAGCTGGCTGGATCCCAACAGGCACCTCCACAGCAGCCCTTTGGAAAGGGGACTAACCTCACCTTCCTCACCCTGGGATGGTTATAAAACATCACTCCTGGTTTTAAAGGTACCTTGGGCTTCTTTAGAGAATTCCCTGGGCTCCTCTGGGGGCGTAGAGGGGTGGGGATGCATCCAGGCTGAAATGTTTTAGAGCTTTAACATCACAAGTACAATCAGTTCCCTGCCTTTTTTGATCCAAATCCCCTCCCCTTTTACAGGATGTGGAGAGAGGGAGCCCAATGCCTGATCTCACAGTGGAACATCAGGAGTGTTGGGTTACCATGGTGGTGCTGAGGGACCAGCATCCTCGGGGCAGGTTCTTGCTGCCCAGGTGAAGGTGTTGCTCATTCTGATACTCACCACTCATCCATCTCCTGGGATCTTTCCAGCTGCCTGCCCCCTGCCTTGCTCTTCCCATGCCCTGCCCACATCCCCAACATCACCATGGTGTTCACTTCAGGACACAAACTGGGTCTTCCCTACCAACACCAACCCCTTGCTGATGCAAAAAGGCTGGTTTTGGTGTTCCCAAGTCTGCCCTTTGCAAACTCTCTCACTGGGATAACACTGAGTGCTGCTCCCTCTGTGTTTTCCTTGAGTTACAGGATGCTCTGGCACATGTGGCTGTCATGGCACCAAGGTCCAGAGAGCAACATCCCTGTGCCCCAGCTCAGGGTCTGCCCTACAATTGCACTTTACACACAAGAGGAACCTGAGCAATTTATGTCTCCTGCAGAAAGGTGATCCCTCAATCATAAGTAAATAAATTCAATGTGCTGCTGCTCTGGGAATCCTGGCTGTCCCTCTCTGGAGGAGACACAGCAACCAGCCCTATGATGCCAGTTCTTGGCTGCAAGGGAACACTTCCCTTTGGCTCCACGGCTCAGCCCCACCCTCGGACTTGATCCTGTGCCCAACTCAAGAGCACAGATGTTTTCCTTGGGAAGTCATTGCATCACTCAGGTCAGCTCCCCTCTGCCATGAGGGACGGGGATGATGTGCAGCACACGCAGGACGTGCCTTGGTGGTGGGGTAATTCCCAGGGGCACAAAGCTGTGATGGCTGGCAACTCCTTGCCCTGTGAAATTCCAAACTGGAGTCCCTGTAATGAACAGCCTCCCAGTGTCCCCTGCAGAGATGCAAGTACATGGTACAATACGTGCTGTGGGAAGGGGCCAGCCCAGATGGGAGCAGAGCCCTGAGCACGACAGACACCCACGTGTCCAGGACAGGATGACGGTCACAGCAGCACGTCATGGACACCCACACAGTGCTCCAAAGCACAGGAAAGCTGAGGGCTGCAGCCTCCTCCCCAGCTCCCAGCTGTCAGCACAAAAGGCTCTTTTATCCATGGGGATGCACAGAAATGTTAAACAGGCACTTGAGCTGTGCTCCAGGCATCAACCTCACTGTGACCCCACAGCCCTGCAGTGCCCAGCCCATGGATGACCCTGAGGGTTTGGGGGGCTGTGACCCCACAGCCCTGCAGTGCCAGCCCATGTGTCACCCCTGAGGGTTTGGGGGGGCTGTGACCCCACAGCCCTGCAGTGCCCAGCCCATGGATCACTCCTGAGGATTTGGGGTCTGTGACCCCACAGCCCTGCAGTGCCCAGTCCATGGATCACTCCTGAGGATTTGGGGTCTGTGACCCCACAGCCCTGCAGTGCCCAGTCCATGGATTACCCCTGAGAGTTTGGGGGGGGTTGTGAATCCACAGCCCTGCAGTGCCCAGCCCATGGATCACCCTGAGGGTGGGGGGGGCTGTGACCCCATAACCCTGCAGTTCTCAGCCCATGGATCATGCCTGTCACTCCTGAGGGTTTGGGGGGAAAATATCAGCCTTTGGCCAAAGAAGAAATCAAGGCAGAAAGAAGAGAAACAACTCCCCTGAGCCCAAGGGCTGGTGGCTGAGCTGGCATTGGCTGACTGAGTGTGGCTCCAAAGGCACTGTGCAATTCCCCTTCTGCTGGATGGGTGTTGGAGAATCCATGGGAAGCTCTCAAGATGGCACACACTGACCCTGCAATGCAGTCCCCTCTCCACCTGCACCTCATTCCCAAGTGCTGCTCCATCCAGCCCTCCATGGTCACCTCCCATCACTGGAATGGACCACACGGCATCCTCCACCAGCACTGCTCATCCACAGGAAGGGAATAAAGCTCCAAGGGTGAAGAACTGAGCTCTGGGAACAGCAGGAGCTGAGTGTTATTGCCTGTCAGGTCACTGTATCATCCGAGAAGGACAATAGTTGTCACTCAGATGTAAATGCAAGGCTTTATGTTATGGAATGAAGAAGCAGCTGCCGTGTGGTGAATGTGTGAGCAGAGCCTGCCTGTGCTGGAGGAGTCAACCGAGACACTTCCATGAGTCCTTCTCAGTTACCAGGAACATTCCATAACCACTGAGGGATATTGGGGCCAGATGCTGTTATTGAGACCAACTGGTACAACTGCAAAAAAAACTGACAAGTTCTCAGGCATGAAATATCTTCATGTTCCTTCTGCTGTACGTTGTCTGGAACAGCCTGGCATCCCCTTCCCTCCGGGAACTGGGACCAGGACAGGCTGGAAAAGGCTGGTTATGGGCAGCAATGAAGAAGAAAAGTAGGAAAAGCCTGATACTGGCCAGGCTGAGGGGCACACAGGCTCTCCTGACTCCCCATGCCAAAGCCTGAAGTGTTTCATAAGTCACTCAAGCAAGAGTAGCGCCCAGCTGAGAGCGACGCTTCCGAAGGCTGTGTCCCAAGGCAGGGAAGTGGATGGCATGCCAAAGGAAGCAAGGCAGTTTCTGGGATGCAGAACGTGCTGTTTGCACATTGCCATGGCAGAGCTGCCACCCCAGGGAAGCAGAGGCAATAAAAAGTTTCAGCATGGAAAATGCAATACAGAAATAAAAAGAAGAGTGTGTGTTTCCAAACCAGAATCCAGAACAATGCCAGTCTGGGCTGGGGTAATTCACCCGTGGCTTGATGCAGAGGGGCCCAGCACAGCCAGGGTGCAGGAGTTCTGTGTTTTGGGCCACATTTGAGGCAGTGGAGAGGCTTTACTGATTAATTTGGCCCATGGAGTAACACTCAGAAAAACTCCAGAGAAAACTGCACCCCCACCTTTTCTCAGCAGCATCCTGGGACAGATCCTTCTGGAACAGATTCAGCTGCTCACACGGAGCAACCCCACAAAACCCCCTTTCAGCCTCAGGCGACTGATAAACCCACAGCCATGACACCAAATCCTGCTGCAATCCTTCCAGTCTCTCTTTTCTCTTTACTGATGTCCCAGAAATGAAGCATTTGCACTGTGTCAGAGCCTCAAGCTCCCACCTGCACCAGGCAGGGATGGGAAGGGGGGCAAAGAGACATTTCCAGGGTGCTGCTGTTGGCCCTGTGCTGAGTGAGCAGATGGAAACACCCCAAGTTCACAGTGGGAGGAAGGGAAAACAGACTGACAGGAATGCTGAGGCTGGATGGGAGCTCTGGACATCACCCAGTCCAACCCCCCAGCTCAAGCAGGGCCAACCAAGCCGTCCCCCTTCAACCACCAGCTGGAAAACCCACGTGTTTCCAGTGGGACAAAGAGCAAAGTACGAGTGTGTGAATGCCATTCCAATGGACAACTTCAGTGCAGTCTGAAGAGCTGCTGCAGGAGGAAACCTGCTTCCAAAGAGAACCAAACCTCCATATTTGGTGGGTTTGCTTTTTCTAACCAAGACTGCAGGGCTTTGGATAATGAACTCAGAGCACAAAGACAAACCAAACACATTTTGCTCCCTGCTTGCCAAACTCTGCATTTCAGTGGTGGGCACAGCCCCCCACACGGCCCTGCCATGGTGTGACCTCTACCAAAGCTGCTCAGGGTAACAGGAGGGATTTCCTGTACCTTCCACAAGATTCCCTGTGGACATCTGTTTCCAGTATATCTGGTTCCCTTGCCCAGCACCAGAGCACAGCCAGGTGGAAGCAGCAGCTCCTTGTCCTCCCATAAAACTAAACTACTAATAAAACTTCCCCAGCCAAAGAATCCTCAAGCAAGCCTTGACTTTATGAGAAGAGAAACCCCAGGTGTTTTAAAGTATCACAACAGCGAAGGAATTCTGGCAGCTCCTTCCCCCTTTCTCCCACTAAGAGCACAAGAGCTGCCCTGAGCAGAGCCATTCATCTGCCAAGATCCAAACACAAACCAGAGAATTAAAGTGAGGAAGAGGTAAAAAAATGAGAAAAGTGAAAATAATATACATTTTTTCAACATTCAGAAGGTGCTGAGTACTCTGTTTCTTCTCAAAAGTAGGGACTGAGCTTTTCAGTACCCAAAACACAGGTAGCTTTTCTTGCACCCACAGCCTGTCTTGGTGCCACCTTCTCTCCTCCACCAATCTGTCAGGGTCCATCTATTGGGGTATAACTGGTTAAATAAGGAAACAAAAAGCAGCCTTGGGAGAGGGGCAGATCTTTTGTGTAATATGCAAGACACTGGAAAAAACAGTGTCACAGCAGCAGGGTGACATTTGCTTCCCATAAACCATTTCTGAGCTTGGGATTCTGACACGGACAAGGATAAACAACACCCCACAAAGCTGCCCTCAGAGAACTCCCCACCTGGACTTCCAGTGACAGGAAATACTGAGTGTAGCCCTAAAAATCATCTCTTGATGTAATACAGATGCCAAAATCTCAGATCCTTTCAACTGTTATTCAGTATTGAATTTTTAAGGGGAATTTATGCCTTGTTTATGCATCTTAATTGAGTCTGAACAAATGATCCGTGCACTGAACAGATGTATCCATCTGGAATTGATGCTGATGAAAAGGTTAAATACAACAGCAAGTGAAGGAGTTCTTGTATCTTGTACAATACCCACACAACAAGACAACAGGCAAAAATCCATCATGATAACCAAGTGCCAATTGCCAGGATGGAACATCCAGCTTCAGGGATCTGTTCAAACAGTCTTGCTGGCTAAAGATGCTTCTCATCTGGTTTCATCTGCTTTTTATAAGTTTAGAACATACTTCAATAACTTAATTTTGGAAAAGGACAGATAAAAATGTAAACACTGGCAGCCCAAGGCCACAGCATGTCAAACAACATCAGTGACTGCTGTGAATAAAAATGCTAATTTTAAAATTAATTGCATGTAATTCTGTGATATGATCCACTTATCTCTCTTGTTTTCTTGCACATTTAGAGAGAAAAATACATACTGATGTATCACAACACCACCAAGGACTTTCCCCCTCTTATACTACACTTACCCACTCAAAAGGTACTTTTTGCCTTGGAAGGCATTTAAGACAAATTATCTTTAAGAGGCAACAAATACATTTTCCAATATTTTTCCTTCCTCTCCAAACATCAAAGAAGCTTAAATACCATGGAAACATGCATCACAAATCCCCCAGACACTGGAACTTATCAGTCCCTTTCATATACAGCACAACTAAAGCTCAGAAAGCCTAAATGCTTTGCATAAAATCACAAAACAAAACCATGACAGACCTGAGGGGGGAAAAAAGTCAGATACCTGATTTGAGGTCTTACATCTTGTCTGTAAGTCACAAAATTCCCAGGATTCACTTTAAATCTTATTTCTACTTCCAGTACATTATAATAATTATAAAAGGAAGGGTCTGCAGTCATAACATAAACCAGTGCCTGGTAGCTCCTGACTGTGTGTATATACACACACACAAATGATTTATTATAATCATCAAGCCTTTCAGCATTAAATACTTGATCCTGAAATCCTTATCCAGACACAGCACACAGAAAATTCTGCCTCATCCACCACTGACTCTCATTCTCCTAAACCAGATTAGGACCTCAGTGTTGACTCATTTATTCCACCACCACCAGCATGTTCACAGGACTGACTTGTCTATGTATAAATACTGGAAGAAATGTTGAGAGGGAAAATATACACCTCAGCCCTCAATGTCCTGCTGTTTGTGTTTGCCAGAGCTTTAAGGTTGGAGTCCAGAGCCTCAGCTGCTGTAAACTGGCCCAGCTCCCTGGTCTCAGGGGTGACTTGCTAAGTTAGCTGGTGATCTGGATCTCTCTTTTATTGAGGAGGGACTGTCAGACACCCTTGAGAACAGATCCTTTCACTCCCCTGATGTCAGCAGCCTACCTGGCAGTGTGTGGCCAGACCCCAGGCAGCTCCTGTGCACCCCTCTGCTTTGCTCAGAGCCAGCCCCAAAGCTGCCTTTGCATTGCAGCCCCCATCCTGAAAGCCAGTTGGGCAATTCAAAGGCTTATGAAAGCAATCATCATTATAGCACTGCTGTGATAATTAAAACATTGCCAGCTGTACACAGGCCTATTCAAATGTACAGCTGGTACATGGGTAATGGAAAAATGACAAAAGCTTCAGCTCCTGTGCCCCACGATGTCTCAGGCTGCTCCATTACCAGCTTGGTTACTGCCACCCCTGTGCAAAATGACAAAATACCAAAACAATAGTGTTCTTTTCCATGCCTTCTTGTAAACAATTGGTTCCCTCGTCACCTCCAAGTCATAAAAACTGTAATATATTTTACAATTATGTCCAGTACAGGATTAAACTGGTATCAAGTTAAAAACAGAAAAATATAAGCTGATTGTTGTCTGAAATTGCTACCAGCTTTGGTCTAGATGGCTCCTATGCTTGGTCACCTTTGTCTTCCACTGCCATTGCCGAGTCTCTCTGTTGTTCTTCTGGGTCCCCTGGAAGAATACTGGTGACTGTCTGGAGAAGTGACTCGATCTGCTCCTCTGTGAGCCTTTCCTCGCTTTCTTCAACCATCTGCAGGTCAAAAAACAATCTACTGTCATCATTAAATCCACACTTCCTTCCTCAGCTCCAAAGAGAAGGACTCAGCTCATTGGGAAATACTTTGTCAATGGATGCAAGACACAGTCTGAGCTCATTGCAGAAGCATTTGACAAAGCAGAACTCTTGCAATATTTAACAAAAAAGAAAGAAGAGCTCCATTGTTATCCCCTACAATTGGCACTCTGGAAGGAGATCCTGCTTTCCTTACAGCAAGACAAACACCACACTCGGAACAGGCTTCCCTCCTTGGCTTCTCCTAAAGCTTCTCTCAAGCTACACATCCATGTCTTCAGCTGGGCTTTTCATTCAGCTCCTGTTCAGACTCACCTTCCAGCTCTGTTTTCCCAAGTTTCTGTGCTTTCATGTGAGAACTGAAGCGAGATATCCTGAGAGTGGTTCCCTGGACCTCAGCACTTAGACTGTAAGTAAGCAGGCCATAAAAGAAACCACCTAATCCTACAGCAGCTTTACTTTCCTGGAATTTGCTTAGATTGGGAGATTCCTGAGCATAAAGGCATTTAAAAGCTCTGAGCAACACAAAATACGCTGTCACAAATCAACTCTGTGATTCCATGAGATTAATTGGGAACCCACTCCCACTGTGGAGCTGTGGGAACTCTTATATCTCTGCCACCAGTGAAACAACTGCCCTCATTTATAGGCAGCTGTTAAAAGGGAAAAAAGCTTGTCAGAGGACTGGAAAAGCAAGTCAGAAGAACTCTTCAAACACAAACGAAACCAATTAGGATTGTGGGGTTTGTGTTTTCTTTTTTGTGCAAAGTCCTTTAAAATGTCCTTTGAAGAGCGGTGATTTATATTAATTATGGTTTCAAGTCAATGCAGGTTTAATCAGCCCTAGCTCTAAACTGTCAGATGCATCTTGCCTTCTGAAAAGCAGAATGGTTCAATTAATTTGGTTTTTCCTTCAGAGTCCTGAGAGCCCTCTTTGCACAATCTGATCCATCTTTCACCAGTATCAGTCACAGAATCCACTCCTGTAGCAAGAGGCAGACACTGAATATCCATTTGCTGGGGACTGTCCCAACCAAAGGATGGAATTCCCTGTGCAGGGGCTTTCCAAGTGCTGTCAGTTCAGCAACTACTGTAGGACATTGGCTTGAATGGCTCTTGTTCCTGCCAGCTGCTACACGTACACAGTGTGCTAAAAACATACTAAAATACACTTAAACCACACTAAAAATCCTCCTCCTGTGTGAGAACTGCCCCAGCTAATGCAGTGGGGTCAGGTAGTTGCTGCCAGGCTGCATCCCAGAGGGAACCATCCCAGCAGCTCGACCAGCACCCCTTGGAGCATCAACAGCAGACACTGAAGTGTGGAAGTGGAAGGTGTCCTTGTTAGAATTCGATGTTCTCTCAGGTCTCTCCCAGCCCAAACCATTGTGGGAGTCTGTGATTCCAGGATAAAAGTGGAGTATGTTACACCCACTCCTTGGTGCCAATCCTGCTGACTCTACATTACTCTACAGACAACCTGTGCTATTAAGTTTCTTAGAGGATTATCAGCCTGGTTTTCAGGCTGGATTAGAGTGTTATTAATTACTATTACATTGACTTTTAAAGCACAGAAGCAGGAAAATCACAAGGAAGCAGCCCACATGCTTTGGACAGGCAATATCACTCCAGGCAGGATGATTGATCTCTTAGTGGCCAATGTCTCTCACATCTCTCTGCTTTCTGATCTCCAGAAAATGGCATCTTGCCTAGTTTAGGTTTGATTTATTGGATGACATGAAGTCCACCCATTTTAATTTTATCCCTCCCTGTTTATATCTCTCCTCTCCCTTTTTTTCCTCCACACTTTCTCCTTTAGGTACACGCTTCAGGGAGAGAGAGTGAAACACCAGGATGTAATCAGAACTCAAACAGAAAACAGTGATTTCCAGATCAGCCCCAACTTTATTTAGGGCAGAGTATTCTTACGTGTCTAATCTCTGTTTTCTTGCATGTTCCTCAGTGAGCACATCCCTCCAAATGAGTAATGCCCCAGCTCCCAGTATGAACCACCACGCTGATGTCATTTGTACTGGCTGAGCACGAGGCTTGGACACTGACAGATGAGCTCTGCTGACTGCCCTGGCAGCTCAAGAAATCACACTTTAGCACAAAGTTGGTGAAAGAAAATAGTCTTTCATGCTCCAGCTGCTTTGGTGCTGTAGCTGCTGTCTCACTGAAGTGTTGAGTAAAGCATCTTTAAAGCAGGATGGCAGACACTGCACTGAGAAGGGGGCAATGGAGCTCCAGGTCCCCTTTTGCCAACAGATCCATAGTCCCTGCCAGAGGGAAGTGGTAATTCCTTGAACTGCAGCATCAGACTCACCAAGGGCCCCCCTCTTGGTGCCTCTCACACCAGGAACCTCCCCCAGATACAAATCACCACGGGGCAGGATGGACAGACAGCTGATTATTCAAGTGCATGTTTCAGTGCTATTTTGCTGTGGTGCCACTGAAGAGTTCAAAGGATCAAAAGCATAAACTAGAAAAATCAATTTCTTTCACTCTTTGGGGAAGTGAAAAACCAGGCTGAGCCTGAGTCTGAATTAAGAAAACATAAGCAATGAGGAAGCAGGAAAGCAGCAGGCCAAAAGGCAAAATTCAAAGATTAAGCACAGACAGCATGTAGATAAAGAGACAAATGAAACTGTCCTAAAGGAAAACAGATCTCAAGGGGAACAGGAGGTCACTCAGAGCCTTATTCTACATTCAACAGATGTTCTCACAGCCTTCTGATTTACAGCTATAAGACAAAATACTTTTGCTACTGATAGTACTAGAAAAGATGGTGCTGAGAAGAGAAATTATGTGTAAGAAAAAGCCTAAGAGGCAAAATAAAACAACTGTATTCAAGTACCTACTCCTCTAGCAAGAATTGCACCAATTTATGAAAAAACACCCAGCAAAAAGCCAAGCCTTGCTAACCTCTAACTTGCACTTGGCTAAAACTGCTCGAGCAACAGACTCAAACCATAAGCAGTCAGGAATGCAAAGTTTATACTAAGGAAAACAAAAATGCAAATGTTTGAAATAAATGTATGACCTAAGCTGTTGATGTTGGCAGTGCCACACACCCCAAATGGAAACAGATGACCCTCAGAGCCCATGCCATGTGCAAAGTGTGGGGTATGGCCAACCAAAGCTGCTGACCTGTGTTTTTTCAATATTCAGGGATTTGGGTAAGTAGCAGGACTGGGCAGTGTCACAGAAATACAGTTTATAGATAAAAAGCCCCCTGATGTGCAGCGAGACAAGCGTGTCCTTCTCAGGGCTGAGAGGGAGAAGGGCAGCGAGCCATGTCAGCCCTGTGGCTTCTGTAATAAATAACTCCCAAGTCACTGCATTCAAGTCTGTGCCATCCCAAAATAACTACAGGGTTTTAATAGCAAATGCTACAGCACATCAATGTCCTTCATACATACACACAGTATGAATTATCTGTGAAATGCAACTATGTGGTCAATTCAGTCACGTCAGGCCTCGCCAATAACTTCTCTCTCACCCTCCCTGGTAACAGTCAGTTATTAAACTCCCTTTGCAATATCCTCATACAGGAAGCAATTTGCACATTTCAGTTCCCCAGTGCTCTAAACAATATCAAGCTAATGCTCTATACAGTATAATCTACAAGATAACCAAAGATGGAATCAAGGAAGGAACTGGGAAACTTTATTTGGTAACTGAAATGGCAGAAAATTCCTACAGCTAAAAATAAAAGGAGCACCTTCCCCACCCTGCTGCTTGTATTTACTTTTCAAGCCTGAGTACCCAGAGCTGCTGCTTACTTTATTGATAATCTGGTGATAAAAACAGTCATTTTTTCCAGAACTGTGCAATAAAGACAAATATTGAGAGAGTGGCTGAAGCTACAATTCTGCTCACCTTTGAGAGCAACACCACCTTTATTTAGAAATCTACTAACCAATTTTTCACCTGCTTAAGCACCTTGTACTTGCAAACTGTTACACCAGAGCTTATGTCTGCACTTAATTTCAAGTATTCAAGAGCTCCAACTAACTTAACTGGACTCAAGGCTTCAAATGAGGCAAACACTTACTAAATGGAGAATACCTCGAGAAAACGATGCCAATTTTCTTCTTCCTCTCCAGAGACCTCTGTGCCTGGGCTGTCCAACACAGGGAAATGAAACAGGCACCTGACACCCAGCCCTGAATCTTGCTGGAAGAGAATGCAGAGACAAACCCCTCTTGCAGTGCAGCAGGAAGCCCTGGCAGTGCCTCGGTCCCTAACGGAGCCACTGCTGGGAACCAGAGCTGTGCTGGTTACACAGATGGGGATGGGGGATGTTTTCCTGCCTTCATACAGCCCTTCCCAGCCCCACATTGCAACAGGAGCTGGTTTTCACTGAGCACTAATTCCGAACTCCTCAGAGGAACAAAACAACCATAATGACCAAATCAGAACGTAATCACAGCGTCAGATTAAGCTCTGAGTCACGTTAAGACCTGCTGGTGAATTCTCAGGGCAGAAACTCATTTTCAGATGCTTTTAAAGGTTTCATTTGTGGAGAAGGGAAATCAGAAAGTAACAGCAAGCCTATTGAGATAATTCCAAAGGCTAAATGTGCAAATCTGAATGTTCATAGTGCCATGTACAAATGAAAGCCCAGAATATGAACACAGACATCTACACACATAATTGTTTAGATGTTTCACTCGGTGAAACAAGGACAAACACTTTGGAACAGCTTTCCCTAATTAAAACCATACCTTTTCTATTTACCCAACTAAAAGCCAAGTATAAGAGACTTCATCATCCTTGCTGTGCTTCTTTCAAGCTTTCAATGCTAGTGTTTATTTCATTTAGCCTCCTGAGACATGACAAACTGCAAATGTTAAAGAATAAATAAAGCCACACTGAAGAACCCCCAAAAGTACTGAAAGTGCTCAGAAACTGTCTCAAGGACAAGTAACATTTGGTGAGGAACAAACCTCAGCATCACAGATCAGAACAACTTATAGGCTAAAAGTTGTTGTTCATTTGAATAATAAGCCAAGAATTCTATTTAAAAATTAACAGTAAACTACAGTAATAAAGGAAATGGGGGTTCTGATAATTTCCAAAGCCATCAAGCACATAATTCCACTCCAGTGTAGGAGGTAGATGTTTGATGAGAAAATGACTGTTATTTCCCCCTTTGAGCAGTAATTTGAAATTGTTCAGCACCAACACACTAATAGTAAAAAAAAAAAAAAAACAAACATAAAGAAAGAAATAAAATAAAATCCTGAATGATTGGATGATGCTTAATGTTCAACCCCAGCACGGCTCAGCATTAAGGAAAGCTGAACCCCTGCCATGGTCAGATGAACATCACTGTCTTTTCTATTCCTCCTTTGGGAATCACCGAGCCAGGAACAACATATGTTAAAGATTAGAACAGGAGGTCAAGATAGCTGCAATGTGTACAGTGTTTTACCCTGTGGGGCACGAATTAGAATTTCATGCTCCTTTTGATGCTATTGTTGTTTGAAAATAAATCCTGGCACACTGTCTGGAAAACACAAATATGGACAGTGGCACCAATTTATGCATAAAGACTTACAAAAGACCTTGAGATCAAAAGATCACAACATGAATTTGTTTTTTAGCTTACATATAATTTTATCAAAATTGGTTTATTATTTGCATACAACTAAACCCAGGGAAAGCAAAAAACTAAAAAGCTGGAAAGGCAAAAAAGCCACAATAAATGTAACTATGCTCTCACATGAGCTATTAAAAGCCTGTCAGGTGAATTTGACTTTATTCCATGGACAGGCAGCACTGAGTGAAAATGTGAGACATCAAAACTGTTTGAGCAAGTCAGAGACAGACATGGCTTGTTTAGCATTTTCTTCCAAGCTCTTTAAAAAAGAAGACTGATGTGCCTGCATTGCACGGACTGGTCCGAAGCTTCCACCATCATTTATTTCTGATTCAATTCCAGGAGCACCTCAAAGCTTTTAAGAGGCTGGGGGAAGTTCAATGGGAAGAGAATCACGGCAATTTTAGACTTAATATTCCTTTCTCAGTGGGCTGCTCCCCCTCTCATCCCTGAGCTGCAAGACCTTGCCTTGCCTGCATGAAATCTGGGCATGGATAATCTTCTCCCCAGGGACATCAAAGCAGCCTCCCTGCTCTGCATTATTTCACACTCACAGAGACAGAGCTTCTGGGTGTTCAGTGAGTGCTGCAACCTCCTTCCCCTGTCCTCACCAAAACCCCAAACAGTTCAAGGCAGCCACTGAACAGCAACAGCATTCCCTTGCAAAGGCTCCCAGGCTCTGGATTTCACTGACAAACCCACCCTGCAGCTCCCCAGCAGTTACTGAGCTCAAAAGACTTTGATGCACTTTGATGAAAGAGTAAATGCAGAGCAATTTTGGGGAGGTTTAATCTAACACGGTGTTAACAATCCAGCCAATTCAGATCACTGTAATGCTGGTTTTGGAGAAAATAGCCCTGGGAATTACAGGGGAATTGCAATTGAACAGGAGTAAATGCATCCCCAACACTTCCACAACAATAGAAATTCGGGCTACTCCCCAAATGTATAAATATTCCATTTTTCATAAGCTGCTTTTGATCATTAGAGAAAGGTTCTGGATAAATAATGAACTGGCACTGAACTCAAATCCTGTGTCTGCTTTTCTCTAAGTTTTAACAACAAGTTTTATCTAACTTTGACACTACAAACCTTGGAATATCTAAAGCATGATGCTCTACAGAAACCTGACTTCTAATATAAAGGCCCAAATTTCTTCTATTTGCCTCCTGGACTTCAAACACGACACAGGGGCAAACTATTTTCAGTATTGTATGGGCAGGTCAAGCAACAAGAAACTAGGGAGGATTAACAAGGACAGGAAGGAGGAAAGAGACAGACAAACCCACACACCTGAAAGCAGCAAAATATTATTGCATTTAAAGAAGGGGAAAAGGAATCTATATATGGCAATAAAATAAATGTGTGTCTAAGCACATGAAGCTACAAAGGCTCCACAGCATGGCTTATGACTAAGTGCCTAAGCAAAGCTCATGAAGTCCTAATGCTCCTGGTTGGGTTGCTGATTGACACTGATCTCCTCAATCACAAAACACAGCATTAATTCCTCAGCTAGAAACATTCTTCTAAGAGATGCCTTTGGCATTATAATCCCTACTCTGTGGCTATGGAAGAAAAATAGTCCTACTGGTAGCTCTTAATCCTTCCCTTTTTTGCAGCAAAATATGATCCTGTTACTCCTCAGTTTGGTTTCAGGGTAAGATTGCAAACAGATGTTCTTAATGCAAGAGATCTTCATTGAAATAATATCCTGATTATAACAATCTCTTTATTGCCATGGGGTTTTGGATTCCCAAGGAGATCCTTCCGGGAATATAATCATCTATTTCTATTTAGTGACAATCCCTCTACATCAGAATTATGCTTAGCAGATTGACAATGGCTACTTTCCATCAGGAAGTCAGTTTATATCCACATCTCATTCTGCATCACTGCTCACAATTCTGTACCACTCATTACTCAATTCCTTTTTGCATGTTTGGTTTCAGTGCAACACAGAACTCTGCCAGCAAAACCACCAGCTGTCAAAAAGTAAAGTACATGATTACAGACATGCAGCAGCAAAAAGACTCAGGTTAAGCATATTCTTAGTTGCAATACTCCAGTCACTGACCTTTAGAGACTCCATCAGGCATTTGCAACATGTGACACTGAAGCAAAGGGAGGTGGAGAATCTGCCTGAGGGAAAGATGGGCAAGTCCCTAAGGAGCTCCCAGGCAGGAAGCTGAGTGGATGTGAAACAGTGGATGTAAAGATGTGCATAAAGGGATATATTCAATCACTGGCCATGAGAAAGTAATCATTCAATTGATCTTCAAGGTTAAAGCTGCTTCCATTTAAGCTTTGAACAGTCAGAGGCATTGTTACTCACCAGCTGGATCTCGACTGCAGTCACAGGCCTGTGGTTCAGCAGCTGGAGCTTTTCTGCCCTGGTTAAAAGCAAAGTGTAAGACAATCCACATTACTATGTAATTTGAGGATCCCCTCAACTGACTGGTGTGATGCAAATACATTCCTGATAACTTAGGCATGAAATGCCACTGCCAGGAATAATTCTGACTGGGTTTGCAGTGTGGTTTAATACACAAATTTGGGCGTTTCAAACACAGTATTTTCTCGTGTGTTTAGACATGCTGCTGTTGCCCCCTCCAGTCCAAGGAGGCAAGCAGAGATCTATAGCTCATTACTGTACAAGCGTTAATTAATAGGCATTCATTCTTTGTTAAGGCTGTGCAGAAATGCTAAAGGGCTCATCAAAGATCAGAGACTGTTCTGAACACACAACTACAAGAACAATTATCATACCTAAGAAGTTACAATCCATCAGCCAAATGGCAATAACTTGCTTATTCTTTTAGCCCATCACAAATACAACGTTATAGGAGCGAACTACAACTCTGAAGAACTAAGTCTTGGAATTTATTACTATTTAAAGGGCACCTTTATTGCATATATATTGAAACTGATTCTGAAGGCTTTCCCCTGGTTTATTGGAGCCTTCTACAGCTTTCAGGAGAACACAGATCACTCCATGCAGGTGTCTACAACCAACAGGTCAATGTCCATAACTGCAAGTGCCTTGGTGATGGGAACAGGAGGACAGGGGACTGTGGCTCAGCAAAGGCCATTGCTCTGCTGACACCAAACATCAGGCTTTGTTACACCAGAGGGTTTGTGATGTGCAATCAAAGCCTTTAAGAATGCAAAACAGCTCCGAAGAGGTGAGCTGACTGTTGGGTTTAGATTCAACCTGCTGGCAACAAACCCAAAATCCTAAAAAAAGAAGTTTTAAATTGATCCACCTAGTCCCTGAGCTATTCTGCCATCATTTTTATAAATACTGGAAAATCACTTTAATTATGACTTTCAGCTTCAAAGGAAAACCTTGCAATTTTTAAATGAACAGTTCACAACAGAAAGCTCAAAGAAACCCTCCTATTTATTTATTTATGGATTGCTTTGCTTTTGGAGACCCAAGGATGAAAGCGAAATATGTTTCCACTGGTGGGAAGCAGTGAATGCACCTCCTTTGTCTTCCCATGCTAATCACTTAGATCTATTTGGCAGCTTGATGTTGACAACATGAGACTATGAAGAGCATGGCTGGGTTTAACTCTGAACTCAGAGCACCACTCTTGGCCCCTTTACTGTCAAAGAGATGAGGTATTTATAACTGCTGCCATCTACTCCTGTCATACCTAAGGAAAGGACAGAAATAAAACCTCAATAATGACAGAAGACAAGCACTGAAATCCTTTAAAATTGAGAGCAGGTCATTTAGGGAATGACTGAGAGAAAAAACCCACTCGTGTAAAACAGAACAGAGCTGGGTAAAAATATTAAATAACATCTTCAGTGCACAAAAATCTGGCCAATTCAGCTGAATGTATGAAGGACTTAGTGCTTTTTCCTCAAGAGCTGGGGAAATGCCTGGTTCAGTGCCTGGAACACTCCATGGAGATGCAGAAGCTGCTGCTCCAGTCCTGGCTTTCAGGGTTATTTGCTTTATGGTGCCTGGCCAGGCCTGTGTTTGTGCCTCAGTTTCCAGACCTCTCCAACAGAGACAAGTTTCTCTGAGGATCCCCACTTGTAAAAGCCTTCACCCTCCTCCCACAGCCCTACTTACAAAGGCAGGCTGTGTAATCAATTCATACTTCAGACAAGTTTCTCTCTGCACTGCACTCACATGCCACTTCTGAGATCAGAGCCTTTTCAAACAAGTCTTTCTTCTCTTCTGCAGCAAAACATATCCCCATCCAATGCTACAGCTCCACCACATCTCCAGACAAAGCATGTTATTTGAATTTTACAAAAGGATATTTAAAATTAATTTTCTCCTCTTCTTGTCTTTCAAAGTAGCACCTTTGAAATTTCTTGCCAACAAAACTTCAGAGCCAAATAAACAGGATTAAACAGTCAGAGCCATTTCATGCCTGAGCTAAAGAATGCAAACCTGACTTATCAAGAGCTATTTTAAAGCAGGTAGAGCTCCATCATGCTTATCACAGGAAGAATACTGGCAGGGCAGGTAAAACCAATTACACATTGTGACTAAAACAATTAATGAGTGAAATTCTTCATTTTTCCTGAAGACAAGAAATACAGGACACAATAAAAAAGGTCGCCTCTCAAAGACCTTTTGCTTGTAAGCCATTAACACTACTAGAACTCATTATGAATTGATAGATGTTTTTCAGTAGGCCCAAAGGGATCTCAAAAGCATCATTTCAGCAAAGATGGCATCATTCAGGGTACCTGCACTTTTTAAAATGTGTCTAGAAGAATGAGAGATAACTTGCAAGTCATTAAAATGAGTTACCTGAAGAATTTCAGGCCCGTTTTTCATCAGCAAAGCTCCCTACTGGAAAACAGCACAAAGGAATTAACAGCAGGGTGCAAAAACCCCCAAAGCTACATAAAAGGCATTTCATCTGGAAGTGCTTGTGTAGCATGAACACTAATTAACACTAAAACATGCCCACCTTTAGACATGGTAACATATAATTATGGTGCAAGCAAGGCTTTTGTTTCCTTTCCACAGAGATTGAATCCAAAGACACAGAGAAATAACCAACTATTCAGCTGGTTACCTGGGCAGTTATTTGCTGTTCAGCCTGAACACTGCCCTGATAATGAAGATGGAAGTTCTGTTATTTTGGCAAAATACTGCAAGCTAGCCAAGGGAGAAGTGACTGTAATTGAAGATGGGGACAAACATGTTGATACACAAATGGAGTGACCAGAGTGCTACAACTCTTGGTATCCCCTTGAAGCAAACACTCAAAAAATGCCTCTAAAGCTGTGATAGCAAAGTGGATTTCTGAGCCCTCAGGCCTAGCAGAGAGCAGTGGATGTGGTAGGAGCTGGAGCTCAGTCCCCACTGCACTGACCTTTTTAACACTGACACCAAAAAGTGACTGCTAGGATCAGGGTCTCTGTGTGCCTGCCATTTCCTGACAGCACATACACAAAATAGAACCTGAACACTCACAACTTCAACAAAAATAAGTTTTAAGGAAGGGAAACAGTGCAAGACTGAACATGCATCAGGATCAGTCCTGGCTGCAGTAATTGGGATGGGCACAGACATAAACCTAGTTTAGTTCATGCTCCATTACATCTAGAAAATAAAACACACTTTTTCCAACTCCAGTGAATTCATCTTTACACTTTCTACAGCATGCATGTTACCCTGCTGCTCATTAAATAAAAAGGGTAACTGTCCCATTCATTTGAACAGAAGGTGAAGAATATTTTCAGCTTAATTGCCCCCAAACATATGTATTTGTATTTTCTCTGCACTGCCTGGATTTTAGTAAGAGTTAGGAACATGAAAGCTGCTCTTTCTAGAGAAGAATACACCCAAAAGATGAGTGGCAGCTGAAAGTAATTTTCTCACATAAAAGCAAGATTCCACTAATCAGAGTTAATGGCCTGTGTTACAGAACCTGCACAGGACCTGCCTGGGGAGAAATCCCCAAAAGGCAATTACTGCCCCTCCTGCTTCCAGGCTACATCCAGCAGCCCTGGCACTCAGCTGGAGCCAAGAACAGCATGTCCAGCTCAGGGCAAAATGATGGGCAGTGGCTTTGGGGGGCACACAACGCTCAGCCTGTGGGAGCCAAAGGTGTGTGCAGTTATGGGGGAAGAAAATGGGACTGAGGTCTGGGTTTGAGGGGAGAGTGCCTGTTGTGGGAGCTGAGGATGTCAGGTTACAGGAGTGTAATCCTAAAAAACACTTCTAAAAGGCAAAAAAGCCCCCGCTGTCTTGTGTTCAGCATCACTCTGGGTAGACAGAACAGTCAGCATACTGCTACAGTACACCAATTCTAAAAAATAATAAAAATAGTTACATTCTGTAGTAGGAATTAAGAAAAAATGCATCATATTCTGTCAGCAGTGAGCAAATTCTCACAGCAAGCATGTTTTAACCAAAACCTCGTACTATGTGTCTTGGTATTGTCCCTTTTTTATCTCCTGAACTCCTAGACTGTACATAAATACATAAACAAGCACATGCTGCTTTTCTAGTAAGAGCTCTCTAGGCCTGGGTGAGGAGAGAACAGTATCAGGGCCAGGACACAGCCCACAGAGCTAAAAAAGCCCCCTTACAACATCTGGGACTGTGCAGAGGCAAATTTATCCTCAGGAAAGTATGTTTTATAGCTGCTAGGAAAACCATAAAGGAACAGCTGTCTACATAACCACGGGTTTTATTGCTGCTGAAAATACTTCAGAGTCAAATCCTGCAGTTTTGAGTCAACCAGGCGTGTCTAATGCCTCGAATGCAGATTGCAGGAGTCCCAGAATGGGACAGCCCAGTGTCCTCTGCAATTCCAAGTCAGGATGGTTCCCCAGGAGGAGATCTGAGGGCTCACAGTGCAATCTGAATGCCCAAAAAACCTGAGCCACACTGCTCCAGACCCAAGGGTTAATTTCCAATCAGTCCAGAGGGAAACACAATAGTCTTTTTAAGTCTATTAAATGATGCCATTGTTAAACAAGCACCATCCTGACTTGCTGCTGAATATTCATTTTGAAAGGTCTGGAGGAGACAAAAATTACAAAGTAAATAATTCAGACTTTAATATGGTAGAGGTTGTAGTTTTTGGCAGTAATGAGGGAAAATACTCTCTAAAAGCACCACAGATTTTCAGCTCAACACTTCCCTGGCTGTGTTGATTTAAAGACAAAAAGGGCAATGTTTCTGTCCAGTTTTTCAAAATTATAGTAATATGCAGTGATTGGAAATTTAGTTGTTCCAAAATTAGATCCAAGATAGGCTATCAGTAACAGGGAGAAACACAAGCAGAGCCAGTTTTCATTTGACCATAATTCCAGAGCACAGGCTTAATAAATGTTCTTTTTACACAATTCCACTCCCCCTACCTTACAAAATATGAAACCATTCCAGGGACTAAAGCTGGAAAATTAGCTGCTAGTGGCACTCTGTATTTCCAAGTACAACATGGCTTACTGTGCTGCAGTCTTAGCCAAAGCTTGAGGCCTCAACAAGGTAATAATAAAATTCACTATGTCAGTTCAGAGGTTTTCATGTAAAAAAAAAAAAATCTCAGTCCTACAGCTTCAATTTTACCAAAATAACTCATGAAACAGATAAAAAACCGTGCAGAAAACTGTGCTTTACCAAACCTTGCTGAATGTGTCAGTGTAATATGTTTCAATGTCTTTGAATTCGCTCCATTTAGCAAGGTTTGCACACATCAGCATTTATGTTTAAAATTTGTCTTCTAGGTTTGTTTTTTTTCTGCCTGTGACACTAATGAGAACAATCCATCACCAAACAGATGCTGGTGTTAAGCTGCTGTTCTGAGTGGCAAATATAAAAGCTTTAGGTGAGTTTACAGGAGCTCTCTGCTGTGCAGCCTGACAAGCCCTGCACCCTGAATGGTCAGTCCTGCAGTTTAATGGAAACAGGGCTGCAAAAATTAAGAATTCACTTGATTAAAAGCTCTGCTGTGCCTCGACTGCTGCTGTTTCTGTGGCTGGTGCCTGGTGTGTCCCTTCCCTCCCTCGGAATTCTCCCAGACACGAGCACAGCCTAGTGCTGAGCGCTGCAATCACACGCTGAGCAGGCAAAGCCAGCCCACCCATCCCACTGCCTGCCTCCAGCACGGTTTTAGGGACAAATCTCTCTAAATCTCTCTTATCTTCAAAGTCCTTGTATTAGAAAAGAAGTTTCCGAGCCTAATTAAGAGCACAAAGACACCGCTTAATTGTTTCCCCCTTGATTAGAGGCAGAGTCAGGACAAGGGATTCCAAGGGCAGAGGAAGCAGCCTGAGATGATGGGCTATTTCTGAGCCCTTTAACCAGATTGATTTTTCTGAGGACAGACACCAACTAACATAAAATATATCTTAAATCAAAGCAGGCACCTTCAGAGAGCTGTGACCAGCACAGACACTGTCTGACCAGCTAAGAGATTAAGGGAGAGAGCACATCTCAGAGTGCCTTACCCAGAAAGGAAGCAGCAAAGACAGACTCTGGAATTCATTACTCTTCGTGGGAGGAAAGGTCATTACAGAGATCATGCAAGGAAGGTCCTGGAGAGCAAACACTGCAGGTTCTTTCCTCTCAGAGGAAAGAAAACTCTCTACCAGATAGCTGGAAGGAAATCTCCAGTGCAGGCTTTTACACAAACACCAGCTCCAGCCCACGGAATGGAAATGATCAAAGCCTTTAGTTTTTCATTTATTTAAGAAGAGAGCAGTGTTGAAATGACCTTGGTTATGAACCAAAGGGGAGTTCAAAATTTCCTTGGAGGCATTACTATTTTAAGTGGTTTAACATCAAGTGCATTATATGGTAATTGCACACCATATGCTTTCTGTGTCTCGCTGTGAAGAGGCTGCCAGATGGGCTCTGACACTTCTAAACTGAAGGGTCTGGATGGAAAAGATTAGAAGAAGGAAAAAGTGCCAGGATCACCCTAAACAATTCTGCTCCTTATTTTATAAAGTACGTGGCAAATGCAGAGCTGACAAGGTCTTTATGAGATGACAAAGATATTAACAAAGTAGAAGGTGTACAGGATGCCCACAAAACTCAGATGTTTGGCTGAGGATTGAAATAATGGCAGGAAACACACGAATCAAGGCCAGATTATCACACTGGACATGGGGATCAGGTTTTCAGCACTGCCATGAATTTATTCACCTGTTCTGTACTTACTTGGTCAGCTTATGGCCTTTCATTGCAATGAGGAAATCTCTCACAGTCTCTGGGCTCTGGTATCTACAGGGGGTTTTTGAGATGTACTTCAGTGTCTGCAAAGGACAGAAGGAAAGAAGATTTTATGTCACAGTTACTGTTTGCTGTACCAGTTGTGTCTGAGACAAGCAGATTTTGAGAAGTCCCCTCAGCACTGCTCAGAAAAATTAGAGAAGTCAGTTCAGGTCTTGGGGTTTGGCTTTGTACTTTTTTTTACCAGTGAGAAGTGCTGCCATAGGTGAGACAGGTCACTCAAACTGTTCTGTCTGCAGTAAGGATACACTGAAATTTGCTGAGGGAGTAAGAAACAGGCAACATCTAACTACAACCTGATGTAGTTGAAACTACATTAATACTTATCAATAACCTCAAGTGATGATAACACAGTGATCAAGACACACACCAGTGCTGAGCAGTTCACTTGTTTACTCTTCCTTTGAAAACCAATAAAAATGTCCAGATTCACAGCTAGTTTAAAAAGCAGCAAGACAAGAGGCTTGGGGGTTTACTGGGATTTATTTTACCTTGTTTTGTTTTTAAAAACACCTCAGAAAATTTGAATACTATCCATCCTTAAACCCACACTGCCTTCTGCCAAGTTTTCATGTGTGCAATGCCAGGATAGTCTCCCTGCCAACCCAGAAATCACTCTTTAAACTCTCTAATCTAGGCTTGTTTTCATCCTTTACCTGGTATTTGGCAATGCTTTTTTAAAGTTCACAGCAGCAGATATGGTGGGTTGCCATGAAATCTGAAAGGATACTGTACTATTAGAAATGTTTATCTGACTTGAGACAGTTTATCCTTGCTCCGTTTTTTGGACAAGGAACACGCACTAACCTCAGCTAACTTTTGCAGATGTTACATTACTCTGCTTTATTTAAAACAACATAATATCTATCAGATGGATAACACACAATGTAATTTGACCTGAGTTTAAAAAACCCAATGTGTTGATAAAGAACCCCACACAAATTGAAGTTTACAGCTGATTTTTCACTGGAAGTAGCTTAGAATCTTCTTAAATATTTATTGTTGCTTGAATTAGAGACCAAAGTGAAGAGCTGGAAATAATGGGCATCACTAGAGAAGTCAAGGAAATCCTTGCTTTGTCTGCATCAGCAACTGAAGGGTTTAAAAAAGAGCACTGTCAATGCTTGTTTGGAATTTAGGAACAAAATGTTCACCTGTTGATACTGCACAGCACACAAAGCTTAAAAGTATGGACACAACTGCCTCCTGATGCACTTAATGTACTGCAAATGCAGACATGTGTGGCAGATTAACAATAATAATGCAGATATTATCAATAATAATAATAATTAAAAAAACCCTTTAATACTCTGAGTTGCTTTGTCAGAAAATCTTTAAACTGAGTGTTTATATTTGAAAAGTCAGAAGCCAAAAAAGGCTGAATCAGCACTCACAAAGCAGAAAACAAGATACTGGAGAAATTGAGCTACAAGATCAGGGTGGCAAATAAAGAAATATGTGAATGTATTTTCAGTGTATTTTCACTAAAATCTGCTCTCATTTAAAAATGCTTGGTAAGGAAAACCAGGCTCCCACAGCACTTGATAATTCATCCTGCTTAACAGAGAGAGAGTTGATGAAACATGAATTTTAGGACCAGTTTCACTGGGCTACTGACTAATATGTTTAAAAGCACATTAAGGTGTTTGATAAACCTCTGTAAGCCCTTTTCAGATGAAATTAAGTTGTTATTCATCAATAACAACTGAAGTGAAATCATCATATTGTCATGTAATAGAATTATTTAATAGGATTAATTTCTTTTCCAGTTTAGTTGTTTCTTGGTAATTTGAAATCATGAAAATGACAAATATAAGCAAAACAAAATTCCCTTCATCTGGTTATTTCAGTAGCAATGGATACAAATCTGCACAGAGCTTGTGAAGACACACTCAGCAAGAACAAAGACAATCCTGTAAGATCAAATTCTGGTTTTGTTTCAGGCAAATATAAAGAAAACATACATAGAGTTTACACCAGCTTTACTCCCTGCACAAAACCAAACATCTTATAGGTATTTAACATACAGAAATACAAAGCAATTAAAGCTTTAAGGTGTATTCTGATAAAATTTACTTACAGGATCTTTTTCAGCTGTTTCAGAGAGGTACAGGGAGAGACTGACAGTCTCCATGAAGGTTTAATTTAGATTTTTTGTAAGCCCCTATTTTGTTGAATGTGAGGCTTAGGAATTACAGCTCTATACCTTTTCAAACAAAGCCAGAACCAAAACAAAACCAGAGCCTAGGCCAAATCTTCCTCACATGAGTAGTTTCACACTCAATGGAATTACTCATGCAAGCAAGGCAAAGTGCTTTCAGCTCCCTGTCACTCATGGTGCTGCTCATGCAATTCTCCAGCACAGGCACAAAGGGCCCCACTGCAAGTCTGTATCAAGTTGCTAAACTGAGATATTTAAAATGGTAATATTTGTATTATATTATTTTGGGATAGCAAGAGATGGAGTATGTATTACCAATCTGGCATCCAACTGATGTTATCTGTACATGTGATTCTGCTTTTCTTTTCATCCCCCCAAAAATAATTTTAGGTGGAAATTATAATTCTGCTAATAAAAAAATCCCGTGTGTGATCTCTCTGATCAGTTTTGAAATCATGATTACATGGTGGCATCAATTCCTTAGATGACAAGCAAGTTCTGCACTGTGTATTAAAAAGACAGAATATCTGGAATTGAAAAAATCCCAAGAGTTAAAAACCAGGCTGTTTTAAAATGCTTTTGAGTCAGATTTTAATAACAACAGCAGCACGCATGCCCTGCCAGTGTAGTTTAAATCCCTGCAACCTGAGTGGACTGAGCACAGAAAAATGCCAAATACAATCTTTTACTGTGTTTTTAATTGGGGAAATTTGATATTGAGTTATTAATATGCCTCAGGATGTGAATTACTCCAGCCTGGGCTAATTTGCAAAGGACTCTGACAGTGCTACTCACCTCATACATTATGGTGTTCAGATTCTGCTGGCCAGAGCTCTGCTTGTTCTTCCCACTCTCTTTGCGCTGCTGTTTGAGATCAGTGAGTAACTGGAACACCTGAGGGGAAAAAAAAAGAAAGGGTTTTAGACCATTTGAGAGTGTTTTACCTGAAAATATTACAACAGGAAAACATAAATGAACCACCAAAAAATCCTATCAACCAAACAGCAGAACAAGTGTGGCTGTTTTGGTGGATGCACCAGCAACTGAAGTGAAAAATGTCTTGTAAATCACCTACAGGTCCTGCTGATTGCCACTGCCAATTTTCAGCTTCTAAATATCATACAAGGGATTGGTGACAGCTTTAAACTGCTGGTTTCAAACCAGGATCAGGTACACTTACCTCAAAGTTGCTCAGCAATGCAGCATTTGCATCTTTCCTAAAAGGAAAAATGAAAACAATTCATTATGTTCCAAAAGAAACTGTTTAAAGCTTTTCTTTGCTGAGTCCCGCAGATTTGAAAAGAAAGGACATTGTTTTCATAAAGTTTTTTTTAATGAAAAGCAAACTCAAAAAAATCTGGTTTTGATGATTCTACATCACCAAGCTGTTGCCACCTCTGGAAAATCCTTTTCCACATTGTTAGTAGAATTATGGCATAGAGTATATTTTGCACAATTTGCCTCATAAATCATAATGTACTTGTACAACACACTCCTTTTATTCAGCTACCCCATTTTATTCACTCACCCAGTTTCACACTCTAAAACCAAACAGCTTTGCTTCTTCCTTACAAAAAAGGCCTCCAGTTTTATTTGAATAAAGACTGATGGGAAAAATAATTCAGATTACACACTCTATTTCTTTGTAAGTCAAGAGCACAGAGAAAGAAAACACAATGACTATTTTAGTACATTGTACATGTGTGTGCATACCTATGGCACTAATTTACATGGGTTAATTAAATTTACCTGTATCAGTAAATTTTTTTACTGAGCAAAAAACTTATTGCCCTTCCTCTTTATGGTTTTTTTTGCATTTTTATGTGTCTGCTTCTTTATCAGGAAGGCAAGGCTGAGAGTTTCCCTTTTTCCACCAACCAAACACTTCCCCACTAATTCAGTCCCAATTAAACAAAAACCCTTATCCACCACTGGCAGGGTGACTGCAGAGTCAAGCACATATTGAGACTAATCATGCCTCTATTACTACTGGATATTGTAATTTTATACTTTTACATTAAAAAAGGGGGGGAAACTGACAGAGAACACCCTATATTCCCTGACCAACACGTTCTGCTGAGCAGTCAGTAGCCACAACAACAGCAAGTTTCCATACAAAAGGAAAAAAAGGCCTTTCTCAGGTCTGTGCAGCAGCTTATGGGAAAAAAAAAGAAGAACAAAAAAGGTACAATGTCTTGTTAAGCACCACCAACCGTTTGAATAGAACTGTCACGTTCATCACTTTCAAACGAGTTAAATGCATCCACAAACTTCCACAGGTTCTATCATTGTTTTTAAATGAAAAGGACCTTCTAAAATACGCTGAGATGAACTTCAACTTCCATTTGCTGACTGGAGTGAAACTTCAGCAAGTGAGCTCACGCACGCATTAGTTTTCATTCATGTTTCACAAACCATATAGCTTTGGTTGTGAGGTAAATGCAATTCTTCAGAATGTTTGCATTCAGGCGATGGCTGCAGAAATCCCCACGGATCAAAGACATTCTTTGTTAGAAATAATAATGCCAGAGGAGAATTACATATGGAATGATTCAGTTAAGTAAGTGAAAGGGTCATATAGAGTAAATATATCACTATGCAAATGAGCCTGTGGAATCAATCCAAAGTTAAATTATTTAAGACAGCTGCTTCCTTTTTCATTCAAAGTCATTTGTCGTTCAGATAAATACTTATTTTTCTCCTCTAACAATGGGCACTCTCAGATCTTCAACAATTTCTGTTGTGCTGAAGTACCACAATTATAAACTGATAAAACTTTGGCAGAACTTACAAAGTAGAAGCAAAATTTCCTTCAGTCCTGACTCTCATGAAACAACTATCAACTTTACATGGGATTTGCAGCCTCCAGGCCCTCTTTCATTAGACCAGCAGCACATACATCCATATAAACACAAAATTTAAGGAGCTCCACACAGCTCATGACCTTCTAAGCTTCAAAACAGGTCAAACTCTATTGTTTCCAGCTCCTACAGGGAGTAACAGGGAATTCCTACAGGGAATAACTCTCCCAAAAGCTGCCTGAGGGTTCCCATCTCAGCTCTCCTGAGCCCCAGCAGCTGCTTCGGGCAGGAATGGCAGGGCCAAGACAAAACCCCTCTGTTTCTCACCAGAGCCCACTGCTGGGGGGGTTAAAGGGACAATGTGCCCCTCATATTGTACCCACACACCCCACAGGCCCATATGGATGTACCCCCTTCACAGACACCACACAGGTGTACCCACACCCACAGTCACCCTACAGGCCTATATGGACGTACCCACACAAACACCCCACAGGTGTACCCACACACACAGACACCCCACAGGCCCACAGGGCTGTACTCCCTTCACANGACACTGAAAGACCGAAGGGGACACTCGTGGGGACACTCGAAGCTCGAGGAGGATTTGGCGGCCGCGGCGGAAACGGAAAAGGAAGGAGAAACAACACGGAAGGAGGAGAAAAAAAGTGGGGAAGGAAAAAAGGTGTCATCTGCATTGGCCGGGAATCGAACCCGGGCCTCCCGCGTGGCAGGCGAGAATTCTACCACTGAACCACCAATGCTGATGTGGTTGGTGAATCCCCGTCCCTCTATTTGTACTTATTACACGAAAATTTGTGTGACACCCTTAATTAGCCGCTGTTAAATATTACAATAGATATTAGATATTACAATAAATACTAATAATACAAATAATAATACAATATATTAAATAGCATCTCCAGAGCCGGTCCCCGGCCATGTGCAGTGCTGCAGGGATGGGGCGGTTCTATAATACTCGTCATTTAAAGCACATCACACACTCGCCACCACCTTGGGTGTTTTGCAGCCATCGCTGGGATGTTTTCCCGTTTAATCCGTGTGGTGTTAAATTTTTCAAGAGCCCTTTTCATTCCTAACAAAGCTGGAGGTGCCTCACTGAGTGCAAAGAGCTGGAAATCCCACTGGGAACAGCGGGGAAAGTCATCTGGCCATCCATGAATTCCTTAATTTTGGCATTATCTCTCAGGCAAAAGTTTATATGCAAATACAGCACCACTAAGTCTCTAAGGAGTCACTTGTAGATGCACGTGCTTCTTTGCAGCAGGGATTTTAGAGCTATTTAGGGAACCAAATGGATGAGATTTGAGATCCCAACCTCTGTCCTGCAATGCCAGCCCAAAACCCACCAGGAGCTTTTGCCTCCAGAACCAAACCAGACAAAATTCCACCCCCACTTTTAGGATTTTTTTTCTCCTAGGGGTGTTGCAAACCCTAAATCCATTCTGAATAACGTGAGCTAACTTTAGGGAGAGTCTTCAGTGCCAGGACAGGGAGGAACAAGCAGCTCCCAGCCCTTCAGGAACCTTCATCACCAGATACAGAAATGCTGGGCAAAGTTTAAAAGCCAAATGCAAAGGTTTTTCAGCCCTTTTCAACTGAAACCCACCC
>WBMV01000624.1:0-16484 GCA_013396655.1 Campylorhamphus procurvoides
CCAGATAAACCCACGACACACCTCCAGAGACAACTGAGGTTTGGTATTATAAATCACTGCAACGATGAACTCTGTAAAGACTTCATAGCTCATTTTAATATTTAGAAACAAATATGAAACAGGTCAATCACCTAAAGGACAAGCCAAGGTAAATACAAAGTAGGGCAAATTTAACAATGACAATAGTGGCTTCAGACCTTCCTTATGGACTGCATGCTGTATTTTGTATTAAAAAACTTTACAAAGTCTGTGTTCCACAATGAAGCTGATGTGGAATTTTCTCACACAACTTTTCCTGGTGACATGAGAAAGTCAGACATTAATATCTGATAGTATCTAAAATAAAGATGAAGCTATATCCACATGTGGATAGGACCCATCACTTTAATTAATGAGCAGAATCTTCTGTGCTAAAGAAAAAAACAGTCTCATGGTTAATTATCTTTCCCTACCTCATAAGCAGCTGAAAAGCAGGTATGTCCTTAGCAGTAATGCTCAATTAATGCTCACTGCATTTCCTCAGCACTTTTCCTGTAAAACACATGCACAAGCTAGTCATCTTGGTCTCCCATTTAGGAAATATATTTGCAGAATTGCAATCAAGTTCAGAATTAATTTTTTATTTTTATAGAATTTATTTATATAAGTATGGTCTGTAACACTAAGCATGTGGTCAGAACTCAAATCTTTTCTCCTTACCAGAAATAAAAATCCTATTACTAGAGTCACAGATCAGCTTTGTACTCTTTACAGAGTTCATACTCACCTTTCACAACAGTCTCTGAACACAACTGTCAAACTCATACCAAAAAATAACTAGAAGACTGAGACAGATGGTTGAGATAACTTTGGAGTGGAAAAAAAGTCTAAAATTATAATTTTATGCTGCTGCTTCAAATAGATCTCTACACAAGTTGAGGAAAGATAGATTACAGCTGTAGAGGCTCCTGTATTACTTACTTGTATAGTATAAACTAAATTCAAATCTGTTCTTATTTTCTGCTAGTTTCACAGTGCAAATAAATGTATGAAGAGAGCATTCTGCACTGACACAAAAGGAATAAGGCCAATATCGATGCATGCCCTTCTCCCTTAAATTTGCTATTCTTGCTATTTTTAACACTTTTTAAGCATAATGTACACTGACATAACAATTCAGTTTTTCTCTTTTCACAGCAAGCTAGGATTTGTCTGGAACACCACACACTTCCACTGCAGACCTGGAGACAAAGGCAACTGAAAGAGGGAAAGGAAAATATAAAGGCTTGCAGGAGAAAACTCTTACATTTGATAGGTTTTAAATCAAGGACCTATTTCTGGATACTCCTGGTATCTTAAACAGGAGTGCTCCTTTGTGTTTAGGCACCTAAGCCCCGTACAACTTATTCCCCACTAAACATGCTGTTACTATAGCCACAGCTGTCCAGCTCCATCTGGGATGTAGCCACTGGTGTGCAGACACAAAGGGTTGTGTGCTTGTACATCTCTACCAACGTACAGTATGGTGCAGCCATGTACAGGTAGCTCACATGAGCCAGACATGCATGATTTATAGTCCTTGTCACTCTTCACCTCTCTTCCTCTACCTGCGCTGTCGAACTCAACACTAAAGCAGGAAGCTGTCGACACACTTCCTGCTTTCCTTTAGTTGAGACAGGAGAAGTCCTGTGGGGTCAGATAACCCATCTCGGCATACCCAGTCGTGCACACCATTTCCAAGAAGATAAAATTCTGTAATATGTCCTGGCTTAAGCTCTGCAATGCTGAATTTCTGAGGCAGATGTTGACATCTGTATGCCTTGGAACATGAAGGACTGCTAACCCTTTTTTACTCCAGCCAAAACACCCATGTCATGAGTTGTGTCATAGTCAACACTTACCACAGTTGCTTCACATATTGAAAAATGATCATGTTTAGCTGTTAGAAGTGTCAAACAGCAGGAGTTTGCCACCACATCCCAAATATAAACCTCAAAACAGCAAGTTCCACCATTCCATAACACTTCTGTCTCTCTTCTACTCTAAGGGTGTAGCTTTTTAGCTTTTGGAAGAGGCAAATGAGGAAAGCCCTCATCACATCTTCCTCACTGTTAAATGCACATTCTTTGCCCTATCCTTTTCTGCAACTGATATTCAAGTAGCAAATAGTGGCAGATTTGCTCTGCAAGTAATTCTGCCAGTTCCAGAACCATCACGACAACTTCATGCAGACAAAATTCTTTAAAGCCAGGCAAATGTTCCTTTCTTTCCTCTCTGCTCCCTCTCCCAGTTGCAGAAGCTTATTTTTCAACATTTGGCAACAGAACAGACACATTTGATCACAAAGGACAAAATCTGCTGTTGTTTTTCTTTCGAGCTTTCCTAATTAGGACTCCAGTTTTTGGAAAGGAAAAGAAAAGAATTGTACTGTGGTATAGAACTATCAATACTAACAAACAAGACACTTCTCCAGCTTTTAAAAATATTCTGTTTGAGGCTAAATCAGCACATCTAAAAGTGACCTATTTGGAATAAGTATGTGACACCAAGTTTGCTATTTAGGTCAGTATTTGTGCAATAATTCCAGTCTGTCCTGAAAACAGGAGTTTTGTTCACTTCAGAACATACAAGAAAACTAATTCTAACACCTACACACAAATCCCATCCAAAAATTTACTGGGGCAGAGAGCATGAGAGCTGTCTTGGCTATAATAAATTTCACTGTTAGAATGAATCTGATTTTACAGGAGCAATGCTCATTTTTAATTAAATTGAACCCAAGCCTCTGCAAACATGAATTCAAATCTTCTCTCACATATATGTATTTATTGCAGGAGTGATGTATTATGATTTGTCTCATTCTGAAACACCACCAAAAAGTCAACACTGCCAATACTCTGGAGAGGGGAAAGACTGCAGAGCAAGCATTCTTTGTAAAGGTCTCCTTTCAGGATGGAGCTTGTTATTTAAAAGTTAAAACGACATCAGCTTCTAGCATTTTTGGAGTACACAGAAAACAGACATGAATATTTTTTCATAGATATAAACCAAATTCAGCAATTTTAATGTAATATTTTAGCAGGGGTTTCCTTTTGCATTAACATCTATAATTAAAGCTTCCGTTACACTAGTAAGGATCAGAAACCTCAGTTTTCAGCAGCAAACATCAGAAACATGAAGGACTGCAGAAAAACAACCACTGAATATAAGCTAATACAAAAGTCACTTTCAAAACAAATGCCATTAAACAACATCTATAATCAAAATACAGTCTTAAATATTGTTCATAACAACTCATAAAAGTGCAAGTACTACATACAAAACCCAGGATTAAAGAAGAATCTGTAAGCATCACGTGACCTAGCCACTAAGAAGCAACCAGAAGCTCAGAGTTTGAGTGCCATGATATCTCACTTCATAAATTTGTTTACCTTTAGAAATAGAGTGTTTTACAGAGTATTTTCTTGGTTAGCAGTAATATTCCAAAAACTTTGAACTTGAGTGGTTTCTAAACACCTGAGGCAGAATACCTCATATAAATGTTGGCTTTTTTCCCAGCATGTGAATGTCAACTTGCCTGAACTATGGAGCTGAAGATTAAACTTCCTCTCATTTCTTTGTATATGTAAATCAGGTATGTTGTACCTTACAACTAAGCACCAGGACAAAACAGCATCAACCAGAGGAAATTTGAGTTACTTTTGTAGCATTACTAGTTTTCTGGTTTCTGTTCTTCAGGAACAGTGTTACTGTAAAGCACCTCCCACAGGACTGTCTTGCATTCAATCACGCTTGTCTCTGGTTTTCAGTCTAAGGATAGAAACTTCAAACATCAAAAAAGCTACTTGAAGTGGGCAAATTGCTATTTAAAAATTCATGAAGGCAGAACTCCAAGACTCAGGTTTGGGGGCTGGAGGGTGGGGTGCTGGGACAAATGCAAAATTTTTAACTTGAAGCATGTTTTACAAACTAAAAGAATAGCACAGCAAGTTTCTTCAATTCTGATAGTACGAAAAGGCACTTTAAACTATGTAATTTCTTTCCACTCTTACATAAGTAAAATGGGAGGTTATCATGAGTGTATGGGGGATATGTTCTCATGCTGGCTATCGTCCCAGTGGTGTTAGTCATTTGGGTGAACCAGAGAGAAGCACAGCATGGCACAGAACAAGCTTATGCTGCCAGTAATTTAGAGGGGGTTTCTGGCCATTTACCTCTACTTCTGAAGTTCATTGTTTTCGACTGTTTTCCTCACTCATTAGATTTGCCTTTCATTTATCTGATGTCAAACCCTCTGAAGATGAAAGGGTACTACTGTCCCAGAGAGAGCCACAAAGCAGCAAGAACTCAAAAACCTGACCAGCTGTGCTCCACCATCTCATAAAACATGGCTTGGAATTTTTACCTTGAAGCTTAACAGACCTAAGCAGATACATCTGAACAACTTCTTTGAAAAGAATTTTAAAACTTATTAGGAAAAGAAATACCTTAAATGACATGAAAAAGGATGCATGTGTTGGGAGGTCCATTAGTTACTGCTCAAAGAGAGGTTGACAAACAATCAAACCTCTTAAAGTCCACAACCAAGGCTGTATCATTGACAATAGGCTGGATAACACACTATCACAATCTAAAAAGGCAAAACCGGCCTAGTGTGACATGAATATCTCTCTGTACTACTACATAAAACTAAGTTGCTTTAACGTAGTAAAGAGCACGGACAATCATATCAAGTATAAAACTAATGAACAGTTTATGTCCAACTAGAAAACCAAAGAGAGAATGCTGGCAGCACAGCAGAACTTCTCACATGGTAAAAAAAAATGAAAATATAACGGCTCAAGATACACAAATTACTTTGGAGAGGATTTTTCAAAAAATTAGCATGGATGAAGAGATAAAACAGGTAACTATAAAAACAATCTTCCAAGAACACAAAGTGGAACGGAAAAGTCAAATGAAATAATGCAGGCCCTAAATTCCACAATTAATTGTGCTCCAAGCACAGTATAAAATATGCTTTACAAAGGTTTTAGTTAGTAACTTTTTTTCACTGACAAAATGATTGCTTATTGCTTATTAAAAAAAAATCCAACAAATATAAAACTAAAGAGATTCAGCAATATTTCTAAGTAGGAAAAAATCCTAGCAATTCAATATTTAGGTTCCATCTAAGGAATAAATAAAAAAGTAACCTGACACTATTTTAGGTTTTAATAACACTGAAGTTTTACTTTTTAAACTGAAATTTTGACAGTTATATTTATCATCCTTTTTGTTCAAATGATCGCACTAGATCCAGCCACCTGGGAGAAACGGGAAGAAGTTTAGCACAGCACTTTGTTTACACAACCATGGTAGAAAGAAGTCTGAAGGTAAATGCAGAAAAATTCACCTCTCTACTGCTGTTACCGAGAGCTCTCAAACTGAGTAATTTTGTGAGACACTAACGGCAGCAACAGCAGTTCACAACAGTCAATCCAAAAGAGGGAACGTAACATTGCATAAAAAAGACTGAGCTGGGGGAAACTCTGAGAACATTCCGTTTAGGCAAGAGTCAGGACTATTCTCACCTTTGATGCTTGTCGCAGCCATCGCAGATATTCAGTGAAGTTATCAAAACAAATGTAGTAGGTCTGGCTTTGAGGCCCAGAGGAGCTAAATGCTAAACAATGCTGGTGCTTTTTCACTTCTTCCACCTACAGCAGAGAGACAAAACTGTTAGTCAACAAAAATCAAAAGCCTCTTTGTAGAACTCCCCAGTGTAAAGTTAAAGTGTGCCCAAGAGGAGCTCATCAAGTAGAGCTGGACTAACAATCTCAAACATTCAAGATGGATCTTGGCTGTCAAATATTCACAAAATCTACACAGGTAAGGAATGAGAACAGAAGGACAACAGAACTAGAGGAGAAAACCATGAAGAACATCAACATTTTACTAGAGACAGAACACCATAATAGGTTGGCCAGTGAAACACATGGCTGTTTTTATGCAACCTAAAGAACTACAATTCATACTCCTGGTTATTAGAAACAGGCTTAACAAAATGGTTCTCTAACAGTCCAATTAAATTCTCTGGCATTTCTCAACTTGCTAAAAAACACCCAGAATACATCATTCTGCTATCATACATAAGAAGTCCCACACAACTTATGGTCTCAATGTCTCAGCACACATTCTGGAAAGCCTTTGCAAACCAGGAAGTGCAGAGTATTTATGGGGTTGAGGTAGAATATTTTTGAGTAATAATTTAAAAAACATTTAGTTCTGTGCCAAGCATCTACCTTCCAAGCTTTGTCAGCAGAAGCTCTCAGTACATTTTTCTGCACTTAGTTATCCTTTTCAAGATTTGTTGTCAGCTTTCTGCTTAACACAGTCTGCATGTGTTACATCACATAAGGCATTTCTGTGCAAAAACAACTTAGAAATTTCATGTTAGGCAATTTAAAAAGGTACACAATCTTCTCCCTTTTTAAATTTAAAAAAAATCTATGTTTTTCGTCTCAAAGAAAAGGCCAGTGGGAACCTGAATCCTGTCATCTCCAGCATCCTACAGCCAGGAACACAGTCCACTGTCAAGAGTTCACACCCTGTTGCTATAAGAGGACAATGTCTCTGCTTCAGTATCTCCAGGGAAGAGTTGAAGAATCATGTGAAGAATCAGGAAAGGAGACAGCTCTTAGAAGGCAGAACAACTTTTCACATTGCTAGTATAGAATAGTGAGAAATCAATTCTAGTCTGCATATATAATATTGTGAAGCTTGTTTCTCTCCCAATAACTCCTTAGAATTCAACTTTTCTGTATGTAAAGGAGGATACCCTCAGGTGCAAACTCACCCTCAAGCTAATGATTCTTTTCCCATTATCTTGGGTAAACAAGCCAAATAATAGTGTTCTGAAAACACTATTTAGGTTGAAATGGTAATATTGCAATCTTACTGTCTTCACTACAGTTTCACAGCATCACAGTGTGGTTGATGTGGGAAGGGAGCTCTAGAGGTTATCTGGTCCAACCCCCTGCTCAAGCAGGGACACTGACAGTCAGTTGCCCAGGACCAAGTCCATACAGTTTTTAAATATCTCCAAGGGTAATGAAGACTCCATCACTCCTCTGGGTAACCTCTGCCAGCGCTCACATTGAAAACAAAAAAAAAAAAAAGAATTTCCTTGTGTTCAGTCTGGAACTCCTGGGTTTCAAATGTAATCAATCAGAAAAAAGTACAGTTTCAGCTTTTCACAACTTAAAATGTTTGTTGCTATTAGCTTAAAACAGACCAGTACTCGTACAATGCTGAACAGTCAAAACTTCCCCAATGTTAAAAGTAAGCTCATGCCCTTATTGGTTAATTTTCAGGTCTCTAAGCATGGATAAAACCTGGATGAGAAGGCATGGCACAGATCATACACGACAGAGTTGCATGTATCCTTTGACTATGTACTACTGCACATATAAAACACATAACACTGCACACAAGAAAAAGAAATGGATTGGGCATCCATTGCTTTTCTATAATTTTAATTCAAACATCCAAAATTGTTAAATATGACTGGCCATAATCAAAAGTCATTTATATACTATGAAAATGCCACTTACAGATGCAAGCTTCTGAGGGGTCAGAATAATTGTAATTGAATTGCAATCTTCTCTGCATAAAGAGACAGGGGTTACCCAAGGAAATACATAAAATATCTTACTTTTCCACCAATTAAAGGGAGGACATGCATCTTTCCAGCCTGGCTTTCTTTTACTGATGAGACAATTAGGCATGTTCCACAAAGGATAGCTTGGCGTCTTGTCCATCTGTTGACTGGCAAATGTATTTTCCCTTTTCGAACATTGTACATTCCTGAGAGCTGAATCCGTTCAGAGCTGCCAGTGCTGTGAGGCTTTCCTGAAACAGAAACAAAAGCATCCACTTAACCACGTAAAATCTTTCCCTCTTTCACTTCAAGTTATCTTGAGACTTTATTAGCAAATTTTCAAGCTACAGACTGCAGCATGACAAATGAAGCACAGCTTCAAAACCATGCAAGGTGATTTAATATCAGCCTCAGCACAGGCTCTTTCATAGGCAGAGGTTGGTATCATGAAGGGCAGATCACATTAAATAATCTGCAGTAGGCACAGAAGTACCAATTAATGGCACCAGCCTTCTCTATGGAACCTGGAAATCAAATGCTCATCTGCAACAGTAAGTAATTGGTTACTGCTGAGTTCACATTGCCTGCTTAGTAACTGCAGAAGGGGGTGATGGCACTGTATGCTGAACAGTATCTTTTCATTTCCATGTCTCTTCTGGTTGTGCTCTGAATAGGTTCAACAGCTTCCCAAAGAATTCAGTTCCTACTTTCCCCAGCCCACTGCGCTCAGTCCAAACCCCACAGTAAAGGTAATACAATCAGCCACAACGCAAGCATATGCAACCTAGATGAAAACCCTGCTTCAGTTTGAGCAGAGCTTCAGAATGCTCCAAAAATTCTTTCATCTGTATTACAATGAATTTACTATTTATAATAATTCATATTATGAGCGTAACTACCAATTAGACCAAATCTGTTGAATGATTTTAAATGTCTCGGACTCTACTAATCTAAACTGTTAGTAAGATTCTACTCTGTAGAAACCATCATGAGCAATGGTAACAAAAAAAAAAGCAAGCATCTCTCATCTCTGCTCTCACAGGACCATGTTCTTTTAGGAAGTAAAAGGGAAGAAGACCAATTTGTATATTCTTAGCTGAGGTATTTATCTACATCAAGATACCCTATCAAACCCTGAACACTCAAGCCCAGATCTGAGTCATCCAAATATACTAAGTCTTTCGCAGATAGAGAAAAGAGCTACTCATGTTCAGGTTAAACCAGTTCAAATTTATATAAGAACACCAGTGTTGCTGAAACTTTGAGAGGTAGCTTCCCTGGACAAACAACCCAAAGGCTATGTTAATTCCAAGCAGCTTCCCCATTGTGATAAAAGATAAACCACCCGTTTTCCTCCACTAATATTTACCAAAATTCTTAAATACAAGGAATTAATAACTAGTCAGGACTCCAGAAAAGCAGAGAGTTGATCTTGTCTTTAACCCTGGTATTTCAGACAAGTGCCAACTGAACTTCAGCAGCGACAAATGCTGCACACTATTACTTCAACTTGCTATTATTCCTGCTTGCATGTCAGCTCATCTGTCTCAATGAGTCTGCTCTTGCCTTCAAATTATCTACAAAAAGACAGAAGACACCTACCACATGCCTTATCCACTGCTATTTTCTCACCCTTGCTTACCCTGCACCAATTCTTGTCCTTATCTTTAAAAGCAGATTTTGTGAATCTTCCTGCCAACTTAATGAGCCAACATTTGGCACAGTTACCCCCAAGGCTTGCTCTGCTCTAATAAACACTAGCATTTAAGCTACCAATATCTGCCAGTTTGGATACGCAGGAACACTGCTGTTGCTTGAAGCTGAAAGACTGAAACTTTAATGCCCACAAGGTATTGGCTCCAAGAAAGCAGTAATTTCACTGCCAAGCAAATTCATTTCCAACCACAGAAGCTGTGGATAAACTCTTTGCCCAACGAAATACAAGGAAATAGAGGACATCCATTCTGTGCAAAGCTGCAAGATGACTGATAGGGAATACAAGTGAGTAAATTAGACAATTCAGCCTTAACAAACACAAAAGCTGAATCAAACATTACATTTGAAATATGAAACATTTGGTTCTTAAAGTAATTGATAATTTAACTCACTTGTGCAGAATGATGGGCTTCATGCCACAGAGCATTGATTAAAGAATTAACCACACACAGAAACAATCAAATCTCTGCAATGGAGTAAAATGTGTCTGGTAAATATTAATATTTTTGTATAAAGAATACTTGTATGGGGTCTGGGCAGTTTCACCTCAAGCATTATGTTTTATGATCATCTTCAGAAGTTTGTTTCTGACCGTGCTCTCTAACTTCACTGGAAAAGCACAACCCACTGCTGACTGAACCCCTTAAGACTGCAAGGCATTCCCTCAATCTCTTAGGAAGACAAGCTCATTTAGCATTTCAATATAGCCAAATGCAACTTTACACATCCAGGAACAATGGGCATGATTTGTAATTAATACAGGTAGACTTGTGTCCTGAAAAACACCACGGGGCTTCAGGAATTCTTCAGGATTATGTTGGATAGCAGAGCACAAACTCTGCTGCAGTGCAGCAGCCAAGAGGCTCGGTAAGAAACATCATTCTGGAGCAGTTGAGAAGTAACATTACCCCTCCTAGTCTAGTGGTAAAATGAATACCACACCGGATACTCACACTTCACAAAGGGTGCTGAAAAATTAGTCTTGGAAAAAAGTTACAGGGGAAAAATTCAGATGCCTGAGAAACCTGCTTTCTAGAACCAGACTCTCTAGAATTAGCTACATGAAGTTAGGCACAACTGGACTTGTAAAACTACTCAGAAGTCTCTAAAAGGTAGTTCTTAAAATTTCATATAAATTCACAGAGGTTGTAAGCCACAGTAACAATTACTATAATTAGCGAAGGTTTACTAGAAAAGCCAGAACAGAGCTATTGCTAGAAATAATAATGCTAGGTATGAACTGTATTTTCTCTCAAACTTCATATTTTATTGGAAAATGACTGGGATAAGAACCTTTAGTTATTCCTGTGAATACATTTAAAAATTTAAAAAAAAAAAAAAATGAACAACCCCTTGAAACTCAAAGGAACCCTTCAAAGTATTTAAGGTGCTTTTTCCCAGAAAGTACTACCCTTTGCTAAGTGAAAGCTTAGATGCTTGATGAGAATATACAGAAATAAAACACTGGGCCTATTTCATCAAAGCAAATATCTTCTTTCTATCTATTCTTGTCTACTTCGCTACATACTAACCATCTGGTTGGACCAGATGATCTTTCAAGGTCCTTTCTAACCTAGACTCTTCCACGATTCTATAACTTGAAAGGTCCATGTTTAATATTGGATCACATGTTGTTGCCTGAGATGCAATCTGCTCACATACTCAGTTTTCTTCCTGCTTAAGAGTTGCAATAATTGGTCTTTGACAGTATCACAGTGTTCCAATATCATGCAAGGGCAGGGGGGAGAAGATTAAAAAGATGTCTTATTTTGATTCTCAGAAGAGGTTATTCAAGGACATACCAACTAGTTGTGGAGCCAGACTCTTAAATCTGAAGAAGTTTTGCAGGTAATTACAAGCAAAAGCTGTTTGAAAAGCAGAAGCCTCGCCTACTGAAAAATAAGCTTGGACAGACTGTAGCTTTAAAGAGCTCAGATACTTTCTGCCAAGAGAGCATAAAAGCAGGAAAAGTTTAAATGACAGTGAGCTCTGCCACAGTAACAAGTGTAAAGCAATCTAAGGCTGGCTGTTCCTCACTTCAGGGAAAAGCAGCAAGTGACAGAATCTCCTGCAAGAAGGCTCACCCCTGACAGGCTGGGGAATAAAGGACAGGGGAAGGGCTCAGAATTGTACCTGCTTTCTCTATGACCTGGAAAATAATCAAATAAGAAGGTAAATGACCTTTTTCTTCCAATTGCATGGGAGAGATGGGGGGCAATTTGGAATACACCAGAATGCCTTCAGGCTAAGAATCAAACACCACAAATTATGGCCTAACTACAGTATCACCAGGTAACCTGCCAGTGCCAGTGGAAGCACTATTTCCAATAAAAGCATCAGCAGTTCTGAAATTATGTTCCTCAATCTGCCTTACAGACCTCTCATTCAAGTCTTAGAAGGCCGTACGAGATTCACATTCAGACTTTTCTTCAGTTTTAACTAACTCTGAAGGGAGCAGATGAGTTTTCACAGGAGCCTGTGATAATCATGTAGATAAAATGGTAATGATGATCCTTTGTGACTTGGAACAAATTTGAATCCTGCCAAAAACTTCAAATGTAATTACTGTTGTACTGATCAGAGTGGAGGCAAATATGCCAGAATAACTAGAAGAGTTGCATACCAGAAAAGATTTTTTCAGATGCTAGGCCCAACCAGAGCAGTTTGAGTATTCTATCAGGAAACCATAAAAAATTTATCTTTTTTATTCCTTGTCAGGTCTCCAAGACTACAGCAACTTCTAAGCAGCCCCATAACAGGACTTTTGTTCTGTACTAGGCATTAGAGGAGATGCCTCAAGGAATTATGAACAGACCACTCATTTAGCTATCTTGATATTCATGCTTGAATTCCTCTATTTTAGCCTGTCCTGAGTCCAGGAGGGAAATTACTGGTTATTCACAAGGACAAAGAAAACCAAGGAATTTGACTGAAACAGGAGGACTGTCACTAGAACCACAAAACCTACCCTGCTTCATAGAAGCATGGCTGGAATACGAGTGATCTTTACAGAAGTGATCTTTCCACAGTGTTAAAGAACTAAGACCTCACCACAACCAGCCTGAGGAAGCTCCCGGCATGCAACATACTAACATCCTGCCTAGTGCAAAGACTTAAAAGCTTATTAAATAAATACCCACAGCCACTTGCTTTGGATACTAAGTAAAGCTCTTTATCCCAGGAATGAAGGCATATGGAATACATTACCATCAGAAGTTATAAAATACCAGCTCATTACAGGACATAAAAGTACTTGGGGAGGAAAAAAAAAAGCCTCTCTGGAGGTATACAGCTGATTAAGTTCCAAGTACTTATTATTCTCCCCTGTTTGAGAAGTATAGCCAATAAAGTCTGCCTCTAAACAACAACTTAAGATACGACCAAAGTAAGAGCAGGGAAAAGTGTTGACATAAGAAACACATTTGCTTCCATGCAGTGGGTTGTGGTTTGATGGGATGAAAACTAAAAATTCCTCACAACCTGCAGGGTACAGGCAGCCTGATCAGCTTGAGAGACTGCCCACCCTGAGTTGTCTCAGGTATTCATCAGTGGTAAGAGAAGCTTAAGTTAACATTCAGTAGGAATACTGTCTAAGTTTGAGACTTTTCAGAAGTGACTGAATGACTCTGTGTGCCTAATTTATGGATGTAATTTTCCTGCTGCAGCTGTCGCCATCTGCACAGTGTTGCGCTCTGGCCTGAGGCCAGCATTGCATCAGCCCTACCACATCAGCTGTTCCACACAAGCTGTCTGCAAGCCCTTTCAGACAAAACAAGACTGCTTTAGTTTCTTACTTCTCTTTCTGAATGAGAGGCCTCAGGGACAGCTCATGGTGAACAGTTCAGCATGGAGAGCAGAGGAATGGCATGTAGGAGACAGAGCTGTGACACAGTGGCTGCTGCTGGAGAGGATGTGGAATCAAACCCACCTATAACTTCCAGCAAGTCATTTCAGAAATAAGATATTTCACATGTGAACATTCTGTGAAAATCAATTCTTGTATGCATTGGAAAAAAAAGAACACCCCCCATTCAGTTTTTAAAGTTTTAGTCTAAATCCACTTAGTAAAGTCAGGCTGTTTCCTAGCTGGTCGGATGAAAACAGCATGGTGGGTGGCAGCCCGTCAGTTCACACGTCACAGGTTCCCACAAATTTGAGACTCAACAGTGGTCTTGCCTAAATGTAAGTGCAAAGAGGCCTCAATTAGCTCAAAACAGTGAAAACCCTTGAGTGTCTTTGCCCACCTTTTGGGAAACTGCCACAATAGCTGTTGCTGACTGCCAGATCACTTTGCAGATTTCTACTTTTGCTCAAGTTCTTTCATTGAATAGAGATGAAGCTACTGCCTGCAATGTTTTTGAAGCTTCTCAGTCATGTAAGGCTGTTTCCCCTTTCATTCTTGTCAAAATAAGGACAGCAGTTCCAGCTTCAGGCAAGGCCTAGCGCAATGACATGTATAAAAATAAAGCAGCAAAGCACAAGTAAAATCTCTGAAACTATTATACTGCTCTCATTTTTATTTGAAACGTATGAAGAAACTTACATGCTTATTAAAAGTATTTTTCTTTGTGAGGGTCCACATTGTCATAATTTCAGTACAAAGGCAAAGAATTAGGAGCTTTTACATTTAACTAAGACCAAGGATTCACATTGTAGTCTCTACCAGTAGGATGCTTTTGCAAAGGTAACAGATCAAGGTATATATATAACAAACGAAGTTTCACCTGGCAAACCATTCCAAAATCAGCACTCAAATCTACTTACACTTGTAAAAATTCCTGTAAGATTTAACACAAGGCTGCTGACTGAATCTATATTGCTCTGTCAAAGAGGGACTCTGTCACCAGTATGGTGTTCTTAAGGGCACGTAACTATTAGCTTAGTTATATAGTTTACTCATTACACTCCTCGTTTTGCTGAACTCTGTATTATATGGGTGCTGGGGGAAGCTCTGAAGTAGTTAACTTTCTTAGAGGAATTAGCTGTTCAAGCTCTACTGCTTGAAGGCTGTTACCTTTTCACCTGAAAAACAAAAGCAGATCCCAAATGCTGGATTTTACTGAACTATGGTAACTTTTTTCTTTAAAGAAACATTCAGTATGAGACAAAACTGGCAGAGTAAAACACAGAAAAGCCTTTAGTCTTTGTGAAACATGTTCCTCCTACTTTACAGGAAGATCATCCTTGAAAACAAGCATTATCTGTATATGATATGTTACTAGTTTTATAGCAATAATCCTGCCTTCCACTTCAGAGTAAATTCTCACTGGAGGAGAGGTTTGTATGTATTTCATAATCCAGCATGTATCCTACTTCCCCCACTGAGATGGAGTTCAATGTTTCTTCACTTGATCTCACAAGACTCGCCATTCTCCACACTGAAGCCTTAAAACCGTGATATTAACACTTCAAAGAATAACATAGGAAAAATTTAACAAAAATTACTTTTCTGGAAAGCTTTTCTATCAAATGCTATATATATATCTCCATGGAAAATGGCTGCAATAGCTTTATTGTCAAAACCTATCAGCCTACAATAAGTAAAAGCTTCTGAAGAAAAACCTAACAGCGATTTAGAAGATCATTTAAGAGCCTTTTTAACCGGTACAACTCCTATACTACCACAACTACAAGCTTGTAGAAGCAAACCTCCCTAAACACAAATTCACCCCCAATACACTGAAAACCCATCTGTTTTTAAATTCTTCATTCCATCTATCCCTACAGACTACTCCTGCAGCTCACATTCAAACTCCAAGACCTATGCGTTTCCATCCACTTCACTTGTCTGCAGGACATCCAAACAAGTTACATGCAGGCAGGTTTGTTTATTTAAGCAAAAGAATGAGGCTCACAAAGCACACTAGGTGTCCCAACTTCTGCTTGCAATGAACTATAATGGGGTGCAGGCTGAATTCTGTTGTTATGCCCAAATACTTAATTTTGCAGATTGAAAAGGGGGGAGAGTCACCTGCTTTTCAGCAGCAAAACTCAATACCAACTTCATTGGGAAAGCATCATTTGACACCTCTGCAAGGAGAAATAACTGAAATATCCTTAAAATAAACCATCAAGAAAAAATATCATCTTCCTCCTATGTTTTAACACAGTTTTGAAAAGCTGCAATATTGATCTAGAGGCTTCCAGGAAGTATTATCTAAAACAACTTTCCCATCTTGAACTTAGGATTCATTTAAGGAAGCTACTAAGTTCTTCAGTGACACTGTCTACCTAGTGTTTTTGCTCAAAGTAAATTTAGAACAGAATTAGTCTTACAGTGGGAAGATTTGTGCTAGTACCCTATTATATTTCTTTAAAAGAATACTTTAGCAAGGCATTTCAAATCATCCTTTATTAAGATGGCCTCAAGAAACTCCACTTTCTGAACAGATTTACAATTCTATGCAGGGATAATAAACGGTGAAAATGTAATAGATGGGGTCAAAAACACTAGGCCTTACAAACTTGCCAGTACTACCACAACTTGCATGGCAGCACATACAGCTTCTGTAGGATTGGATCCAATGAATACTCAACTGATCTTTGCCCTTTCTCCCCAGTTCAGCCCCCATAAAACACAGCTGAACAGAATGCTGGAGATGCACATTTATTTTTGTGAAGTCATGCAAAAATTGAATTCTACTTGTTATGCTCCCAATGCAAAATAAAACCACAAGCACAAAAAAAAATCCCTGGAATCCCAAAGGATACTTATCCTTTCTAAAGCAATTGCTGTACTGGCAAAAGCTCTGAGGGTAACCAACTGTTTTAGGCAAAGCTGGAGTCTTGATGGAATCAAAGAGCAGAATTACGCTGATGACTCGGCTGAAGTTAACAGCGGCTTTCAGGTTTTATCAGTGTTAGATGCTGATAGAGGTTCAAACCCAAGTTGGAATTGCTTTCAAAAAGCTTGGAGCCAATGCCTTAGTGGCAGTAAAAATGGTTAACAAAGGACACAAAGGATGTGCATATCCTGATGTTATCTGCCTTAGCCAGCCTTTTGTTCTGATCTCTTCCCAGGCTGAGAGGGGGAGGAAGACGGGCGCCGGTGGGGGAAGGGGTCGGGGTTTCTGCACTTTTCTGCGCAGGTCAGGAGCTCAACAGCTCGGTGGAGGAGGACAGGAGACACACGCTCCGATCCTGGCAT
>WBMV01000627.1:0-35603 GCA_013396655.1 Campylorhamphus procurvoides
CTTGATGAAGAAAACGGCATCTAGGTCCACTATTGTACCACTGGAAGCCTATGCAAACTAAGGCGACTGAAGGCCCACACTAAGACCCTAAATCACCTTGTCCATGTGCTGCTTTTTGCTGATGATGCCGCCCTGGTTGCTCACACAGAAGCAGCTCTGCAGCGCTTAACATCCTGCTTTGCAGAGGCTGCTGAGCTNGGATCACCTCCTCTCTAAGATTGTGCTCTATGGTGAACTCTCCACTGGCTGCCACAAAAGAGTAGACCCAAAGAGGAGATACCTTGGCTCCCTGAAGCCTCAGCCTTGGCCGTATTGATCACCATGAATGGTCCACTCTGGCCTCCAGTCATGAGAAATGGAGACATACCATTCATAATGCTGCTGCTTCCTTTGAGAACACATGCAGAATCAGTCTTGAGGAAAAAAGATAACGCAGGAAGAACCGTGCCTTGCCAGTAGTGCCAATGGAGACTTTCCACTGTGACTTTTGCAATCAGACTTGCCTATCTCACATTGGCCTTTTAGCCACCAGTGTGCTTGTAGCAAGAGTGGGTAGAGCCCTTGCAAATCTTCATTCGCGAAGCCCAGCCATGATGATGATGATGAGCTTTCACTGACAATAGTTGCTTAGAGCACATTTTTCGGGATGATGGGGCAGTGTGTTTATGTGCTTAACATGACAGAGGAAAGCAGGGTAGTAGAACTGTTCAAGAGAAATGGTCAGATAATAGTTGCCAATGGAGATTAAAGAAAAACAGTTTCTTCAAGAATCTGGTGATGACCAATTTTTGAATGTGAGCCATTAACACTTCTAAAAATATAGCCCCTTTGCTAGTGTTTTAATTGCAGAAGGAAATGCTGCAGCAAAGTATTAATTGTATAATTTGCCCTCTCAAGAATATAACAAATGCTGTTTATTTGAGGAAGAATTATCAAAATGCTACATAGAGAGAGCTACACTATTGCCGCTGTCTTTCTTGAGATGTAGGCCTGAAAGATTTCTTACCTCTGCAAATAGTTTTCAAGTTTTCTGAACATAACAGAAATCCTAAATACAATCTCTTTCAAAATGCCTTCATGTCAATGGTCAAAGCTATATACACCAAAAGACTAGTTGAGATTATGTCCTAACTTCTTTTCTTCTGTGTAAGAAAAATCTCTGCCTTTTAGTGTAGTATGTCTGGTAAATTCATAAGTGCTAGCAATCACTTCAGAAAGAAAGTACAGCTATAGAAATATAGAAATGGTTCAATGCAAAGAAGTATCTGCAAGGAGAAGTCCAATATTTAGCTGTCTTAAACATGGTGAGATGATAAGAATTTTTTTTTTTAATTTATCATTCCATCTTGGAAAAATGTATTTTTCACATTATCTTCATATTGTGTTAAAAATATTGGGAGTGGGAAGTTGGGGGGTATGTATGTATAACAGCATTTATTGTTTTATTCCTGACATTATTGGTTGTACTGATCTCTGAAGCCTTACCATGTTATATCCAGGAATGGCCTCAGATCATTTGCCAAAAACAACACAAGCCTTACCATCACTTGTCAAAAGCTTGCTAACATTTTATACCACTTGATAGGAGTGGGCTTGAGCACAGTCAAGAAAAAAAAACAAAGCCAGAGGGAATTTCCAGTTCAGTATTTACAGTGAGCAGGAGTTTTGTAACTGTATATTTGTCACATATATTTGGATGTCAAAGAGAACATGAGGACATGATGTACTTTCAATTCAGAAAAATCAGATTCGAGGAATGAAATTTTCTTGGACATTCCATTTGTACCTACTCTACATATTACACAATTTATTTACATATTTCAGATTCTGAGGATTTCTGTATCTAGTTAACTTGCCATGCATATTTGAGAGAGAAAGAAATTGCCCAGAAAGAGTCAGTTTCTTGTATTAATCTCTGACAAGTGTAGGAGACAGTTCCTACAATCTTAATCATATGAGCAGCATGTATTAAACCAAAGGGGAATATTTGCTGTTAATCAGGATTTCATAGAGATAATGTGAGTTCTGCTGACATTACAGTAAATAGAGAATCCACAGTCTTATAGTCACTCTATATTCAGCTTGTGATATTTCCAGTGTCTAAATCACCTATTACCAAAGTCTATATTCACAAGCATAATGTCATTTCCTAATGATACTGCAGCAATCTAGGATTTAATCAGCCTCTGTTGGACCATACAACTCAGCTTCAAGATTTTTTCCATCAGTTATACCTTATCCTAGCCTGAAATCCATAACAGGCAAACCTACAGTGGAGTTATCTAACATGTTTCAAGATTTTGTCTTTGCCTCTCTTTACCCTTTCACATCTTTGCAGAAGCTTTGGCTCCCAGATGCTGTGTTACCACACATGCTTCAGTTCCACTAAACTGCTATACAATGCAACTGCCTAATGTTGCTTTGCTCTATACATGTAGTTGACTGCCTGGATTTCTTTTGGCTTTCACATTTCAAAGAGAAAACCCCTAAAGAAACAATATGACAAAGCCTGAGGTGGAAATCTTCTGGAGAAGAGGCTTCCTCCATTCTCTTACACATGTGAAAAAATGGCTAATTTGAATGAGATTGGCTGAATTATCATGCTTAGTTTGACTGCCATGGAATTACGGTTTGAATGAAAGCTGTTATATTTTATGGGAACTGACAGGACTTCTACTTATCTGTCATGGAAAGCAAGAGCTTCTCCTTGGCTTATATGTTTGAAATAAGCTTGCTATGTTCCAAAGAATGATATTTTTTCTTTTTTTCCCCCATCTTATTTTTAAGTCCTAGAACTTCCTAATATATTGAAGTGTTTAGGTATTCACGGTACAATTATGTACTATAGCATGTAAAGACACTATATACAGGATTTATACCTTCCTCTCTGTATAGGAAATATATGTCTATCTTTTTAGTTCTATGAAGGGTGCAGATATATGCATATATGAAAGTTTCTGTGTATACAGTTTACCCAATATTGTTTAATTCTACTTAGAACACCTAAATATTTCAATATATAGGAAGGGTGTTTATATGTGTACATACACATACATTTATGGATGATATAACATCGAAAACTGGCATTTCAAAATTACTTAGGCTGCAAATTCTGAGTTCAAGTTTGCCAAATTTGAGTTTCTGTAGTTTTTGTAACAATCCTGATTTCATTTTGAAGAGAGGTTTAAACAGAAACTTTTAAAAGTTTCATAAAAATGGCTGGTGCTCTTGGATTATTTGTATAAGGTTGAGGAAATAAGAAAGATAATTTGGTCTGAATTACACATCTAATGAACTTGAGAAGAACTTAGCACAATGTAAAACTGTGCAACAGTATAAATGGAAATCAATTGGATTGATTTTTGAAGAACTTGCTGTACTGCTGCCATTTCAAAACTCAATTAAACACTGTGTTTTGTGATGGGGTCATTAACTGATCAATAGTTTCACCTTAAGTATAAAATTTACAGATTTTTGCAATGCATTTTATGACTTTTAAAACTAATGTAGTTGGAATTATGAATCCACAAAATGCTAGTTTACATGATGAATCACTGTAAAAAAGATATTACTCTTTCACAGCTGTCTGAAAAATTTATCTGCATAGCTTACATGGGTGCTAATGGAACCACACCTACATAAGATTTACTGTAACCGTCCTGAGATTTGGCACAATAGCTATGAAATCACCAGTTTGTGTGGTGTATTTGGTTTAATTGGTAAGGTTTTCATATGTTGGTGGGGTGCTGCAGGGTTGGTCTCCATGAGAAGACACCAGTGGCTGATCCTTGTCATACACAGCAGGCTCCAGTGGATGATCTACTGAAGAAAACAGCTGAGCCTATCAACTAAGCTGATGATTCTCATGTGATAACATATTTCAGAGTGGTCAAAAACTGTTTCATGGCAGCTGTATGACAGAGGGGTGAGAAAAATGTGAAAAAAACACCTCAGCAGGCACCAAGGTCAGTGAAGAAGTGGGAAGAGGTATTTTGTGTGCTACAGAAGAGATTCCATTGCAGCCTGTGGGGAAGACCATGGTGAGGCAGGCTGTGTCTCTGCATTCCATGGGGATCCGTGGTAGAGCAGATATCCACCTGCAGCCAGAGGAAGACTCCATGTCAGAGCTATGATCCTGTGGAGAGCTCATGCTGCAATAGGCACCTGGCAGAATCTTTGGTCTTATGGATAGAGAATCCTATGTTGGAACAGGTATTTCGGCAGCAGTTGCACTACTGCAGTACTTCAGTGTGGAAATGTCCCACACTGAAGGCATTGGTTCCTGAAGGACTGCACCGTGCTGCTGGAAGAGTTTGTGAAGAACTGCAGTCCACAGAAAAGACCCACTGGTCCCACTGCTGCTGGATAAGTTCATGAAGGACTTCATCCTGTGGAAGTGACCTAAGCTGGAACAGGGAAAGAGTGTGAGGAGGATGAAGCATTAGAGACAAAGTGTTACAAACACACTGCAAGTTGTGTTTCGCATTCTCCTACACTGCCCAGGGGAAAAGAAGTGGAAGAGTCAGAGGTGAAGCTGCACCTGGGAAAGATGGAGGGATAGATGGAAAGTATTTCTAGATTTATCCTTATTTTTCATTATTCTATTTTGTCTAATTGGCAATGAATTGAAATATATTCCTCTAGTTGAGTCTGTTTTTCTCATTATAATAATTGTGGAGTTGTTTCCCTGTCGTAATCTTAATGCATGACCTTTTGGTTGTATTTCTTTCCCTTGTCCTATTGACCAGGAACAGTGACAGCAGCTTGGTGAGCACCTGGTGTCCAGCCAAGGTCATTCTACTGCAGTCATTGTACTGGTGCCCAGCATGGGAATATTAAGAACAGGAACTGGGAGAGTTAACAAAACAGGGACTGAACTTTGCTAGAGAGTGGAGTAATTAGGTGGAACTCCTGTTGTAATTGTGGTGAAGTAATGGGGGGGTAGTATGTGCAAATTGCAGCAGGGCTTCTGGTAGGAAATATAGCCTAGTCAGGACCCAATCTGAGTAGTCTGTTTCTGAAGGATTGCACCTCTCATCAAGGATACTATGCTGGAGGCTGAAAAAAAGTCTGAGGAGGAAGAAGCTGCAGAGAGGACCTATTAAAGACAGCAGAATCCCCATTTCCCATCCTTCTGCGTTACTCAGAGAAGGACAGGTAGAAGAATTGGGAACAAAGGAACAAAATTGAGCCTAAGGCTGGGATAAGGGTGCTTTAGTTTTCCTCTTTGCTTCTCACTACCCTACTCTACTTTTAATTGTTAATTACCAGGTCAAGTCTGTTTCGCCTGTGACTGATTTCCCTATCTTTTCCTCAAACCCTAAGCTTTTCTATCCTGTTTTCTCCTCAAGTCTTGTTGAACAGGGTAAGGAAGGGAGTGTTTTGGCACGCCCCTAGCAGCCAGCCAAGGTCAACCTGCCACATGCAGCATGATGCCATGTTGTTACTTCAGACTTACAAAATTGACTTACTTTCCCTGAATTTATTATTTAAAAACAGTGCAGTTAAAAGAGAGGCAGAATTTTTGAGAATCTGCATATTGTCTAAGGATATCTTTAAATTGATTTCATATGTGATATCCCAGAAACATGATGTTATACTGATTCAGCTACATAATCAAACACAGAGTGGACAACATGGAACCACACTTATGTCAATCTTTCCAGATGGACTAATACTGCTGTCTCTGAAGTAGAGGAGAGCATATTAGTGGTGAACAGAGCGCAAGCAATCAGTGAAGCTATGCTGTCAGACAACTTGACAGCTCAGACCTGGTTTAAAGTAAAGTCTACCCTTCAGCTCCTGCTCATCATCAGCTGCTAGTTAATGCATAAGATTTATTATCTCTAGGGCTTCTAGAGAAATCCCTCAGAAAAGTGAACTACTCAGTTGGGAAGACAATGACATTATGGAAAAAGCCACTATTTTATAAATCAAATTTTTATACAAATGTTCCACTTTGAATGTGAAGGCTAGAATATTCACCTGCAATGGTGTCCACCGTGAAAAGTCTTGCAGTGTTAATAAAATATTATTTAAGTTTATTTCTGAGATATGGAACTTCCTTTTAAATGCAGGAGCTGAAGATGGGTTCTGGGAATCTATGCAATGCTGAAGAAGAAAACACAATCATCAATACAATCTTTTCTGTGCTTCTTCCACACCCACAAAAAAGTTTTATTATTAACTTTATTATTCTCATTGTGTTTTCAAATGTACCTATGTGATATATATGTATGGGAATGGGCTAGAGATCCTAGTCAAGAGTACTTTTCAATAGTAAGAGGATGGGTGTGAGTTCAGTTACACCTTCCTTTAGATAGTTTTTTTAAAATTATTCTTCAAAAATCTTGCATCTTCTTTAGCAGAGTACAGGAACTGAAGTGCGCAGCTGTTTTTTTGAGATTCAAATTTTCAAGTCTTCTTATTTGATTGCTGTCCTCTTTTAAGACTTTACATACCCAGATGAAAAGTAATTGATTTCATCTGTAGTTGAAGCATCTAGGATTCAATACTAGTATTGCATTCTGCCATTACTTCCTAGATTTTCTCCTTTGGCCTCACACTATATGATATCTTATGAATACCATTATTTTCTCTCACACATTTTAGGAACAGTTTGCATAATTTTTGTAGCATTCATCTTCTCTTTTATCTGGCAGCATTATTTTTATTATCATTACTGCTGATTTTTCCTGAACTATTTTCTTGGACTGCATTTTCAGAAAGGTTCATGCTGTTAAATGTCATCACATGGAGGCCCACTTTCTGCCCCTAAATGCTGTGTGGCTGTCTGATTTAACTGTCTCCTAGAATTTCTCTAGTCAAACCCCATTGTTTTACATTTTCTTGTAATTTTATTGCCTGTACCTGATTCAGTTTTGTTGTTCGAATTGAATATTCTTCGGAATTCTTTCCCCTCCCTTTTGAATTTGAACTTTATTCAACTGAGATATGTTTCCAGGCTGTCTCAGTGAATTTAGAATTATCTGGGATGTCAGCCAAAGGTGAATTGATTCAGAGGTGATTTCTAGGCTGAGTGGTATTTTGCCTCTTTCCTGTCAAGTGTCATCATTAAAAGACAAAACAAAATTCTAATAAGACAAGTTTATTCACATACTTCATTCTCTGTAATGTAATTCTTAAGTATTTTATATGAGCAATAGAAATTCAGATATTTATTACTTTGTACAGATATTGCCAGAGTTGAATACCACTGTCCTATTCTGAATGATGTCTATTGAAATAGTATCAGCATTAATTACATATTTGTCAGGCTGATTATTTTGTCTCTCTTGTTGTTGAGAATATAGGGGTTCCCTCCTTCCATAGAAAGCGCAATTAAAACTGATTACATCAGAAGTGGGAAAAAAAGCTGCTCTGACTCAGAGAATTATTTTCATTCTGAGAAATTAAAAATAATATGCATTTTTAGTTTATTTTACAATACTAATGCTTAAATAAAGCAGCATGCTTTTTCATATTACTGTATGTTGTATTCTATATGAAAATAAACTTTTTAGTAGTTAAGAGAGCCCACTTTCATCTCCCTGAAAATTGAAGTTCTAGTGTCTTTCAGACAAAAGGAAAGGGAAGAATAAAATTCAGATGTTTTCAGTACTATTACAATGGACGAGAAGCAAAAATTTAGTTTAGATTGGGTTCAAAATGCCTCAAGAATTGAGTAAAAATGCTCAAAAAGGATCAACCTCCAACACTGAAAAGAAATTTTGAATCCCTTTATTTTGGCTATTCTGCTTGTCATACCAAAATTGAATTTTTGAAATATATTTGAAATGTATTCTCCAAAAGTCAAAACACTCAATCATAATAATATTTTAAATTGAGGTGACAATGTCCAATGTGTATGTCAAAAACCTGGTGTTGACATAACAATGCTAGTGGTGAAGTATGAAAGAAGATAAATTATTCTGTTTCTAAAACATTCTATTTCAGAGTCAGGACTTGCTTCTTTTCAAATTTTTGGAGTTCTTTACAGCTGCTGCTTCCTGAAGCATACATAGTGATATATGATCTAGATTTCTGCTAAAAGTAAGAAGAAATTAAGAGAAAGGAAGTGTTGGTTAGCTTTTACAGAAGTAGTCAGTGAACTTAAATCATTCAGTTCCTTAAAAACAGTAGCTCTGGAAAACAGGGTAGTATTCTCCACAAAAGACAACAGCTATCAAACACTGTTACCATCTGAGAATGTGAATGAAAAATAATTAAAACCCCAGTTATTGATAAATCAACTTTGTTTCATTTTGGTGATTCTTTTGTATTAAACTTATTTCAGTCATAAATACTGAAGAAGAAATATTTTTATAGCATTTTCCCAGACAGAATTCTACAGAGATCTATTTTTCAGCAGGGATCCATTTTGGACAAAATAATTCACTGGTGTTTATCTAGAAAGAAGTTTTAGCCCTAGAGTATCTATTAATTTCTTGAAAGTCCTTAGGTGAAACACGTATTCAGAGGTACTTTGGGACAAAATTTGTAATATTTTAAAACTTATCTGCATGGATTTATTTGCAAATCTTTAAAAAACATAATTATCTTATTATGATGTCATTAAGATACAGTTTCTGTGTAGGCTGCAATATGAATTGCTAAAAGGAATAATTTTAAAGCCATTAAAATGAAAAGAGCTTGCCTCAAGCTAAACATCTACGTGTTCTTTAGTAATATCTAGTTTTTAATCTATATATAAGTAGCTGATTACTAAAAATTAATGCAGCAACCAATTGACACTAGCTAAGTTACATTATTAACTTGAAGATAATGAGATAGAATGTTTTCTCCTATATTTGCACAGTATTACACTCTAACAATTAATTGACTTGGTCAGATATTTGCTGATTAAGTAATCTAACAGATCTTTTCAATATGTTTCATAAACTCCAGCAATGGTATTTTTGGAACAAAATTATTTTCTTGGGGATGTCTTCATAATTTAAGAATAGCTCTGTTCATGTTGGTACACTTAGACTTTTGCTGATGAGGAATGACAAATGTAACCCTTTTTTAATGTTAATTTAATTAAGAAATATTCTGATGCTGACATGGAGAAATCACCAAGGAAACTAGACAGTGTATTTCCTGCTGTGCAGCCGTGTAGTCCTAACTGTATTCAGTTTCTGCTACTTTCTAAATATTAATGACTAGTGGGGTAAGCCAGAGTGACATCACATACAAAGCTTAAGTGAACTGAGTTATATGGCCAAGGAGAATGATGCATCTGTCTTTTTGCTATTATTTTATTACAAGTGGTATTCTGATCTTCCTTTTATCTTCTCCTCCCCCATCAATTCTGACAAAGATATGAATTTAAATAAATCTAAACAATTTCTCAGTGGCACAGCAGATGAAGTATCTGACTTAATTTTCCTAAGACCTGAGTCCTCTCTGGAGGTGATCTTGTTCTCTTTTGTTTGTTTGTTTTTTTATTTTATTTTTTTCTTTTTTGCTTCAAAAAAGCATCATTGATACTAGCTGAAGTAGCAAGTTTCAAAAAATACTATAATTGCACTTGTTATGTTGAGAGAGCACTTTGGGAGGCAGGGAGGAAGGAGATGCCTGTTGTGCTGCTGCTGAACCTTCCTTTCTGCCAACACTGAACACAATGGCAGAGACTTTCTTGACTCATCCTGACAGTTAATGAAAACTTTCCTTGCTGTCAAAATCTGTTCTTGGGGAAAGTTGAATGGATTAGTGGAAGTTGTTAGGTTCAGGAGAATTTTCGTTATCAGAGCTTTGATCTCGAAGCAAGCGCATAGCAAGAAAGAAAGCTCATCTACTCTGACTGGATATCTTCTAGTCTGACTGCTGTGCTAAAGCAGGTTTGCCTGAAGCAGGTTGCTCAGGATCAGGTCCAGCTGGGTTTTGAAAATACCCAGAGAAGGAGACTCCATAACTTCTCTGTGCAGCTTGTTCCAGTATTATGTAAACTTCAAAGTAAAGAAGGTTTTCCTTATATCCAGATGGAACTTCCTGTCTTTCAGTCTGTGATAATTGTTCTTTTTTCTGTTGCTGGACCCCACTGAAAAACCTGGCCATTCGCACCTGCCTCTGAGTTATTTGTATGATTCAGAATCATAAAATCATAGAATTCTTGAGATTGTCAAAGACCTTTATAATTATGGAGTCAAATCAGTAACCAATCACTGACAAGTTCACCACTAAACCATGTCCCTAAGGAGCACATATACATGACTTTTAAATAACTCTGAGAGTGGTAAACTCCACCACTTCCATGGGCAGCCTGTTCCAGTGCTTTGACAGTCATTTTGGTGAAGAAATTATTCCTAATATCGAATAAACTTCTCACAGTGTGACTTGGGGCCATTTCCTCTCCTTCTGTCACTTATTATCTGGGAGGAGATACTGACCTCCACCTGGTTACAGCCTCCTTTCAGGCAGTTGTAGAGAGCAGTAAGGTCTCTTCTCGGCCTTCTTTTTTTCATGCTAAACACCCCCAGCTCCCTCAGCTTCTCCTGGTCAGACTTGTTCTCCAGACCCATCCGTAGAACCATGGCCCTTATCTGGACATGCTCCATCAGCTCAAGGTTTTTCTTGTAGTTAGTGGCCCAGAACTGAACACAACACTCAAGGTGTGGCTTCACCAGTGCTGAGTACAGGGGAATAATTCCTTCCCCTGTCCCACTGTTCACACTATTCCTTAGATAAGCCAGGATGCCATTGGCCTTCTTGGCCACCTGGGCACACTGCTGGGCCACTTGCACATGTTCAGATGATCAGCACACCCAGGTCTTGCTCTGCTACGTAGCTTTTTAGCCTCTCTTCCCCAAGCCTGTACTTTTCTTCTTCCTTTGACAGGAAAGCAGATTTTGCCTTGGATTTTTCCAAATGCAGCAACCTTACTCTTTTCTCTGTCCTTTTTGATTGCAGCAGCTAATTTCTATTTTCTTTGATTACCTTTCACACTAAAGGATCTTGTAATGTTGCAGTTTAGATTCAGTGTAGCTCTCTGGAAAGAATTCAGCAACCTTAGGCTTTAAACTGTGATGGAAAACACCATTACTGCATGATTTAAAATCAATCTTGTTTACTGCAGAGCTTTACCTTGTGCAGTACAAACAGCAGGTTATTTGAGAAGTCTTTTCAAGAGAAATTGTGATTTTAAACTTCTCACTAAGGTAACGACTGGAAAATCTGTAACATCAAGGAAAATCTAACCAGTTGGGCAACCTGTTTTAATTCATGTTATCACATAAGCATTTCTAGAGCTTTGAAGAATAGCCTTTTTTAATATATCTGAATGACTGTTGATAAACTCTAACGGGAAAGAAAAAGTTCCTTTCCAAATCACCAGTGTAGCAAAAGGTATTCCATATATGTTTCTTTCAGATTTGCTATATTTTTATTTCCACCAGTGAAGGGCATTTTAATAAAATGGCCTGTGCATTGTATTCTTTGGAGTGACACCAAGCAATACAGTTTTAAAGGATTGTTCTTCAGTGTTGATCAGCAACACATTGATCTGCAGACAAAAGTCCAGGAGGAGATCAACAGTTGTTAAAGATCTAAATCTAGAAGACAGAAAGAAAGAGTGAACTAATTGAAGATTTTCAGTTTGCAACAGAAGCAACTGAAGAAAGCCCTGATAACAGTCTTAAAAATTATAAAAGCATGCTACAAAGAGGAAGGAAATAATCAGTTCTCCATGTCCAGTGCAGATAAGACAAGAAGTAATTGGCTTAAATCTCAGCAAGGGAGATTTTAGGTTAGACATTAGGAAAAATGTACTAATAAATAAAACTGCTAAGTATTGCAATAGTTTACCCATGGATGCTATTGAATCTTCATTGCTGAAAGTTTTTCAGGACTGTATAGGCTGTCATGAATGACACTGGTATTTTGCTGGTTTTGTCCTGTGGCAAGACCACTGGCTAGATGACTTTTCAAGGTTTTTTTCTGCTCTTTGACTTTAATAATACAATTGATAAAAGCTTCTGACTTTGAGCTGAAAGGTACGAAGTGTTACAGGGAAAATCATTATCATAATTAGAGATTTCCTAGATCCAGGCTAAATCTGCAATAGTAAGAACCAAGTGAATAGACAGTGTATCAGGTTAAAAGACTTTGTGAGTAAAGTGAATTACAGGGTAGGACAAAATGGATAGACATGTCACTAAATCAGGAAGGAAATACTGCATGCTTTTGGAGAAAACAAATTATATTATTTTCATTAAGGGTGTGGATTACTCTGAGGGTAGTGTAATACTACATTCACTTTGTGACTTTGAATTTGAAGTAATGTAAACAACATTAATGCAAATTTTCTTAAGGCTGTTTACTGCTAAGGAATTTTCTTTAATTATCTCCTCTCTCTCCACCCCCACGTAGAAGTTCTGAAATTGCTGTTTCAAGAAAACAGAAGGGGGAAATGAGAGAGAGAGGCAGAATACTTTCTGACAAGACATTTATCCTGACAGTTTTGGTCAGAAGGGGATTTGATTAAAATCTAATAAAATTGCTATTTTTTAAATCATAACTTTACCATGTATCAGGATCACACTCTCCATCCAGTAGTTGTAAACTAAGTTGTAAAACCTGACAGTGCTGTATCCACTAATGCCACAGCAGCTCTAGCTGGTTCTGCTCTAGGCTTTGATGCTAGCTCTCAAGTTCTGAACAGAAATCGCATCGCTGTTCTCTAAAGAAGTATAATTAGACTTGTTAAAAGTCAAACATCCACTGAATTCTCCAAACACCCCTACTGTCCTATGTGTAGGAAGTGCAGGTGGAGGAGGAGGACAGAAATTATGAATCACTAATAATTTTCTTCTTCAGTCCTACTATATGAGTGGCTAAACACCATGACAGACTTACAAGTACTTATAAAAGTTCAGCCTTATTTAAGTTTTTCAGGATTCAGAAAACTAAAGAGGTAAGTATCTGTGTGTATGGGGTAGGACTCCTTTGATTGTTGGGTATTATTTTTTTTTTTTAAGGAATGGGTAAATTGGTTCTTTTTTTTTTTTCTCCCCTGTGAAGAAAACTCTACCAAAAAACCAGTGAGAATTTTTCCTGTGTAAATATTAGTTATGACAACACAGTTTGGCTCAAAAAATTTTTTATGACAATTACTGATTTTGGAAGTTTTAAGAATTACTGTTGGTTTATTTTTATTTCTTGATGCTGAAAAACCTCGGTATTAAAGGAACTGCTAAGAGAGTTTTGTTTTTTTAGCAGCAAAGGTATTTATTCAAGCAGTGCTGGAAAGCCAGCCAGCTCATGCTGGAGAAACGAGCTTTGAATCAACAGTGCAAAATGAGCCATTTTATATATTTCACTAAATGATTACAACATACAATTTTGCATAGTAATAAGATTACAACATCTGATTATGGATATTAATGATTAGACAGGGTCTGGGTGAAGCCTTCCAGAATCTTCTTTTGGCATCAGGATTAGGTGGTTGTTTCTGGTTTTCAGCCTCACTCTAGGGGTCTTTAACTCCTCTTCTTCACCTTGATCTCTTCAGCCTTCATTGTTCATGACCTAGTCACTGAAGCTTACAGAAACTACTGACTTAAGGCCATTTTGCTCTATTCAAATGTCTACATAGTCTTGATTAACAGCACTAGGCTGTTTGTATATGGTCTCTAAGATCAGGTCCAGTGGTTTGGACGGAACACAACTCTATGTTCTCTGATAAAACTCAGGCAAGGCAGGTGCGGAACAGTTTCTAGTGATCCGGTTAACCATTTCTGGGGTCTATCCTAGTTTCATTCTTATGCATCATTTTACACACAGAATGTTTTGTTTGCTTAGTCACTTATTTGTACCGATGTAAAACAGCCTGAGAGAAGAATGTTGCTGCATCTACAAAAAAGAAGGGTAAATGAAAACAAAGAATGTATTTCAGATTAATTGCAGTGACTCACCCAGATCTTAGGTGTTGGTCTTTGAGGTTCAAGGGAGAAACTTTCAGCAAAAAAGGAAGAAGTGCTGTTCTAAATACAAAACTTCTTATGTTTAATTACCGTCTTGTTTTTTGGTTTGTTTTTTTTTTATAATACTGAACAAATATGGAGAAATAAACTAGAATTTAAAACTACCCCTTAACATTTTTTGAATGGCTTACATACTACTGTGTTGCTTCAAGAATATAATGCATTTTTTTTGTTAAAGACGAACAACCTCTGATGCAACTGCTATTACTTAAGGTACTCTATACTGTCTTTTTAGACTGATAATTGAAAATCATAATGGAAAAATGAAGGCCATGAAATTCTTATTTCCAAGTAAGCAAAAGATATAAAGAATTGAGAATAATGTGTTGAAATTTATGTCTTAAACATCAAAGGAAAATGAGAAATTTTATTTTTTTTCCAATTGCCCCTAAAGAGCAACAAGAAATAGATTTTTATTACTGCTGCTTTGTAAGTCAGTAGCACAAACAAAACTAGAAAATTTCTTGTATTAAGCAATGAAGATGGCTGCATGATTCTCTGATGGAAAAATTAGCTTTACTATTAATATAAGGTTATACTGCATAATATATTTCTGCAAATTCTTTAAAATTAACAAATGAATCAGAACACATTGTATAATCAGAATACGTTGCAAAATCAGAACTTGTTATTTTCATTTTTTCATAAATATCCATTATATTTATTGCCTTGAATGGGCTTCGTAGTCATGTTCCAGTCAGCATTAGTGTTTATTTAACAGAACAGCTGTGATCAGTAGAACTTATATTGTAACTACCAAAAGACTTCGCTCTTGATTAACGTTTCTTTTGGTAAAATGATCTTTCTGTATTTGGATTATTTGTCTCTTAGAGTTTTCCTTTCACATGAGCTCTTGCAGTGGTTCAAGAGAATCAAAATACTGTAGCTTTTGATTCTTTCTTTATTACCAATACTGCTCAGTTGATATTTTCTGTTTAGCTTGTTTTGTCCCTTAGTTGCTGATGTTGTTACTGATTCTGCCTAATACTTGATTAAGCATAAGCTATTTCAAGATTGCCTCTAAGCTCAAACAAGACAAAAGAAGATATCTAAATACTTATATCTCATGGTAGTAGGGACTTTCATATATTTTCTTTCAACTTTTCAATGTTAGAATTCCAGCACAGTATTGCTAGAATAGCAAGTGCAATTTGTTCCAGTGCATGATCACCTATACAGTAAAAATGTTCCTCTCCATATTTAGGTGGAACTTCCTGTGCTTCAGTTTCTGCACATTGCCTCTTGTCCTAGTGCTTGGCACCACTGAGAAGAGCCTGGCTCTGTTGTTTTGGCACCCTCCTTTCAGATATGTAGAAACATCGATGAGATCCCCTCTCAGTCATCTCTTCTTAAGGCTGAACAAGCCCAGCTCCCTCAGCCTTTCCTTATCAGAGAGGTGTTCCTGTCCCCTAATCATCCTTGCTGTCCTCCAGTAGACTCTGGGAGCTCCATGTCTCACTACAGCTTGACAGAGTACTCCAGGTGTGGCCATACCAGGGCTCTCAACCTGCTGGCAATGCTTTTCCTATTTCACCCCAATATACCATTGGCCTTCTTGGCCACAAAGGCACACTGCAGGCTCATGGACACACAACTGAGGGGTTAGAACTAGGAGATTTTACAGTCTCTTCATACCCAAACCATTCTATGATTCTATGATTTCTTTCCCAATGTCAATGCAGTGAAAAACTCTACTTTTTTTTGAAAAAGCTTTTGATTTTAATGAATTAGAATTTTCTGTCAGAAAACTGTTTAATTGGAAAATCTCAGGCAGTTCCATTTTTTGTTATAATAATTAGTATCCAGAAAGAGATCAGATAAGAAATTAATTTGGAATGATTATAACATGATTATCATGTTCTGCACATTGTGGTGGTCTACCTGTCAATGTTCTATTCAAACATCTCTAAGTTTTCTAAATAGTACCTGATGATAACTGTCTCTCTATAGGAGAAGTGTTTGCAAGATGCTTAATTTGGTAGGAAATTGCTCGTGAGCTTGCAATGAACTGTTATGAAAGACATAGACCTTATTTTGAAAGATTCTTTTAAAATGTGTATTATCTCACACAGTTCCTAGAAAAATATGCCACACGTATCAAGGTACACTGAAAACTGCAAAATAAAAATGATTTGTGGCTTACTTTCCAGAGAAAGTTTTATGGTGTTACAGAACACAAAGCCCATAAAAACTCAAGAATACAGAAAAAAGTGAAAGTTACCAAATTATATAATTGTCTGCAAAATTTAAAAGGTAAAAATTATTTTAAATTTTTTATAAAAAAAAGAATGAGTTTAATTTTTAAACTTCTTGCTATTTTTTCCATGACTGATCCTACACTTATATAGACAGGTTTATAATTTAGAAGCATTTTTTGAGGGGATCAAATTGTTCACAAGCTTTGCCTTGATAGCATTATATTTTTTTACCAACTATTAGTACAATTTTACTGGTCTTATGAACCTCCTAGTAGTAAATACTAGTAAATCTTCTAAACACGCTTTAGGATAAACTTGGTTTCACTTCTCAAAAGTACTTTTCAGGACATAATTCTTCTTCTGCCATTTAAATTGATTATTTTCTTGAGGTAGCTGAAAATATAAATATTGAAAGAAAAGATATAAAATAAGGGGATAATGGCTTTAGGTGTTATAGATACTACTGGAATTTTACCTATATATCTAAATAGATTGAAAGTATTATTTTGCTTGAAGAATCACTGTCAGAGACCATAACAACACATTTACTGTAAATCTACAATTTTTATTTAATACAGGCTTCAATTTAAGTCTGTTATGAAATATAAGAAGTAGAGAGCATAAACTGTATTAATTTGTGACTTATCAGTTTCAAGGAGCTGTAAATACTATATAACAAAATTTTTATACTGAAAGAATGAACCAATTATGGGTCTTTCCATCTAGTCCTGTTAGTCCAACAGAGAAGATACCAAAGCAACTCCAGTTTTGACACTGCCTACTGCTACTTATTAAATATTTAATGGGACAAATGGATGGAGATTCCAGCTCTTAGGTTCAGTAGAAACCTTCATTTCTAGCTCTTGTATTTATTGCTGCCTTTGACTTATATCTCAGAACTATCTGAACAATGTGGAAAGTGCTCTGATCCAGAACAACCTTTTCTAAGTTGAAACAACCTGAACAACCTTTTCAAAGTTGAAACCACAAATTTTTTTCTTTATAATTTGTAAATAATTTTTTGAACATAAAATTCATAGTCATATAAATTGTCATCTCTTTGTCACTTGTCATTCTTGAAAACCACTGCAACCAAAGTGAGTCTGGATCTGCTCATGTTCCACGATACAGAAGGGATTGCTTGCTTGTTTGAGCTGGCTAGCTGTGGGTGGCTTGTGTGGTGTGGCACTGCAAATCAGAAGAAACTGGCGCTTCTGTGGAGGGATAGGGGCAAATTTTCATATTCACAAGAGTGGGGCTTGATCATAGTTTTTATACCTGCTCTTGGAAGGGTGAACTGGAAAAGTCATAGGATGTGGCTTTCCCATGTAATTTTTTAATTTCCATGGACTGTTCTGTAAACTTTTTAGGTTATATTGAAAAATTCGAACTACAAAATTTCTTAATAGAGAAAAGTATAAAATAGTTGTGTTTTTTTTTTTTAACTGAGACAGGCAATCAGATTTATTGGGAAGAACTAGGTTAATATCCAAATTCCTGCAAAATTGAAGAAAAAAAAAGAAAGATATAGTTTTTATCTTTTATATTTTTATATTTATTTATTTTTATATATTTATCTATTTATATTGCTAACTAAGGCAATGTTTAAACCTTCCACAAACTCCTACATTTATGAACTATGTATTCAATTGATCTATTGTCATTTACAGATTTAAGCAAAGGAAGAAAATTTTGTAAGATTGAAGCCTAGGCTATTATTACCCAATTCAAAGTAAAAAAGCTTGGATATTTTGCTCTGTGATTTGAGACATAGAATTCTGATTTTGAAAATGTGTCAGATCATTCTTAGAAATAATTCTTAAAAATAATGGTTACGTCTCTTTAATTTTAGGACCTGAAAGACAAGATATCATAATAGGTCACTTCTTGAGGTGAAAATACATAATTATGGATTGTGTTGGCCTTTTGGGAGAAAGCAATATATTTCTTTATATATAAAAGGAAGTTTGCTACAAAATAATTTTACTCCTCATCTGTATATATATATTACAGTTGTTTTATATTAGCATGTAGCAGCAAGTAATGATTACTGTTTCTGTCTAACTCTTTTCTGAAAAGAGTTTTCCTGGCAAAGTGCAAACAACAGTTAGAGTTGGACACAACATCTAACCACCCTGAGGATATGCCATCCCTGTGGATAATTCAGTGCAGAACTTCTCAGATCTAACCCAAATGTGACCAAGAACTTGGAATCCTATATCTGTGTTGCTTATTTTTCTTTATAAACCATTAAATATTCATAATTACCCCTTCTTATTCAATTTGTTGTTAATTTAATCATTCTAATATGTTATTTATTAGCATTTCTTCCTTTTTACAAAACCTCCTTCATTGGAATAGCTCTCTGAACAAATATGAGGATAATAATTAACTATATGTGTGGAAAAATATTTTAAATGGCATATTAATCTAGTAGTTTCTTTATATATTTTAGATACCTTTTTAATTTAATTTAAATCTCAGTTGACTTCTCTCACAGTTCTTGTCATGTTTCAGAGAGGATTCATATGCAGAATACTTACACTCTACCCCGTGACTACAGAATTCTGCAAAAACCTGATTTTTCTGTCTTCTCTTTTTAGTACTGCAGAAAGCTCACAAGGAAAAGAGTGATGGAATTTGTTCAAATAATTCCCATATAGTTTTCAGTGAAATCCTCTATGTCTTATTTTAAGGTTACATAATCTGATAGAAATATTATAATATAGATTATTATTATGCTGTTGATGAAGCTTCAGTATGAAAGGTGGAATTTAAAAACATGGTTTATCTTTGAAAAAGAGAGATGAGTAAGTATCATATAACAAAAATCAGAGTAGTATCCAAGGAGTCAGTATCCCTGTCTACCATATAACTGCAATTATGCAAGATATCAGTGTAACTGAGAGCAGAATGTGACTGAGCAATCACTCGTAATTTTCTGGTTTGCTTGGGGTTTGCATTATTATTATTATTATTATTACTGTTATTTTCTCCTCTATTTGTTCTAAATTGAAGACCCATGTGTGTCTGTGAATTATAAACAGTTAACTATTCTACAAAGTCTACTGTGTTTTTTAACGGATGGTATAATACACATGCTCTGTGACCTGCTGTGAGAAAAGTCCCTTAGAGGCATCAGCAGTAGCATCAAAGATGTTGAAAAACTGACAGTAAGTAAATACAACATCCCTAGAATCCAAAACTAAGCAGTACCATGACAGGTGTGATAGGAATGGTCTCTCTGAAACATTAACAAAACTACTGTATCTTCCAGTACCTATTGCAGTTTTGTGGTGGCAGTGTTAAAAGTTTTGCCTGAAATTCTATCTTAACTACTAAAAACAGGTGTAAAGCACATATTGTCACAGTATTCAGTCCAGACACCTGGAAAGAATGAACTCCAAACTGCATGAAGTTCAGTGATACTGTTAAGTTCAGGTTAAGTTCTTAAGTTCATGAGGGCAAGATTTAACTTCACATTAGGAAACTTCTAACCAGTTCAAAATCGTTGGTGATTGTCCTTCCATGTGAGAAGTTAAGTCTATCCAATGGAGATGTTCCCAGGGAATTAATTTATCTAAAGCTGTTATTGCGTGCTCTCCCATGCTGAATTTCAGCAACGTGTAGTTGACTCCTGAAGACACCTGCTTAGTTCTCTGAGTCTAGTCTGTCAGACATCATGTTTTTCATTGATAAAGAACCCAGTCAGTTACCTTCCTGCATGCTGTAAATCCCTCTTCCTGCCCATGTCTTTTCTCTGTATATGCACATTCCTCATTTTGCAAAGTTATCTGCATTTTTTTTTTCTTCCAGTCATTGGTTCCATTTGGAATCAGCTTATCTTTTATTCTTGCCTCTTAGTCTGCATGTTTTGCAGTGAAGCAGACTTGCAACTCCCTTCATTTAATTGCATTATAAATTCTTTTGTGTCTTGAAATATATGATTAACTTTCATCCTAAAAAAAAAAAAAAATTGCTTTGACTGAAGAGACACTGATTGCTGGGTTAGGGTCTTGAAAGATATGTTGGCCTCAGAACATTTTGGTTTTAATTAATTTCCTGGTCCAGAGACTGTATGTTTAAAGAGGTTGGCCTTTTTCCTAATTCTTTCTCTCTTTCTTTCTTTCAAAGTAACAATGCCTTTAACTTTCAAGGCACATGTCTCAGTTTAAAGAAAACTAAGATGTTTATCTGGACTAGGAGGGGCCTCCTTTCCAAAAACCACCACAACCTTTGAAATTAAGATACTTTAATCAGAAAACGTATAGAAATGTATAGTATTTCTTTACTACAAATATATAAACCCCCCAAAACTCAGAACAGAGCAAACAGCAACACCGTAACCAATAAATTTCAAACAGGTCAAATCCTGTGTCTTCCCCCCTAGGTGCAGTTCTACTCACAAACAGCAGGAAGTGATACTGCACTTCGGGAGGCACTGGTTGCAAAAGTCACGAACTCCAGAGAGGCACAGATGGCAACCAGGGAGACGTGCTAGTTCTGAAAAACTCACGTGAGAATGGCGGCCATCAGGACATGATCAAACCTGCTGTCTGTAAATATAATTGCATCCTTAGGCGAACAGAAAACTGACTTTTTTTTCCTTTTTTTTTTTCTTTAGTTCAAAGGGTTTAGTACCAATTGTTTGTTTGGTCCTTTTCTGGACATATATAGATAGATATATTGTGCTTAAGAACTGTTATCCTTTTCTATATATTTTTTCTAGTTAAAGTTTTGTTCTAAATTTAAAGAGATGGCCTATTTCTTTTTTTTTTTTCTGGCCTTCTTGGGGGAAGGCCTTTCATTTCTCTCTGTCTCGGCAAATATAGATATTTTAGTTCTCCTCTCAACTAAGACACTGATGAAAATGTACATAAATTTATTATGGCAATTTTAGGCAAACAAATGCTTTTTTCCTTGTAAGCAACATACACTCTTGCTGTTCTCCAAAATTTAGTCCTATATCTTCAGTGATATAATTGTGCTCTGTCTGAAGATATAAATGGACTTTCAGGCAATAGAAGCACTTTCAAACAGTACTGCTTTTATTGCTTTGTTTTTTTCTCATTTTGTTATTTTAGTATCTAATTCACTTCTTCAGTTATTCGTTATTCTTTTTTCTCTTCCCGTTTTCTTTCATTTGTTGCCTTGTTGTTTTCTTCATTTATTTTATTCTCATATCACTTCAAATCTATTTTTTCTTTTAATTAGTTTTTCTTTATCAATTTATTGTTATTGTGAGATAGAAAAAGGAGACAGGCAGAGATTAAATAAACCCTATGGTTTTCTCAATTTTATTCTTTTCTTCTTCGTGTTTCTCATTAACGTATCTTAACATCTCTTTTTTTATTATTTGGTTTTTTTCCCTCTATTCCTCTCAACACTCCTGATATTTGCATTGATGGTGTGCTGAATAAAATTCATTGCTTAGCTCTGACCCTGAGAATTTCAAGCTGCACAACTGAATTCATTGGTCTGTTAGAGAGAATTGAAATGGAGGTATGGGGCAAGTAAGGGAGTATATCGCAGCCCTTTAGTAGACTTCAGATGACTTTTCTGATCGCATTTAGTACTTTCTTTGGTGTGGGGTTTTTTTGTGTGTGTTTGTTTTTGTTTTTTTTTCTTTGCCTTTTTTTGATTGCTTTCAAGAATGAGAAGTTTTAGTAATATGATTCATTTTGTAAGGAACTTAGAGTGGAAAAACAGGATGAAAAAACGGCCGTTCGTGAACAACCTGCCTATGAAGCGACCTTTCTTGGCCTTTAATGTGTCCTAGCCCCACCATATTCCTTCCTGCTGTTACAAGGTGTCTTTCAGTCCTTCTCAGTAAACTGCTTTTTACCTTTTTCTTCTCTTTTCCACCTTTGGCTTTGCCTCATTTCACTTTCCTCTATTGTTTTTCCTATATTGTTTTTACGTGTCTTTTCTTGCTCATCTGTTCTCTGAAATGTCTGCTGGTATTCTTCAAAATTTCTTCCTTTCAAGTCTTCCCGTTTATTTCTTTTTTAATCACAAACAAGCAGGGCCAAGAGAAAAACAAACAAATAAACACACCCCCCCAACCAAAACAAAAACAACAAAAAAATGCCCCACCAAACACCAAAAAACTCCTAGGGGTAATATCCCTTCAAAGAATTAAAAATAGCACAAAATGCGCCGTATCATACAATCTGTAAATGCCTTTGTAGTTTAAGTTACAGAAGGAATTTTTCCTTGTTTACAATTTCTGGTGCTATTTCTTGTATTTTAACTCAAGTATCTGCTAGATAGAACTGGATTCAAAACATGGCTGTCTGAGGTGAATGAAGACAAATTCTGCTGTTAAACTGTATGCTCTCTGTAAAACCGATTTTTAAGATTCTATCTCTTGTGAACATCTTATTTGAATTAGCATTGTAGAATCAAACTCTCCATCATATTGCTGATTTTTTTTCATAGCTTACTTGATTTAATTTGTATTTAAGGCTTCCAGGGAAATTATTCATCTCTTGTATGTGAAAGGTAGTGCAAATACAAAGGAAAATATTGAATTAAGTGGCACATGTTAGAGACTGTGAAAGTTATCTCAGAAAAAGATCTGTTTATCCCTGCAAAGATCTTACTAAAGACTTTTATTAAATATGTAGCTTTTCATAATGTTACAGTCATATGTTAAACAACTGTTGCTGTTAAACCTGTTTTGAGAGTTCTTGTTCCCATACTTCTTTCAAGCTGCCAGATTTATTTGTTTGCACAGTGAACAGGATCAGACAGAAGTCCACCTGGGAGACCATATAGCAGAAAATTGATGAAATTTGCCTGGATATTATTTTTTATATCATAGAGCAACTCACATGGTTATATAGCCATTACGCAGGAAGCAGTAGAGGGGCAGAAATGAAACCTGGAGTGAGGAAAACATACTGTAAATGCTTATACCAGGGTTTTCTTATCCTGTATTTAATATTGCTCTAGTTATGAGACATATGGCTGGTACCTGCTTCTCTGTGAAAGACTGTTCCAGTGTTTCTCAAAACAGATAATTATTTTTAGAAAGGACTACTGCTTCTTCAATACAACTTATCCTTGTATCAGTTAGCTTTGACTGACGTGAAGCATTATAATACCTGCAGCTCAGCATCATATATTTAGAAATTGCTGCAGCTTAGTTTGAGCTTTGCACAAGGGTTTCTTTAAATGAGAAGTTACAGAATCACGTATATTCTATTTATAACTGACCTTCATCCATAGTCCTAGGTATATCAATGAAATTGCTGAAATTTGTGAAGTATGTTTAGTTCCCACTTATAAAGATTGTTTGTATTATTTAAAGCTTTGAGATGCCCTACTGAGATCTGTGACATAATTGGATTAAGTGTGGGTGGTAAAGACCCATTTAAAATGTAAACATTACCATTTTTTAATAAGCAAAGCAATGCTGTCTCGTTCCCATCTAATGCATGCCATAAATACACCAATAAATATAAATTAGTCTACAAAAATCCTAGAACCTTTCACCTTGGTTTTCTTGACAAATGATTATGTAATGGAAAGGGAAGAAAAGAGTCCTATGGTAGTTTAGACCCCTTTGAACCTAAACAGAATTATCATATATAAAAATGATCAGTTTGTTGGGTTTTTTTGTGTGTGTGTGTTTGTGGGGTTTTTCTGTGTGGTTTTTGTTTGTTTGTTTGATTGATTGATTTTTTTTTTGTATTTATATTTGTCTCAGTTTCTCAGTGATTGAACATGCAGATGGAATTAAGGGAACATATTGTCATATATCCCTACCTGGCAGGGGAAATAATGAGTTTCTAACAAAGTTGGTTAACTTCTAGGTATTAGGACCAAAACCACAAAAGATTTGCCCTCCAAAACCACAAAAGATTTGCCCTATTTACAGTTTTAGAACACAGTGTGAATGATTTAATCAAAGAAAACTTTCTTGACTAAAGTTTTGAATCAAAATCCTCTTTCCAATATTTGGTGCAGTTCACTAGGTTTAAAGCAAATATTCTGGGCTTAGAGCTACTCATACAAATTCTGAAGTGGAAGACAAAAACATTTTGTTCTGCAGAAAACTGTGACACTGCTTCTATGTCATGGACAATGTAATTGGCACATATACTATTAACTGTGGATCTGACAAACACTTTGTCTTCTTTTATAGGCAAACTCCATTGCTTTGCTATGAAAACAAAACACACGTTGAACACTCAATATTGTAATTTTTAAAGGCTGCAATAAGAAATAGAATTGCTTAAACCAGAAGCACTGGAATTTGTTACAATGTTGAAAAAAATGTACAAACATGAACTATTCTAAATCAATTAGCTTTGAATTTTTGGTGAACTACATTTCATAAAAGAAACAGTCATATGTATGGAAATGGCCTACTTAATTCCTTTGTTGTTTGCCTGACTAGGAATAAGTTAGTAGGGGGTACTATTTATTTTAAATGAGAAACAGCATTTCCTTGGCCCCCCACAGGATAGTATAATTTAGAGAAATTGTTCACAGACTTTTATTGGTCCCAGCTCTGAACAAAAATGCTAGTTATATGTTTTCAATATTATTTCAGCAGTTCAGCACAAAAGGAAATTTCCAACTCTAGCATCTCTTCTTTACTCTCCTGTTGTCCCATCTAACATTAACTTCTGTGCCACACTGTAACCACAAAGCATTAAACAATGCTTTTATTAAATTAAATATTGCACTGGAGACAAAAACCTAAAATGATAGGGCTGCTGATCCTCGCTGTGTCAGTGTCAGTCAAAGTCCACTACAATGCAATCCTGCCTAGAGGAGATGGGATCATGCACTGTCTTCTAGCATGGCTATAACTCCAGACCAAAATCTTGTAAAAACTAGCGGAGAAAATATGGAGATCTTTCTATATAATCACTTTCATTGTTGATTTAAACAGCATGCCAGTTAACAAAATTCTTTTACCATTCTTTTTTTTCCTTTTTCATTATTCTATAAATACCCACATTTATTTCTTGCAGGGTAAGTACCAGGTGGCTCATTTACCTGTAACACCACATTCTATTGAACAGATGGTTCAACCTACTTCTAATAATACTGTAGATTTTACAAAATAAATTATTAAAAATTTTTGCAAACTTACTGTTTATGACATCAGTGACAAAATCTTTAACATCTCAATACACGTATGTAGCACAAAGGCAGTTTTATTTCATCCTCAGAAAACCAGATGTAAAACTAATTTATGTTTCCCCTCAGTCTTTATTGATAGTTGTGCCTTCATCTTGTCAAAGTCTCAGAAACTCTAGTTTTCTAACTCTAACTTGCCAAGGGTGGTAAATATTAGCTGTTAAAATGGCAGACATTCTCTACAAGATTTACACTTCCAGAGAAAAAATAATTTGCAATATTCCAGTAAAAGCAATTGATTGTGTTTGTCCTGGGGGTCCATGGCAGGGTGTTAATAGCCACAGCCAAGGGCAGCTGCAGGCATGGCCTCTGTGGGATGAGTCCAGAGGCTGCTGTGTGTTGGACACAGCTGGTTCCCAGAAGGCAAAACTGAGCCCATCAGCAAAGCCAGTGATGCCTCCAGGAAAATGTGTTTCAAAAAGAACAGACAGAGGGAAAAGGGAGAAACATAAATTGTGAAAAAAAGCAGAGGGAGAACTAGTGTCAGAGCAGAAGCAAGAAGAGATGTTTCATGATGGGGTAGATCTCAGAACTGCAGCCTATGCCCATGCTGCTGCAGTGGGATATTCCTAAAAGAACTGCATACAACAGAGAGCCTATACTGGCACGAAGGTGAAGTATGAGTGATATAATGTCATAAAGGTGGAGAGGTACTAGTGTTTGGAGTGACAAAATGACTGTGAGTCTGGAAAAGGAGAGAGTAAAGGTGTTTTAATGTTTGCCTTTTTGCTTTCTCCTAAAGCAAGTAATCTTCCTGGTTTTATCTTGATGCGTGGATGTTTTGTGGTTTCTTCCAGTGTGGGGGGTGTGTGTGTGTATGTTTGTCTGTGTGTGTTGCTAACGCTACCAAAATAACTGTATTTATATAGGGAAAAGAAACAAACAACAACCCTCCCCACACTAACATACATTTATATTTAAAAACAGAAAATACAAATATTTTGCTTGGTGGTGTTTTTTTTTAATTAATATTTGAGCACGTATTTTCTCCTTTATCTCAGTGAATTTAAATTAAAGATTTTGTGTTGCATCAGAGATTTATTATAAAAGAACAAAAGACCAGTTTGCCATCATTACACAGTTTGAATGATAATCAGGCCTGGATATGAGCACTTCCCATCCTTTGTTTATGAGTGGCTTGCTCAGGTGTGCGAGAAACAAGTTCAAATGGATAATCTACAGTGGTCTACAGTTTACAGTTAAATTTGACCAGGTTTGGTTCAGCTAAGAATGAGAAAAAGAGTGGCATAGATATATAGTTAGAGAAAACAATAGGCATACTATAGGGCTAGGGTTAGGGTTAGGGGTAGGGTTAGGGTTAGGGTGAGGGTTAGGGTTAGGGTTAGGGTTAGGGTTAGGTTAATTTCATAGAATTTAAATTAATAGAATATTAATCAGGTATTATTGAGATGGTCAGAATTGTATTAATCTCATAGAATAATTCAATGTGTCTGCCATAAAATTAATTTTTAATGTAGCAATATATCATGCACACAATTAAAAATTAATTTACCTTCATTTTATATTTTACTTCTTTGGTTCTCTATATCGAATCTCTCTGAGTTTCTCACAGCCACTGCTTTATGCAATATTTCTTTCTTCAGACTGCTTCAAATACAATATTGAGAGCTCTTGATGACACAAGGAGTTTTTGCAGCTGAGATGAAGTTCTGTTAGGAGCTGTAAACAGGTATGATTTTTTTGAGTGTGTTTTTATTAGAAAATTTTCTACATCTTTTTCAGTAAGTCGTCCTTCCTTTGAAAGGGAAACAATAAGTATTCCTTTGGATGATTGTCTTAGGAAATATTCTTTTGCTGCAAGGATTTTGTTTATTATATTATGGGAGTTAATTTTTCTGTGATTTGAATGAAAGTGATAATGCTATGTAATAATTATATGTATACACACACACAAATATATATAAAATAATACTTATTCTTTGCACAGTACTCCTAATCCACAGGTTCATGTATTTTTTTCTGTTCTTTATATGGGTTAATCTGAACCATTGTATCAGTATATTTACTATAGTCTTATTACAAAGTCAATTATCAAGTCCTAATAATTTCAAGTGTTAGAGTGTGAATACCCTGTGGCTGTCTTTGGTATTTCTAAATATCAAAGAGGGTTAAAAACCAGGTAGAAGTCTGAAATTTATTTCAGTTTTTTTAAAATCTGCTTTAGAAAAATTTTCTCTCAAGTTTCTGTCTGGAAATTCAAAAGAGTTTTATGACAAAGGTCTTTAGATCAGCACATGAAGTGCAACACCATGGTTTAGACATACTGGCTCAGAAGATGAAATCAGTGCAGATACACAGTCAGTTTTCATAATAATAAAATTTATGAATGGATATAGTACCACTTTGATGCAGCAGTGTTGATCGTGATTCAGTGCCAGAAGGGCTTATTACTAAATAACCCTGTACCATGCCTCTTTCCCAGACTAGATGTATCTTGAATGATGTTTTTTTCAAAAGGTCATAGTTTTTAATGTTTTTTGAGGTTAATAAAAGTGTAAATAGCCTTATCTAGGATTTACAGTAGAAAATTGATCAGAATAAAAACCTTATTATCAGAGTGGATCTAAAAGAAATTTTGTTTAAAGATACTTTCAGTTTCTTAGTGGAATATTTTCTTCTCATTTGCTTTTGTTTTGTTTTACATTATGCACTAATTTATTTCTTCAATTTAAAAAAAAACAAATAAACCAACAAAAAAAAAACAGTACAAAAAAAACCCCCCACCAACAACCCAGGAAAAAGTTAAATGCATAAAAATTTTGATTTGAAAGTTTAAATGCAAATATATTGTTGTTTTATTTAAACTTACTGAGGGCCTTTTTTTCCCATATCCTTCTCCATCTTAAGATGAAACAATATTTGTAGAATATGGATGAATGCACAATAAAACTAATTTCCCTGGTAACCCTGGTGTTATCTGATGAATACTTGATATAAGTGAAGCACAACTTACAGAGTTTATTTAAAGAGTAGGATATGTGTTTGAACAGACTATATATGAGACTATATCATATGTATGGGGAACAGAAACTAGGAAAAGGCAAGGGGTTAAATATTCATATTTTCAATTGATCTTGATGTAGCATACCTCACACAAAATATAACGTGTTTTCACTGAAGGGTCCCTTACCAGTCTCTTCTACTGCCTATATAATTGAGAATTTTGGTTTAAGAGACAAAAGCATGGATTTAATTTCATTTGTATTTTTAACTATCATATGGAGAATTATCAGTTTATGTTATCATCCATAGTAGCAGAAGAAATAGAAATTTTAAATATTTCCTTGATTGCAAATGGTGAATAGGATATGAGTGAAAACTAAGGTTCACTGGAATAATGTGATAACTACTAAGCAAGTGGTAATGAGATGTGAGTCAACAATATCTTTAAAATGTACTGTTGGGACATGCTTAATATTTTTTAGACATTCTCTCATTCTGCCTTTCTCAGCCTATTGTGGAATACAGTGACAGAAAAGAAAGAATTTATTTTCATTTGCAAGTTGCACACAGTTTTTGATGCATTAAAGCAATGATCCTTGAATCTGTTGCCCTTGATAGTGGTTCCAAAACAATATCTGCTGTGCAGCATGAAGAGGTAGCTTCATGGTGCATTTCTTTGATAGTGGAGTAACAGTGAACTTTGATGTCAATTTTGCATGTTATATTATTCATTCATGTGCTCTTGCTCTATTGCCTTTTTTATGGATTTGGAATCATACATATTATTCTGAGTTTAATCAGCATAACAAACAGATGTTGGGTTTTTTTTTTTCCCCTCCTGGATAATCCTTTCTGCTTGCATTTCCACAGTCTTTTTATCCCATCTTCAAGAGTTCATATTCAAGCTACTGTCCTGAGCCCCAGTGTTGGGGTAGCAGTGTTTTTAATCAGTCTGTCAGACCCACTCTGCAATCAGCCTGAGATATACTTATTGATCATTTGATCTTTCCTCCCTTCAGGAAGCTTTCTACTTCTTCAGTTCTATGCATGTGCATAAAATAACTTAGTGTGTGCTAAAGGTGATAAGATTATTTTGTTAATCATTCTTCCTGATGCTCCTATTACTGTGCAAACTATTTCGCCTGCTGAGTATTCAGCACAGTTATCATACACCTTAAATATTTCTAGTCTGGTTGCTATTCTGCTCTCTGGACTCTGTATCTGTCTTTTGCCCTGATATTCATTGGTTATATAAACTGATAGTTATACATTACCTCTCTAATCTCCTTTGGTTTTGTTAATAGTTTTATAGTGTGTATAATTTTAAGATTCATTTTTATGGCTTGATCTAATGTATGATAGTTTGATGTGGCTCATTTCGTTACTGAGTGGGAAGGTTCTCTGTAGCATAGAAAATTATCATTCCAAACACAGCTGATTCCTTATTTATTTTCTCACTCTCAGCTCTCTTACATTTTTTATTTTCTCCCCTGTCTTTGCAGTCATGCAGAGTTTTGACTAGAACAACAAAAATAAGAGCATCACCATTCTAACTTTTCTCAAATGAGAGAAGATGGTGTTTTCCAATTCCTGCAGTAATCACAAAGGTTTCTTTTGGAAAGAGGAATGATTTTTAGTGGTATTTCTGTTTTTCTGAATGATAGGCTGTATCTACTATTGGCATCAAACTGCTCTTTTGAAAGGATGGCTTTGCTTGGCCCTTTGCCAGTGACCATTTGTTCTCCTATCTAACAGAAGAAAATGTATCAGTATAATATCTGTTCTTTCATCCTCTTTCTCTGAGTAACCTGGCTGATGTTCCAGAACTTGCACTGCTTGGAGGATTAGGACCCATCACAGCTGATAAAGCCAGATTTCCTTTTGTTATGCATCACACAGCTTTCTTCCAGTCTAGTAGGCTATGACAATAGGCTGGAAATAGGTTAATAGAAAGCAGACAACAAAATGAAAATGCATGAAACAAAATATGACAAAAGTAAGGGGAAATTTATAACTACCAATGTCAGAGCTGCTTATAAAATGCAGTAAGTACTGATACTTATTTGAGGCTACAGTAGTTATGTACTCCTGTAAATGTTGGATATGCTTGATACTTTTTGCATTTTCTGCCTGCATAAAGTTGTTTAAGAGCAACAGCAGAGCTCTGTGAAGGATCAGGATTTGGAGAAAGTTACCAAAATTTAGGTCATCTTGCTACTCAGATTTTGTCCCATGTCTCCATTTACTTTGGTGAGATTTTAAACAGACTTAAACAGAACAAAAAAATAGGATTATCCACATGACCAACATCGAGAGTTCAAAATACACCAGGTGAGCTCACCTTTCCTAAGTCAAGAAAAATGAAAAACAAATGAAAAATGTTAAAACAAATCAAAACAAAAAAATCAAATGGTAATCCATTAATTGGATAAAAAGAATGTGCCACTAATAAAGCACTTTAGTATTTTTTGTTTGTTTTTGGAGCCTAAATTTACACTAAGACTGTATTTTCAAATTTCTTTTCCTGTGTACTGAAACTTTGTAAACAAAATTTAAATGTTTCTCACAATTATCTAACTAAAACAGCTCAACAAAGGCAATAAACACTGTAATGTGTGAAACAGTAGAACTGGTAGCATAAAAACCCCCAAAACAACAAACAGCAAAAAACAACCAAAACCCCAAAACCAAACACATAAAAACTTTAACTGAAAAAAGGACTGTATAGTAACAGGCTGAAAAAATTACCCTTCAAGACCATTTATTGTGGAATTTCTTTAAAAAACTCCCAAAATTGCCCTTCTAAGGTATAAAAAATAGTTAGTTATATATTTGCAGCAGTGTTAACTGTTCAAAACTACTGATATCATGTACAAAAACTTGAGTTTTTTGTCTGATATAGATATGTACATTAAGAAAACATAATGTCATGTCATTTACATGATGCTGTTACAGGATTTGGTGGAATTGATAGCATGATGAGATAAAATTGGACACAGTTACCCAGGAGTGTAATAATACAGTGGTACAAAAGGAGGTCTTGGAAGTTTTGTGTTTGCATACTACTTCCTTCCACCAGAGAACAAACTCTTATTAAGTAATAGTTTTGTCTAATTTTTTTCTGCTTTTCTTCCCAACTCTGGTCAGCACTAATAAGATGCTTCCTGGGGAAGAAGTGATCCTACTTTCAGCACCATATATATTTTTGAAAAATATAAAACACTCACAAAGTAGTATCTGATCAAATTTTATTCAGGGTTTCTAATCCTTCCTTGAAATTTTCAGGAAAATAAATTTTATGCCTATTGTCTTACTGCAACAGTTCAGATATTCAGGAATGAAAGGGTACAGATCCAATGCAAGAATTCTTTGCTTTTAAAAATCAGATGTCACATCATCCCTTGTTCTTGGTATTACTTGGTATTACTTTTTCTGCCTCCAACTTCAGTGGTCTTCAAAATAACTTCAAAAGTTAATTTGTTACTCCTTGACTATAGAAGGAAAGGTTAGGGATAAGCATATCCACAACCAATGATATCCCCATGACCAGCTGTTTTAATCCTGTCTGGAAATTGTACAACTTTCTAATTTACTTCCTTTAAATGAAAAACTAAATACCAAAAAACCTTCTCCAGAGGAGAAGGATGAATTGCCTCCCTGCTGTTCTTCAATACATGTTATTGAAATTCGAGGAATTTTACACAGATGTGTGATGGTAAATAACAGAGGAATAGCTTCTGTATTTGTTATTGCTACAATAATCTTCTATTGTGTCTTTCAGTATTTTCTATCTTATTCTGGCATACTTCATACCAGAATTTTTCATACTGCAACTTACAAGAATTTTCAGTGCTTGTGCTGGAAAATTTAGTAAAATCTACTGTTAGCATTGTGTGGTTTATTCTGTATAAAATAAAGAGCATCCTGTTAGTCTTTCTAAAAGTTTTATTCTGGAGATTTAATTTATATACCTCTTAGAAGCACTTTTCAAATACTCTTTTTAACTGTCCTGTCTTTATACAGTAGAAAATTGACAATGATCATGTGAATGATAATGTTAGAAATGAGACATGCTCAGGAAAGTGGAATTTACTTTTCATATTTTCAACACTGAAGGAACTTGGCTCTCATAAAGCTTTATAATCATGACAAGAAAAATGGTTTACTGTTTAAACACTTTGATTACTCCAGTGGACTTCATACATTAGTACTTTTTTGCCTGATAATAAAAGAATGCATATGTACCAGAAATTTATCTAGCCTTTTTTGAATGTTTAAGTTTCTACATCCATGCATTACCATATTTTGACAAATGAATAGGATAATTCTTTTGTTGTTGCTTTTGTTTATTTGGTTTTTTGTTTGTTTTTTTTTTTTGTTTCCTCTGTACAGACAAGCATTGTTTTCATGAAAATCTACTGGACAGTGATTTATTGTGAATACCTGACATGAATTGGTCTCAACTTGTGTTAACGATAATGAAATATGTCAGAGAGCTGCTGTAGTTTGTTAACTATTCATTATGTTAATTTTCATGATGATTTTCTGCAAAGACTCAAGAAATTACTAAAAACATAAATTCAGAAAACCTTTATTCTGGTAAGATCACTTCTATAGCACCTTTAGAGCCAAATTTTAAACAGCTCTGCAGAAAATGTGATGATTCAATTTCTAGGTGCTTGTGAAGAACACTTACATACTGTGGAGTCTGAGAGGTGAGGTGAAATGAAAGGCGAAAAACAGAAAGATTTTCAAATCAATTTCTCCTTTGGGATTGTATGTGTATGAGAGATTTCAGATTGTACCAAAACAATCATTTGGGCTTCAAAAAGGAAGAACTTACAATTTCTACCAGTTGTTCAAGACCTCGGCCATGGAGTAAAAAGTTCAAACAGTTTTACTTTTCAAAATACGCAAGACTACAAAAGTTCCACCTCCAAACTTTTGCAGAGCCTTCAGCTTTTTAATACTTTGATATAATGTAAAGACAGAACACTGTACACATTTTCTCAGGACATACTGATGAAATATGGGAAAAAACAAGGATTTTGGCAAAAGTTTAAAAGGCTAAAGCAGTAAAAAAAGAGAGAGTAAGAAGAGAGGAGAAAAAGATAGAAATAATTTATCAAATAGCTACCACTAGAGAGTCCTATGGAAGCCCAGGAGGGGGGTAGAGACCATGGGTTGCTGAATTTATGTCTTGTCCCGTGTAGCCACCCCTCCCAGGTGGGACTTCTGGCTTGCTGACCACTCTGTGACTCCAGGCCAGAGTGAAGGGTGGTGCAGCCAGGGAGAGGCCAGGCTGGGGCTCCTTTGGATTGACAGCTACTCCGGGCTGCCTCGAGGCTCTTCTGTGTGGGCTCTGTGGTCACCCAGTGAGACTGCCACATGGGCTCTTTGAGATCCCCCCACCCCATACACAGACACCTGAGTTCGTTCCAACCCAGTAATTAAATAATTGCCCCTGAGGTTTGAATCCAGTGTCTCACAGCTTCGTCAGAGAAGTTCATGGCCAAAGTTTATTTCTGTGCATTGGGATAATTGAGATTACTCTAATATATATGACACAATCAAATTGTTAGTTCCTTACATGCCATTGCTTCTGTTAATGTAGGTGCGTATGCATTTTATCTGCTATCATTATCATTTTATCTTCTGTATCACATAAAAAAGCAACAAACTACTAAATTGGTTTTATTAGAAGAATTAGTAATTCAATATAGTTTATTTAATATTGGTTTCAAAGTTGTGACTGTTGGCAGATCCTTAAAGAATTATGACCTGATGAAGTTTCCTTGATTTTCTTTAAGATTTTGTTTTCTTGATTTGATTCTGAATTCAGAGACTGCCAAGTTTCAGACTTTGACCACTAGAGTCTCTATGTGCTACCCTAATACGATTGGTGGGTGTCAATGATACAATATGACAGGGTCCCAGGCTCCATTCGGGACCTCTAGGTTCCTTACATTTGAATATTAAATATATTTAAGATTTCTCCTGGGAAAAGTGCAAAAGTAATTTTCAATATTAACAATTTAATTGTGATGCACTTCAGAGTCTATCTGTATTCAGAAGAGCCGTGTCTTGCAGTGCAATCTGCTGTCAAACTCAAACTTCAGGCTGTCTCTGTAAGTAAGTAGTCTCTAGTAAGTGGATTTTGAGAAAGATATCAAGAAGGGTGAAAGATGTAAGAGGACAATAGCTGTTACAGGATCTATGAAGATACTGTAAACTTCATTAAGTGTTCTGCACAAAGTAGATTTGTTGTAAATAATAACCATTTCTAACTTGGTGAATCATTCAGGATTTTGAGTCAGTGAATCATTCAATTTTCAATGGAGGCAAAAGTGTGGGCCTCATCAGATCTGATTTCATCAGATCTCAGTACCCTTTAAACTCTGGGTGAAATACACTGTATATAATGGTGATGTGGCCACAAAGAGTAAAAAGGAGTGATTTTTAAAACAAAATGTTTCTCACAACTGTTGTCTGCCTCATTACACAAGTTGGGTAGGTGAGTATCTGTGCCACTGTGTATTTCTACCTAGACAATGAGATTATACATGTGGCGAAATGTTACTGCAAGAAAGAGTAGGGTAAAAACATATTTCATCCATATGAAAACCATTAAAAATCAATGTTTGGTGTTTTTTCTGAAAGGTTTTCCTGTTTCCATGATCCTTTCCTGATCATTTCCGTAATCAAAAGGTGCCTGCATCTTATTGACGACTCACGTGTATTTACAGTATTTGTTCTTCTGCACTTGCAAATTTATATCTCTTGGTGGTTTTCTGATTATATCAGTACTGAAAAAAATTCTGTCATATTATTTCTCATTAAGAATGTAATAAATAAGAAATACAATTACTGTTTATAAAAATATTTTTATTCATCTAAATGAAGTTGTAGTGGTTTTAGTTTACCTTCCTGGTAACTAAGGTCATAACTAAGGAAGTATTCTATCTCATTTCTTTATGACAGCAAAGATATAAAGAGGGGAGTCGGAAGTCAGTGGGGCATCCTTCCGAGAGGGCTGGAGGGCAGAGAAACTCCCTGCGGTCGCTTTGCTGTGGGAGTGGGCCGAGGCACAGACCTGCTGATTAGCCAGTCGGGAGGAAAGGGGTCCTGAGATTCGGGAAACAACAATTTTTTGGAAAAGAAGGAAGTGAAAACTTGTTGTTTTTTCTTTTTTCCCTCTCTCTCTCTATTGATGCCTTAAAGGAACAAAGAAAAAAACTCAGGCATCCAATAGGAGATAAGATAAGTGAGCAAGAGCTTTAATGAGCCAACACCGGTTCCA
>WBMV01000643.1:0-87063 GCA_013396655.1 Campylorhamphus procurvoides
TCTGACTCCGTTCACCGCGACAGTATTTGATGGCAGACAGAATTGAATAGTTCTTTTTGTTGTCTGGGCAATAAAACCAGCTGGAAAACTTGACACAACATGGTGATGTTACACAAGGGTTTGTCAGGGTCCTGCCTTTGCTTCTCCATGTCAGGAACACTGGGGTTTTATTGATCAGTGCTATCCTCAGTTACTTAATTTCTTAAAATCTTGCCTGTAAAGTTTTAAAGTGCAGGTGCTTTCCTTTGCAGCTTCTTTAAAAATTCTAAATAGATGTTTTAACTTGCCTACTGTGAAATACAAGATCTCTGATTTCAGGCAGCTTGTGCTTAAATATTTAGCAAGTAAAAGTGCATGAAATTAAAAGCAGGCTTCGTTTAGTGCTTATTGTGTTCCTCTGATGTTTATTTCAGCTGTTAACCTTGGAGTTCAGTGGGATACAAAGCAGAAGCAGAGTGGCAAACAGCTTCACTTTCAGCACGTTCTGTACACAAAGCCCACCAACTGTAGGTGATCTACAGATTGTTGTCCTGATAAAGTCCCCTTTTCCCTCATACTGCAGTGCAACAAGGGTTAGGAGTGTTTAGCTGCCCTCTGTTAAAACTGGGGGATGCTGAAGCTCTGAGTTGCTCACACCACACCCCAGCCAGTGCTGAGAGCAAAGGTTTAAGCCTTTGAAAGCTGATGTAAACATTGAAGCTGGTAATGGTTTCTCTGCTGTGGAAGGGGATGAATGTAAAACATCTGAGGAACAGCTGGGTGAGTGTAAATAAAACACTTGGTTTACAGCTTAGTGTGGAATTGTGTGCTAGGATGGATCTGGGCAGTAGCTGCAGGTGGGGGAAAAGGCACAGGAGCACAAGTGGAAGCAATGGGAGAGGTTGAAGTGACAAGAGATATCAAAGTAAAAATGTTCTTCACTTGTAGCTGTAGCTGTTCCAGAATGTTGAGGCCATTATTTGCCTCAACATTCTGAAATCTGTGTGTCTTATCCATGGGCAGCAGCAGAACGTGGGGCGTGAGGTTCAGTTCTGGTTGCTCTTGCAGAACTTGATGGGATCAGCGAATGCGGAGTTGCTGTGAAGATTTTTTTACTTGTTCTTAAGAGACCTGCATATTAATAAATTACAAAATGGGTAAATTAAAGCTTGGTAATGCTTTCTGTATGTCAGATAGCAATAACAGAACAGTTGAGCTTGGAAGGAGGGAAATGCATTTTGTAAAATGGAGTTTTGTGACTGGGGGAGGTGAGGATTAAACCAAAACTAGGGAAATAAGGATTTAGTTTGGTTTCTTTCTACCCCTTTTCTCTGGTGTGGCCAGTCAGTGCTAACATTATTAGTTAATGCTGCAGCTGCAGTCTTACTTTGGATTTTTCTTGCCACATTCCTCAGTGGTAACTGGGAAAAGAACAATGACTTCCATAAGACTTAAAATGGTATTAAAAGCCCCATGTTTTTGTAGTTTTTTCATTAGCAAGCTATTAGATCAAAGATTTGTCTGGCAATTTATTTTATTGCAGCAGAAAACAATATTTTTGGCTAGTAGGCATATTTTGATTTTATTTTACTAAATTTTTAATTTGTACAGCAAGATCTATCATTGTGAAGAACACAGAGCACAAATGGTGTAGGAGTGTGGGAGCCAGATCCCTTTTTCCTTCTGTGGAGAAACCATCCTGCCTTTAACATGCATGGCACTATTTCGGTTGCACCTTTTCTCTTCCTCTTGAAATACTAATTAAATAGGATGTTTATGAAAGAATGTTTTCTCAGTGAGTTGACTCTAGCAAAATGCGTTACATATTCTTAACCTTTGAATTCACAATGTTTTGAGAATACTCAAATTAATTCCTGCATACAGTGCATGGACTCTGTTTAGAAATAAAGTATAATACTGCTTTTGTACTGTTATTTTTGCAGATTTAATGATGGATGCTTAGCATTTAGCTCTCTGGAATTTTGCTTCCCATAGACCTACTCATTTTTACTGTATTGCTGTGTTAATATACACTCCTTAGCATAATTGTAATCCTCAGTAATAACTGCATATCCAGAAAGATCTTTGGTTTTAGAAGGTAATGTATTTGAATTCCTCTTTTAACATTTCTGAAAATTTGCTTTAATTGGAAAATAGAATACATTCTCTGTTTCAAAGAATGTGCTGTTCAGTGTGTATTTAATTTGGCTTAGGGGCTGATTTTTAAAGAGAGGGGAAACAGTCTGAATTGACTGTAATGTAGCATACTGTAATATTATTACTGTAGTCAAGTGGATTTTACTGACACTGTTCTGAGGTTGATCACCCCCAAGTTCACCAGTGAATTGGAGACAACACACCACTGTTGCTGATTCTGCACTGAGGTGGTTTGGCTGAAGCTGCTGGTATTTGGGGATGGAGAGAAAGGGCATGTTCTTTTCTCAGATGTCCTCCACCTTCCCAGAATAATGTTCATTCTGCAGGTGATGGTAAAATGGCGTAGAAGATCCAAATGTGTTGAGGATCTGAAATACTGCTGTGGTTTTGTAGGAGAGAGAACACATCCCATCATCTTTGCTTTGTTTGCGTATCTCAGATTTTAAGACATCTGGTTCAATAGTTCATTCAAATCCCCCACTGAAAGTCCCTTTAAGCCATTTTACTCATTTTTGTTTCACCCCAGTACTCCTGGTAAGGTCAATGCTAACAAAGTTAGTGCAATATGACCTGGTTTGATATCTCATAACCAACATTTGTCCTTACTCCATGGGCCCAACGTGTGTCATTCCTGAAGAAGTCAGTGTCTTGCTTGATTTTCTGCGTTTTACAGGTGGTGAAGTGAAAACTTGTATCACACTTCTGCCACGGGCAGTGCCATTAAATGAATCCTCTGCTGGGGTGTTCTAGTTGAAGTAACAGTAGGGTGGCAATGTACTTCAGCAAAGTCTGCTTTTCCAGCTCTTGAGTCCTTAGCATGGATTTCAAAGCCTTTGACTTTCTGGGATTGATGATAAAGCTTCCATGATGCACCATCATTGGTGGAAGTCTTGGTTTAGAAAACAACTGTGTACATATTTAGGGCAATACAGTGCACATCATGTTTAATGTCAATAAATAAATGCTTTTTACACTGGCAGAGCTGGGGTTCTCATGACAATAATTGTGCATGTAGAGGTTGGATGAACTTGTAAGCTCAAGACCTTATGTGCTTGAAACTCAAGTTTTAAATTATTTATTTTAACCCTCACAAAACATATGCTTTGAGGGGTTGCTTTTTTCATTCTGTGTTTCAGTGAGAAGGAATGTTTTCATCCTTGCAACAAAATCCCTGTAAAAATGAAAGAATTCTGGTGAAAATGTAGGGTTACATGTTTTGCTGCAGACTCTCTAAATGGAAAGAAATGTACTGCCAAGTCTTCTCCTAAGGTTTGAAAAGAGCTTTTGCAAGTTAGATTAGTGAAAGGTTGTGATGATGGCGCATCATTTGAAGTACTTGAGTTTCTGAAGTAAAGATTAAAGAATGCATGTCTCCTATGAAGAAGAAATGATATTTTTTGCTATTCATTTGCCTGCAGAGATCATACGGCATCAGCCAGCACTTGGTTAGTGCAGTGAGAGTGTAAGAGACATGATTAGCCCTGGGAAAACACGGAGTGAAAACTGTGATTTGGGTGGTAAAAGTCTTCACAAGTTCCCAGGCCTTGCATTTGTATTTTAACCAGACATATTTTCCTGTTGTGTTGTCTATGACCTTCTCATTGCCTGGATTCTTGGATCACAGGGGTTTGGTCACTGAGTAACACAGGAGGTGTAACTGGCACCACTAATAGTTCTGCTACAAAGCAAGTAGTGCTTTAAAGATAATACCTGTTTGTATTACATCAAATAAGACAGTACTTATATTTTTATTATTTATTTATTGTTTTTCTGCAGTGTGGGCTTCTGTTCTAATGACCACCTTGTATCACTTTTGAATGTGGCTGCTCTTATGTTGAAAGAAAAACATGATAAAACTTTTAGTTTTCCTTATGGCAAAGCTTGAAGTTGGTTTTTATTGGGCTGCTTTGTTGTTATTTGCATTAAAGGAGTCATTTTAATCATACAAATAGCTGTGAGCAAATTAGAGTCTGATGAGCAGATATGCTCTGAAGCTTTTGTGGCCAGCAAATTACAGTGTCTGTACACTAGACATAGTATGCTAATTTATTTCAAAGAAAGTAATTGAAAAGAATTATTTAAAATGCCTATTGCAATTGTGTGTTCAATTTTGAATGTATTGCAAATTTGTGACTAGGATCTCTATGGGCTTAAGTGCAAGAACTTTGATTAATTTTGTTGCTCAAGCCATTTTAAATTGTATGTAAATTACACCACTGTTTCCACATTCAAAACTATAGGCATCCTATTTTTAATTTCAAACCAGAGGAAGAAAACTTGGGCTTGATTCAGCTAACTTTAAACATTTGCCAGCTTCTGATAGATGTTTTGTATTGTATGTTTTAAATTAACAACAGAAAAGCCACTCTAAAAAGTAGGATATGTTCTGGCTTTCTGCTAATATTCATAAAACAGGAAGGAAGACAATATAGCAGTTTGATGGGGTCTCTGTATTGGGGGAAATGAATAAACTGTAAAAATGACCCAGATTTAATTGATTTTTTTTTGTCTGTCTTTATATTAATTATGGTACATAAAGAACTAAATATTGACCTAATTTTTTCAACTTGGCACTCCATTTTTCACTCTTTTATATTCTATCTTCTTTAATCCGTGAACAAACGGGTTTGGACTCACAAATTCAATTTACAATATGTTTGGTTTATTCCTTGTAGCTTTTTTACCTTTTTTTAAAATTATTATTACTGGTAGATTAGTACATTCTAATTTAGAAAATCATCCATTAGAAACACTAGTCAAAATCAGAACTGATGATTTTTTAAAAGCAGTGCTTGGCTTGTCAATCTTTTCAACCCTTCGTGACGAGATTAAAGGGGGAAGGCAGAAAGCTAAATAAAAAAATACCCAATGAACTATTCCTATTGCCAATAATTCTCCCAAAATTTTGCCCAGGTTCCCCTTTTCTAGCCAATGAAGATGGTGTGCTTGGAGGGGTGATAGTTCTTCGGTCCTGCAGGTGTTCAGCACAGCCTGAATCAGCCCAGGAAAAGCCAACTTTACTAGGTAAGAAACTCTTCTTCCTCTTCCCTTCAGCTGGGTGCTCACTCAAAATAAAAGTAAAAACTGCCTGTGCATGTTCACCAGTGTTTTAAAGCCACAGAGAAAACAGAAGGGAATTGAATTTGTAATTTTAAAAATCTGGAAAGCGAAGTAGGGAAAAAACAAGGCCAATATCACTAAAAAAAGAGCATTGTTGTGACTCATTTCTGAGCAGAATAGTGATTCAGAGTGTTACGGGATCCTTCTAAAACCATGGCATAGAAATGATAGTTGCTTATGGCAAGACAGGATATGTTCCTCCTAGGAAAAATGGCATTTTTAGCTGGGGGTAATGCATGGGACTGTTTACTGCTTCTCAGTGGTTTATAGGCTAAAAATGCTTTCTCATTTTGCAGGGAAGATATGAAAATTTGGAGGATACACTTTTTATGGTTAGAAATCCTTTGTAATGCCCATCTGTCCAGATGAGTCACAGTTACTGTTTGCACCCAACAGGAGTATTTGCTGCTGATATTTTTTTTCCAGCCTCTCAGCCCCATTCCTGACCTGGAAATACAGTCCTCGTCTCTTGCTGCTTTACAGCAGAGCAAGTGTCTTACAGGAACGGGCCATGTCGTTTGTCTGGGAGAAACAGCTAAAAAACCCCAAAGGCTGCACACTGCGAGCAGAGCTGGGTGGAAATGCAACCAGAGAGACAGTAAAACATCTTAAAGGGAAGGAATTGGGGAACTTGGGGCATAGGAGTTACTTCAGGATGACACTTGAGCCATCTGTGGTGCTCCTCAAATATGGGCATGTGTCGTGCCATTGGGTCACATCGACCTGTCTAGTTTGTATTTGTGTTCTGTAATCAGAATTTCAGTATTTTCCTTTGTATAATTCTCTGCTTTATTATTATTTGCCCAACTGGGACATCAGTTTAGTGGGAAAGCATCCTACAATAGAAATTTCATCCTTAAAAAAGAGTTAAGCAAAATGAAAATACAAGTTTGATCGAGACAGAACAAGCAAGATCAATTTAACCTTCAGTTTCTTATGTTTGGAAGTGAGAGATCTATTTCTGTTAATGTTTCTCATTCACATAAGAGAATAGGTTCTATTAATGAAGGTTTGGCATTTTCTCCCTCAAAGATTAATAAAGAAAATCCCCTTATATCATGCATCTTAAGTAAAGACTGTGTGTTGATTTTTGGTTTTCTTTCCACTGAAATAAGATTCACATAAACTGTAGCACAGCATTTCTTCTGTACCACAGAAGTTTCTGCCTTACAGAGTATGCTGAGTTAATGTATTATTAAACATATGTAGTATTTGTGTCATTTGGACTGAAAAGAAGGTTAATACTGAAAACCTCAGTATCACTGACAGGGTTGGCCCCATTGAGTGCCCTTCCATTGCACTGAATGTGTTTAACTCTCAAGGCTTTGGTGATATCACTCATGAATCTCTTATGGGGGAGCAAAGCCCAACCCTCAGTGACGTTCATTTCTCTTTTATGATGGGATCTACATATCTGTCAGAATCTTCAAGTCTTGCTGGGATTGTCTTGCCTTTGATCTCATGCTGGGGTTAATTGCTATGCAAGCAGAAGTGATTCAAAGCAGGGGTGTGCTCAGCTCTCTGTGACCATCAGCCGCTGGGAGGAGGAGGGAGGGGTAAGAGTTTGAAACCCATCTAATGGTGCTTTTTGCAGTCACTCTCAAAAGAAATAGGTGGGAACATCTATTCATGGCATCTTGTGTAATTTATGTAAGACACCTCCTGTAAATCCAAAGGAAGAATTTATACTTCAGGGCATTTTTAAACCCTTTTACAGTATTCTGTGTAATGCCTTGAATTCTGATCAGCTGTTCTTTCTTTTCCCCCTTCCAAATTAGGCACTTAATGAACACAGAGAAAAATGACCATGGCACAGAGCAGGAGGAAAACAGTGAGAGATGAACATATGAATAATGTGCTTTTAGCCTGAATTTTTTGTTGCAGCCACTTAGGAGTGTGTGTGTGTGTGTGTGTGTAAAGATACCTGTGGATGTGCCAGGGAATTACAAATCACTGAGATGGGCTGTTAAACAGTTGATAAATCAAGTCCCCTTCAGCCTTCAGGACAACATCTTGCTGCATTAATAGGCACTAACAAGACATGTGAGGAGTGATTAGTTTTCTTAATCATTATCACTGCAACCACAACAGTTGGTCTTTGATATCCTAAATCAGACCTGCTTTGATAGAGAAGACAAAACTAAAATCATCCTGGTTTTTCCCCATCTTTCTTTTCCTCTCTTACCTTTGGTGCTCCTTACACTCTCCTCAAAGGAAGGGGGTGATTCAGGATACTTTGGGATCCAGGTCTTGCTCTAATTTCGCCAGGAATCTTCCTTCCTTACTGTGTGGTGTTACTCTGCTTGCATCAGGTGCCTCTCCTGCTTTTTCTGCAGGATAATTTGGCTTTCACCAGGGATCTTTTCTGCCTGCTCTGTATCTTCAGTTCCCATATTGCAGACTTGACTACTTCTTTCCTGTATCCTGCTTGTGCAGCTGAGCCCCAAATCTCCATTTCCCCACTGGGAGTTATGTTTTATGTATATATTTATGCTCAGTTCTGGGAAAAGAGTGCTTGTTACTGGTTATTCTGTTGTTGATAGTGTTTCAATGCTACAGAATCCTTGTAAGCCATCTGGATTTGTGCTGGTTTAGTGTGCTTTTCTCTGGGTTCAAGGCAGGCAAATGAACATTATATCAGCTTTTACTTTAAGGGTGGAACAGGCCTCTGCTTTAGAAGTTGGTCTAGTTTTATTAACTGCAGTTGGTGTTTTTCTCATCTTGGAGGCTCCACATCAGTGGAGTAATGTTCTCATTCTGGCTATTAGTTCTGCAGTGTGTGACTGCAAAGAGTGCAGGAAAATCTGGTTTGTCTGATAGCTATTCCTTATGAGATTTAATTATTCTGGTAAGGAATTTTTGTTCTTGGTTTGGTTTCTGGCCTCGCCCGAGTGATATTTTAAGCTGTATTTTTTCCTCAAGATTCCAGACTTGTCAAATTACATCTTGTATTTTAAACCAAGGCATTTTTTGTGACTTCTTGCATTTTCCTTTGTAGTGGAATTTCTGTGGAGCCATACAACAGAGAGCATGTGTGTAGGATATATGTCTGCACAGGATGGCAAAGCTAAGGTAAGCCAAGAGGAATAGACTGGAATACTGCAGAAAGTGCACAAGCAAAGGAGAATTTGAATTAATGGTAATGAAATATATAAGAAATTTCTGTCCTTAAGAGAATGGAAAAAAATTAGCAGTTAAATGTATCTCTTGATTGGGTATTTCTAATTCCCTCTTTATGAATTGCAGCAGTTAACCCTGTGCTAGCATATGTTTCATGTCAGGATAAGGTGCCGCAAACATATCCATTCCCTCTGCTGACAGTAATTGTATTTGAATAACTTTATCCAGCTTGATTCAGTTTTACTGGTTATTCAGGGTGGTACTGTATGTTTCTGTGGGCTTGTCTTCATTCAGATAAAGCAATTGCACCATCAAGGAAGTTATAAAACAGACTTGAAACAATTTCCCAGAATAGCCTCTGTGATAAATAATTTGGATATTAGCATCCATGTTTTCAGTTCCTTGGGGCCTGGCAATTTATTTTTAATGAGAGAAATAATATGTTAAAATTGAATTGGGCAATGGAAACTGGAAAATTCCTTAACAGCAAGATCAAGGAGTAGGGATTAAGCACGTGGATGAGCCTTCTATTCTGAGGAATAGAGCATTGAAGGGAACTGCAGGAAATCAATGTTGGATATTTAAACAACAAAAACTGGTGTAACCTGCTGTTTGAATGGGAATGGATGAGTTCAATGTGTAGGGGGAAAAAAAGATAAAAATGCCCCAGAAAGACAGGAAAGATAACAAGCAGCTGGTGCAGGAAGTGCTGGTAGAGGTGTTAGTGAAGTATTTGCTTTACTAACTTATGTCTAATTCTTTCCAGATAACTATTGGTGGCAGAGAGTCTGATTTTACTTCTTTTCTTAATATTTACTTCAGATTTATTTGAAAAAGAGACCAAACTGAATCTTAAGGTTTGAACTGAACTGAGAGAAACTGAAGCAAGCTCAGCTGCAAATGGTCTAGTATTGGCTGGGTAGTTTTAAAATCACTCTCTGGTGTTTGCAGGGAAAGAAGAACTGTGAGAGGCTGAGTGATTCCAGTGTGCACACCTGCCTCTGGCTTACACTGTGAGGCTCAAAATGTTACTGTTTCTGCTGTCTTATTGATAACTAAATGCTAACTATGAAATCTGTCTGGTAATTAGTACTAGCATGACAGTGCCATGCCCAGAGATGTTTCCCTACTCACAGTTGCAACATTTGACATCTGGTGTGCATTGTTTTCATACTGCTGGTAAATTCTCCAGCTGGTAATCCTGATTGTGCTGACAGACAGAGCTGGTCTTCTTGGTTCACTTTTAAATTACGTTTTTGACCTTCATTGAAGAGTTAATCCTCCTCCCTTTCTTCCTCCTTTGAGTCTGTGGCCACAAATGCTTTCCAGAGAAAAACCACAAACGTTTTTGCTGCTGACTTCTATTGATCAAAAAGAGTCTTCTGTCATAAAAGCTGGAGTTTTGTTCTGCTACAACTAGGGCTAAGTTATAGATGGAAAACTGGGCTTGAAATAGAACACAATGTATTGCAAGTGAAAAAAAAAAATCTCTGTTCTTTAATAGAGTCACTGTTTTGGTACAGTTAATTTTGAGTGCTTGCCGTGAAAGAATAATGGGATAATAATCCATAAAAAGTATAAAATATCACTTGTTTATGAGGACCATAACAAAATGATCAGGCAGCAACTTGTAAGGAAACATTTCCTTTCCTGTTTTTCTAGGGTGGTAAAGAACTTCAGGTTTTATTTCTTTCATCAGCTTAGGACTCAAGTTTTATTCTTAAATTGAGGGATTGTCACAGTGACTGATTTTGGACTGGTTTAATTTAATGCACATGAAAACAAAAACATGACTTTTAGAAAGTGAGAAGGTTTTTTAGTGTCTACTGGTATGAATTAGACTAATATTAGAATCGTAATTATATAAAAGGTTACATCCTAAGGACAGAAGGATCTTGCTTTGTAACCGTAGTGTGGTTCTTTGGGCATGGGAGGTTGTTGCAATTCCTAACAGCCCCCAGCAAGTGGTGGTTCTGAACCCCAGGTGAAGACTGTGGAGGTGTAGGGTGCCTTTCTTACAGGGGTACCAGCTCACCTGCAGGCACTGGGGTGCTCCAGATGTGCAGGCACACTCACCCAGTTAACTATCAGCAACTTCTGCAAAGAACGGAGAGACAGAAGAAGTGGAACGGGAGACTTGAAGTGGTTTGTACATCCTGAGCTGCTGGTGCTTCTGGATTTTCGCAGTGTGAGCTCTCCAAGTACTGACTGAGAAGTCTCCTTGCAACAGGGCCTTGTTTCTTCCCATTTTGGGCAAGGCTGGTGGCTTCGGCAGCTGGGCATCCTCTCCAACCCACACAGCCTGAAGTTCACTCACCCCCATCCAATGGCTGAGCCTGCAAGAGCTGTGCAGCAGTTTTGCACTGTGACTAATAGTGCTTTGATTCAAAGCATATTTCTGGAAAGGTGTCCAGTCTTTTTTTCTGGAAAACCAGTTGCCTGGAAAAGTCACCATTTCCTGTTGGATTAAAATACTTGGTTGAATGTTACTTTAAAAATCCTGTGGAGACTTGCCAGATGAACTAAGTTCACACCTTTCTGCTGACACAGCCACCTCTGGTTGTGTGGCCTGTTAGCTTTTTTTGTGATGCTGGAAGTATTTCAGCTCTTCCAGCACTGATAGCTCTGGCAGTGTCATCTTCAGCACCTACGTAGTGCATGTCCCATTGGCTTCCCTCAGATTCTTATGCCATTGAGCCCTTATATCACAGCTAAGCAAGGCATATCCTTGCATGTTCAACTGGAGTCTTTTTCTTGTCATCCCTCTTGATGCAACCAGCTTCATAATCAGTGCCAGGGTTTGTCACATATTGGGACACAAGCTTTTCATCTGAGCAGCTTTGACTCTTTTCTATGCTTCTTGCAACTAACCTACATCACCTGTTGTGTTTTCCCTTTTGTGATTGTGTTGTTGACTCATGAATTACTTTATCAGAATTTAGGATCTTAGACAAGCATTAGCTCTTTTACATTTCCAGCCCAAACTTTATTCTCTTTCTGAGACACTAGTTAGTCTTCAGGATAACCTTTCAGATGTTTAAGGGTTTTTTTATGGATCCATAATAGACCCCATAGCTGATCATAGCATGAGCTAAGAAGCTCATCCTGTAACTGGAGGTCTGACCTCTTCAAAGATACTCTGGCATCATTCAGTTCCTATTTTCTTGGACTGATGAGGTCACATTCTGAGAGCTTAAGCACTTTCGTTGTCACCACTGGAAAAGTAGCTCTGCTCTGACTATTGTGCTGCTTCTTGGGTCTCTGTCCATACTGCCAGGAGTGATGTGCAATATTTGAAGTCTTAACAGTTCACATAGCATTTGGTAGAGCACTTTCAGTGTCATTTTGCACAAAGGGCTTGGACACCTTCTGCCACATAGTTTGGGATGGGAAAAAATTGAGTTCAAGTTCCTTGAATTCAGCATGGTGTGATTTTGAGATGTAAATAAGGAATGGGAAGGAAGTGGGTAGGTTGCACAGGTTAATTGCCTTTCCTTAGTTACCCAGTCTTCACGTCCTCTTGTTCCTTGCCTGCTGCCCACTGGAGGATGCTGCAAAGGAAAGTAAGTCCTTCAGTCTCAAATGACAGTGCAGTGTGTGCCTGCAATACCACCTGCATCTCTTGGAGCTTCTGGCCATGGGTAGGCAGCCTTTCTTTGATTTAATGTGCTGGACCTGTGCATAATCTGGCAGGAACCCTTTTGTCTCAGGCAGGGGCTGCAGAGTGTTTGTCCCCTCAAGTCCTGTGTGTAGAAAGTGTCAATGGCCAGGATCCTGATTTTTGACTGGATCTCATGAGTGTCTTGTCACAGTGATTGAGAGTGGTTGGTGGTGGCTGATGTTTTTGCTTGAAAGTAGGCACTTCCTCACTGTGTTTTCCTTAGTATTTGAAGTCAGAGTGCTTTTTTTTTCCAGTAAAAGATCCAATCTCAATGCCAGCAAAGTGCTGCACGGGTCATGTATTATGTGTAGATATTTGAAATCATTTGTCAGCTCACTATATTTCTTAATATATCTAAATTTGCTCTATGATCTGTGTATAAATGCTGCGAGCTTTTGCAATTATTGTAAACATTGCGATACTTTTGAGATACCCTTGTATTTCATCCTCACAGGTTTTAGTTTCTCTAACAGCTGGATGACCCAGACAGCAAATTTCTGAAAATCTAGTTGCAATATTGAATGCAATCCAATCCAGTCACCAGTTTAAATCTCTCTCTGGCAACCTTATAAGATGAATTGCTAAGCTTTATGTTATGTTATGGCAGCCTTAATAATGCAAAGCTACATGAGCCACGCTTTCCATTTTCTAATGAACCAAACTCAAGTTGCTTTGCAGGACACGGTGTAACCGTAAGTGGAGAGTTGCATTTTGCTGTGTCTGAAAACATCCATCAGCAGTGATTTCTGTCCACACAAAATGCTGTGGTTGCAATATGCAAAGAGAAGCTTTGATCTTTGCAGTTAATTTAATTTTCCACTGAGAGGAGACATGGTGGACAGGGGGACCATTTCCAGTGCACTGTTCCTGTGGAGATGTCAGCTGTTGTTGTCAGATTTATTCGCCTCTCCTGATGCTGTAAAATTAGCACAAATCCTCCCCTCTGTGCTTAGAGTGACACACGTGACAAACACTGATTGTAGTGATTGCTCTTGGCTTTCTGAGGATGAACTTCTGTATTCTGCTTTGTGAGGGAAAGGTCTGTGAAAGCCCTTTGTCAGGAGAAGGGCACTTATCCAGCGCTCGTTGGGTGAAGAAACACATCTTGGAAGAATCCTAATTCTAATTTGAAAATGAGTGGAAAAATTTACCGAGCCTGTTTGGTAAAGAGAAATGCAAAGTCAAATAATTCAGTCATTCATTTCAGACTACAGAGACAGTCTTTTAACTTGGTGAGACAGGAAAAGTATATGTCACTGTTGTACTTATTTTCTTTAATGTGCACTCTTGACTGGAGGCTGGGGAATCAGTCAGAAATTTTTGTTTGAAAAGAACTCTGTGTGTACAGTGGAGCATCCAGTTCTCTCATAAAAATAAGCTTTTTCTGTTTGTTGGAAATAGCCTTCAGTGCTAAGACACCAGTTAAAATATTTGGCTCACAGACCTTCATGGAATTGTTGGGCTCTGAGATGAGAAGGTAAGTTCAGGTTTTTCGGTTTAGGTCTTGCATAAAGCCAGTAGTTCTGGAACTCTCCTCATAGTTGCCTGACACGCTTTAGAACAGAGCAGGGAAGATGGGATTGTGTGTCCAGCTATGCAAATACAAATGCAATAACCTGATTTAGCACCAGCAATTCAGGATGGTACAAATCACATTTGAAGGTACATGGCAGGATTTTAGAACATCTCTCCAGAACCCTGGGACACTGAGCTGATGGGTTAGAACTATCCTGATTTAGTTGGATACGTAAAAAGTGTGTACTAATACATGTAACGCAGAGAATGAATCTGAGCTTGGGAAACCATTAAATTCCGAAGCAACCTGTATATAGAATCGGTATTTTCAGTGCCTGACAGCCAGAAGGACTCCATCTTTCTGCCAAGACAATATCCTGGAGCCTCTCTTTCTCATTATTTTTTTCCCTTTATTTCTCTCTTAAGATTTCACCAAATGGGATATTCAGATGGCAGCAGCTTCCAGTGTTTTGCCGGGCACCTTCTCCTGTCACACTCCAGGTGTGCATGTTGGAGAAGAGCTTCCCAGGAGACAGAGCTGCTGCCAAAATTGGCTGTTAGTGCTTAGGAAATAAACTGAGAATGCGTGGCCAGATGGGTCTCATGGTGGCCGAGTGTGCCCAGCTAGAGCGCCCCAAATTGCTAAAGAATACATGGGTTTGGTGGTACTCTTGTTTTTGAAGGGCAAAGTTGTAGAAAGCAATTTCCTGAAGGATGTGATGTCCTTGGTCTTTCATGATATTTCATCTCAATAGTGTAATGAATGGAAAAAGTTTGTTTTATAAATTATTCTGTCTAAAGTACATACTGAGCATGTAATAAGAGCTAAACACATGAAATACTCCCTAGATTTGCTTAAGAACTGAATGTGCTGCCATCTGGTAGTTGTACTCTGTCCTCTTGGCAGCATTTGATTGACTTCAGCTTTCTCAGCAGCACTGTCTGTCTTTTGGCTCGAATTTTATATTCATTTTACTTTGTATTTATGCTTTTAATGAAAGAAAAATATTGTGGCAAACCAATATTTTATGTGAATAAAAGGTGGAGACTAGTTCTTTATAAAAGCAATCTTTTTGATATTAGCTGCTCTCAAGGTTGTTTCAGAATCCTTGTATATGAGACATGAAATAATGCAAGTCTTGGCACAACGTGTATTTATTTATTTATTTGAAAAAAATATATAAAAAATATGTAATTTGCAAAGTAGATAAGATGTTGATGATGAAAAGGTGAAACCATTTATTCCAGGGCAGAAAGACCTCTTAGTTTTGGAATGGAAGGGCAGTGGGAACTTCCATAAAGTTGAGTGGAGGAGTGATTCAGGAAAACTATTTATTTTCCCTTTTTTGTGCTCCCAGGCACAATTTCTTCCAGGTGTGAGTCCATTCAACTTGTAAAGCTGACAGACTTCAATTAAAACCTTTCCATTGTTGTTCTTTTCCCCTTGTTTTTTTGTTTTCATGATTTTAAAGGATAAACCTAATTGACTATACAATCTGGACTTAATGTAAAATATGATGTTGGGATATAAAAATGTAACAAATGGCACAAATAAGTTCTGTGGCTCATTTAAAAATATTAAGTGTTCTTTGATGTTCCTTTTTGTTTACTGAAGTTTGTTCTTATGGTTAAGAACAAGGGAGATATAATTGTAGGAATTCCCTTGGGAGTTTTCTGAAGTTGTCTTGCCATGGCAATGTTATCCTTTCAAATGACTTATTAAGTAACATATTTTAAACACTGTCAGCTTAGATCTGCCTTGTTTTTGTTCTGCATAAGGTGCAAGTAATAAAAAGTAGTCAGTGTAAACCAGCATCTGTATTTACTCCATTGTACAAAGTATGCAAATAAACAGGATGCAAGTGAAGGCCTTAAGAAAGGTTTTGTTATATGTGGTTTGGGGCTTTCTGTAAATGCAAGTGTACAGATGCTGGTGTACAGTGGCTTGGGGTCTTTTGTATGGGAAGTGTGTTTTTCATTTCATAGGAAATGAGGTTTTGTATAGGAAATGTGGTTTGGACAGCTCTTTAAGCAGAACTACTTGCTGATGTATTGATACATAGGGGCTACCTGCTCATCCCCTCTTGTTATTTTCCTTTCCTTGCTCAAAAAATTATTAGGATTGATTGGTTTGCTTTAATTGCAGTATCTCACCAAACAACCAGTGGCATTCTTCCTCCAAGGAAACTTCATCCTGTGCCCATCAAACAATCCTGCTTCTATACTGTCATCCTATCCCACTTTTCAATTAGAAAGCATCACAGACCTGGAAAAATACCTTGGATCTGTCAGTCATAAAAATTAAAAATATTCTTCTTTCACTTGATTTTCTTCCTTTTTCTATTTTTTCCTTTAAATTTAGGAAATAACATTTACAAAAAATTGTCAGTTACATTTTGGGGGAAAGTAACAGATTCGAAGAGAGTCTTTGCTGCTGGTAGTGGTAAATCACAGTTGTAACTGAAATTGTTCTGGAAGTAGGAAGATGTTCCTGTATCAAGCAGGAAGGCCAGAGATCAAAGGTTTAGCAGTAAAATAAAAACATTGAAATGTTTTTAATTAAATCCCACTCTGTAATTTAACTGCAAACAAGACCACCTAAGAGCAGACACCAGGGTACCCTTATCACACAGGGAATTAAAAGAAGCTGCCTCTGAGACACAAAATGTCTCTTCAGTGCAATGAACTGTGGTTAGTTTTAAATCATTTCCTCCTCATCTGATGCAAGTTATTCCTACTGAAGTTTTACATCTCTTCTTTTTGTCACAACCCATTGCCTCATTGCAAATTACACATTTTGCAATGCTTAAATCTTTTAAATGGGGCAGTGTAAGTGCAAACACTTAAATATGTGGAGGGCTGCACTTACAGGAAGCTGTCATTTCTAAATTTCCCCATTGTGAGCTTTATATCATAGTCAGAGTAATTTCTAGTCCCTAATTTAATATAACATCAGCAATTCTCACAGTGTAAATACATGTGCAAGGGGCGTAAAAAGTCATTACTTTTAAGAATGAGTCAAAGTATCTTTTCATAAGTGGATATTTTTGCCCATCAGTAATAAAACACACCGCAGTATATAAAGGACCATTAACAGATTTTTAGGGTCACTGAGTTACAATCAAATTATAAGATGGAGTTTTCTGTACACAGACACACACACCCGCTCTCTGGCTAAAAGATTGCAGAGCCATCTCAAAGGCTTTTAAAACTTCTCCATGAGAAAGGTGGCTGTTTGCAGAAATACAGCTGTTCTTTGGGTTGATTTACTTGGTAGTTGGAGTTTTTTAGGTGGACAGGTAGGTATTTGGTGCAGAGGGATTCCTGATCATTGCAGTACCTTGTGCTCTGAAGTGTTAGCTTATCTCTGTGGAACAGTTTATGGTGTCCAAGGTTTCTGTAAGGTGTATTTGTGTATGCAATGCTAAGCTCTTCTGAATCTCCCTAAGAAACAGTCTTACAAACCATGAAATGCCAGAATTATTCTTTTGTCTTCACACTGGATATTCCTGTCTACTTTCAGTGCACTGGGTCATCCAGTTTACCTTTTCTATGCATCTCTCGTGGCCTTCTCTTCATGTTTTAAACTTTAATGCAAACAGAGGAAGAATCTCAGTTTGTAGTTTGTCCTCAGACTTCAGCGATGGAACAGCTTCATTATTGAATACTTACAATTTTACTTTGGCCTGCATAATTTTGCCTCTTTTCAGACAATAATACTCTCTTGGTTTTTCCCCAGACTCACATTTCAAGACTTCCTCCTGGAGCTGTGGCAGGACAGTCCGTGGCAATAGAAGGAGGAGTTTGCAGGCTGGAGAGTCCTGAAAGCAGCTGATTCCTCACTTCATTGCAAAGAATGTGAATGACTTTTTGTACAATAAGGGTTTGGTTCTTTTGTGTTTTAACAGATGTTGGAAATTCTGCTCTTGTTTTATATTCTGTATTGCAACCATGTGCACCATAACTTGAGACAAGTGCTGCTGTAGTTTATGTTCTCACTCTGTGAATGGGGACGTGTGCATGTTCACTTTCCCCCTAATAAAATAGGAACTCTCCCGAGTTGTGCAAAGATCATGTATGATTAATGATTGCATTTTCATTGTTTTTATGTTCACAAAGTAACCAAAAGTTAAAAGAAATTATTTAACTTAAAGATATGGTCACAATTGTCATACGTGTTCTAAATTTAAAAGTAACAGTCCTTTGAAGTGGCTCTGTAATGATGCAAAAAAATGATGATGGTTTCTAAGTTTCTCAGTGGTTTAAGGAAATCCAGAGGTGGTTTAAACATGAGTTTTTTCCTCCCCAGTAAGGAGGTTTTTTTTTTAAACTTTTTTTGGTCAAAGAATGGTTTCAGTGAAACAAACTAGAGCAAAGTTAAGGCTCAAATTGTTTTTTTGAATAGTCTTATAGGTCATATCTCTTGTTCCCAAACGAAGATGTTAATAGCTCCAAGCTGTATGTATTACAAAAAGCTATATGAAGATAATGTATCGTAACGCAGTCTTTATGTATAATGGAATATTACAGTGTAAATAAGAAAGCAAAGTTTATGGAAAGATTCAATATTATTCTTTGCTTCTATTTTAAATCTATTTTTAAGAGAGGTACAGAAATGACCATATTACTGGATGCGAAGTGCAATGTGTATGAAGTGGCTGCTGGGAGGGCTGATCCTGAGCTTTGGTGCTGGGAAAGCAGCTTCTTCAATGGCAGCCACAGCATGGGTATTTATATAACTGTGTGTAATATGTATGTACTGTGCATAAATTTACTGTAACTCTTTTGATACCTTCAACAAAACTGCAGTTTTCAAACAGTGTGATCCTTGCCTGCCTCGTGAAGCCCTGAAAGTGAGTTCTGACCTACAGCCTTCCACCCACTCCTCCATCCTTCACAGCACCGGCAGCAAGAGAAGGCTTTTGTAATTAATTCATTGTCCTGATAAGTATGCCAAAGAGAAATGACAATAGTTGCTGTTTTTCCCTGGTGGGTATTTGAGAATTCTGTTTCCAGAAATAGTGGATGAATAGATACTCCGACTGTATTCGCTTAACCGGGCATTGTACTTGCCTGTTCTGTAATGTTGTGCCTGCCTATGACAGACATACTTGACTGATGAAATGGTTATATTGATTGTAGTACCAATCTTTCATGGAAAAGAATAAATTTTTTTTAATAACCTGAGTTCATTTTCACTGTTACACTACAGAGAGATACATTGAGAGACTGTCACCTCCATGTGGTTTTTCAATTGTGACATCAAAGTAGTCCTGCAGGTGAACATACTTTGATACAGTTCTGTGAATAATATGAAACAGAGGCTTTCCAAGAAGCAACAAGGTGAAATGCACCTGTCTCAGAATAACCTGTGCTGAAATACAAGACTGGATCCTCAGTGCTACATTCTGTATCTGTCCTACAGCAATTCAGGAATGCTGCAGCAAAGAAGCTGTGCTGCCACAGCCTTTAAAACTGCTTGGACCGACAGCATTAAATGATTGATTGTGTGGATGCTTCACTGTGTAGGGAGTGGAAAACTGAACATGGTGTGTGTGGGTCTGTCCAAACCCCCACTTGAAAATGGCCTTGTCCCTGGAAAAGCTGAAGGAACAGTGTTTGCCCGCTTTCCTGCTAAAAGTGCTGGTCCATGTTGATGCCATGGAAACTTTGGTGTGAATCTGCTTTTTCGTGGAGTAAATGTGGCAGAATGGCTTATAAAATATAAATGTGCTGATTGTTTCTTCCCCTTACTTGCTTTACGGAAATTTGGATTCCAGCATAGAATTTTTATTTTTCTGTTTTGCTTTTATTTTGCTATTTTGTCTATATAATACTCCAATCAATTTTTTTTTTGGGGGGGGGGGGAGGTGAAAAGAGCCAAGCTTCTTCAGGAAGCCCCTTTTGATATTGAGAAGTTTGATATTGAGAAGTTTGCCTTTTCATTGTCCAACTTTTCCTTGTGTCTAGGTAGAGGAAGAATGGAAAAAAGGATTCTTTAATCTGGAGGATCACAAGCAAGGTGCAGAGCACAAACTAGGTACAGAACTGACTTTCTACATAAGATACTTAAACTGTTTTAGCACATAGAAATGTCAGTATCAGTCACCATGAAGACTGACTGGAGCAGAATTTCCTATCATTCAACTCCTACTTAAGCCAATGAAAGAGCTTACACTACTTTAACTATGGGTCTAATTCTGCTACTAGTTCTATTTTAAGCTTAAAATAGGCTTATGAAAAATAAATCGTGAGGATGGACACTGCAATGGCGTGGTCTGCAAACGCTGCTCTGTGAGGAGTAACCATTGCCACTGGTGTAAGCACATACAGCCCAGCAGGAAATTACACACTTGACAGCAATAGCTGGCTGAAATTATAAAGGAAAGGCAAGCATGAAATGCGTATAAATACAAACAAGTTGAATACTGTTGATTTTATACTCAAACACACAATTACGTGTCCTAGAGTATTTTGTAGCAGACAGGTCGGTGCCAGAGTAGTCAAATCTTCAGACATAATAAATTTTCCTGCTTAAAGCTTGTAATAGCCTAAACCAAACTTGACATATAAGCCATTTTGTGTCTTCCTTTGCTCCTGGACCTTTATCTTTGTTCCTGTACCTGAAGAGCATTGGCCCTGCAGTGTGGGACTTCAGAGGGCTGCAGTTGAGCAAGTCACTGAGGAGTGGCTTGTTACACTAAAAATTGAGAGGGGATGGGAATTCCATTTTGTGTGTTCTCTGCTTGTGAATTAAGCTCTGGAAACACTGTGATGTGAGAGATTTACTGAGGAGGAGGAGGGGGACTGGTTTAAGGCAGCTGCAGCCACTCACCTGTAAAGGACAATATGGAAGATGCTGTGAAAAGGAGAAGGAAGCCTAAGAGGGAATAAAGCTGGTAATAAATCCAGGACTAGTAACGAGGTTGGGGGAACTGCTGTTACTTAAAAGCAGTGTCGAAAAAGAAGCCAAAAGTATTGGTGGTTAAGGCATTACAAGTGCAACGTTTCAGGGACCTGGTAATGGGGCAACTGTAGCTCAGTTTTGAGGAGAATGATGCAGATTAGGTGGGAAGCTCTCAAGTATTTATTTAGACATTTTTAAGAATGAAAACCTGGAATTCCACTGTTGTTTCTTCAGGTTGGTAGGTGAGTCATTTACTTTGAATCAGCAAGCTATACTAAGAACTCTGGTCATTCAATGGGAGCAGGAAGGATTAATCTGTTCAAAGACACTGAATTGCATGCCAGTTTTTAGAGTTATGTTGGAAATAACTGGGCACCATCTGCAATCCATGTGAGCCCTATTTCAAAAGCGTCTCAAGGTTTGCCATTCTAACAGTATTGGGATCAATGTAATTCTGTGTGGCTACAATCCCACTCTAGTGCAGTAGAGAGTCACCTTTCAGGTTCAAACGTGACTTAGGAAAAGAACCTGGTTTTCAGGGCAGCTTCATTGGCACAAAAAGCTTATGACAGACCAGGACACTTGAAGGGAAGGTTTATGCTGTGGCTGGGTAAGGAAATAGAGGCTGTAGTTGCAGAGCATGCAAAGAAAGTTCTGCAACAGGGGAGAACTGAAATCAATGTAAAGTGAGGGAAAACAAAATTATTTTGAAGGGAAAAAAGAGAAAGAATAAGTGAAAGAAACTAAGAAACCTGGGCAAGAGTTGATATCTCCTTCACAGTGCTATTAAGGCTCCTCTTCCGAGGGATATTTGCAGAGATGAACTGTGAACTGCTCCCTTACACCTGGCCTGGGTTTTCATGTCAAAGACTCCATTGTGAGACAGCACAGAGATAAGGAGGACTTATACACTTCCATTGGTTTAGATCCTGCAGTGACACAGTGTTTATCTTCCACACCAGCTGGGTGATAAATCCCCAGAAAGACCATTAGCATCATTTAATTGTGATCTGAACACAATGAATGTCTGTCTTACTATCCACTCCTGCCTGCCTAATGAAGCAAATAAAATATTGATGAGCAGCAGGTACAGTGAGACCTGCTCTCCTGTGGCTTTGTCCCTTACCCATCACAACCTCCTTTCCCTTAGAAGGCTCAGGGATACTCCTTTATATTGCTGTAAATACCTGCATAGGCAAACAGAGCCCACCTGAGCCCACCTTTCTGAAACAAAAAGCTTTTCAATGTTGTTAAGTGCAGTTTTCAGAAAGCATTGCTGGAAGGGAAGTGTTTGAGATCCTGTCCCCACTGAGGCCACTGGGAGCTTGGCCAGCAGCTTCAGTGGAGCCAGGATGTCACCCTTGGAGGTATTAGCGGACTCAAACTTTACGAGTCCCTTATTGCCAGCACTGGAGGCCTCAGAAATGAGGTGGTGTGAGATGCATTGATGACTCATCCTTATTTTTTGGATTATCTGGGAATATCTGGTGGGTGTGCAGGGCTCAAACAAGCCAAGTGGAGGAACCAAACCAAAGACTCCTCTGGGCAAATAATCTGCTGCAGCCAAGCAATGACTCCTCTAAAAGGAGCTCTTTGCTAGCCAAGGGCTCTCAGCATCATTTTATAATTTACGGTTTTCCTAAAGCTGATAATTTCTGCAGCCCTGATTTCACTTCAGATGCACGTGTGTGAGTGGTATCAACAAATACCATCACAGCACAATCCTGAGCAAGGATTCCCTTTTGCTGTGGTTCAAGTTGCCTGTGGCACAACCTCTGTGTCCAAGGTTAAGTGCCGATAAGCCATGATGCCAACCTGGGCTGCAACACCTTCTGCATATATTGTACCTGTCATAGAAATCCTATTGAATATAGTGTTTAGAATTGCTTTTTTTCAAAATGTGAGTTGTATCTGGCTGATGCTGTGCTGCAGGTCTCCTGGCCCCACTCTACATTGGCTTGAGGAGATTCAATTTAAAAGTGAGATCAAGTTGTCCAATTGTCCAATTAATTAAAACCATTGCTGCTTTTTGCAGCTAAGAGCAATCTCTTTTGTCTCTGGTGCTGTACTGTGGGGATGTGTTGAGGTGTGGACTGTGAAGAGAGGGGTGAGCAACAAGGAGGGAGGGAAACAAAACATGAGAAACAGCCCTGCCAGCCCGTCTTAGAGGAGAGGGTGGAGGAGCCTGGCAACGTTGAGCCTGGCAAAGAGGGTGTGGGAGAAGGTGATGTTTTAATTTGCCTTTGCCTCTCACTATCCAAACCTATTTTAATTGGCCATAAATTAATTTGCCCCAAGTTGAGTTTGTTTTCCCCATGATGGCACTCGGCAAGAGATCCCCCTTATGTAACTTCAACCCGTTAACTTTTTCATCCTAATTTCCTCCCAAATCCCCACTGTCCTTTCGAGGAGGGGGAGGGAGAGAGCAGCTGGGTGAGTGCCAGGAGCTGGCCAAAACCAAGCCAGTACCAGCTACAACTGCACCCACAATTCCCTTCAGGACTAAACCCAAAAGTACAATTTTGCAGGAGAGATTCTTCTGGTAGATTATTCTCCTCTTGGGCCAGGGGACTGATTTTTTGTACGCAGCTGCCCAATGACTTAAAGGAAACACAGGACTGAACAGCTGGAAAAGGTGTGGGGAAGACAGAACAACCTGCTTTGAGCTGATGTTAAATCAGGTATAAAATGAAACTGTCCCCTCTTATTGCTCACTGTGGTTCTTCATTGTGTTGGATGTTGCTCTTCCTGCTTCCAGCCCATCCCTGGGAGTAACTGCTACAATTCACCATGCATGCTGTAGGCAAAATATCACTGTGTTTATGGAGTTGCATTTGTGTCATTTTACAGGAATCAGTCCTAGTGAAGTGCAGTTCTTGGTCCGATGAAGTTCCTAAAGTTTGGAGGCAACAAACTGGCAAAATAAGAGCAGGCTGAGGCTTGAGGTAATTAATGGTCAGTGTTGTGCCATGAGGGCCTAGGAAACTAAATTGTGTGTCCGTGGAGATTGTTTCAAACCCCATGTTTATTCTATTAATGTGTCACGTAATGGCCATGAAAGGAAATTCATCCAGCCAAAAGACAATGGCATGAGACAGCAGAAAATGCTGTATGGCAGATGATTTGCAGACTGTTACAACTGGAGGAGTGCAATCCAGTTCATTCCTCAGGGAAAAGGATGAATGGATGGATAGAAAAAAACTAATTTTGAGTGTTCTCTTCACATATCAAAAGAATAGTTATTCCCAAGTAAGTTTCAAGAATCTTGATCAACATAAAGGAGGTACCTGAGTTAGAAGAAAAGTCAAAAATAAACACCCAACTATAAATGATGGACAGAAACCCAGCATTAAGTTCACTGTGAAAAGCAGTATACAAGGGATAGAAGGCAACTGAATTATCCTGTTGTCCAAAATGTGACTCAGACAGTCAGGGTTCAAGTTCAGGTATGAACTAATGCTGTTTTCTTCCTTTGGTACTTTTCTATTCCACTTGTTTTCAATTTTGAAACTAAGACACCTTTTCTTTTGCCTCGCTAAAGGATTTTCACTTTAGGTATCTGTAAAGTCACATAAATTACTTTAAAACAAAGATGCTTTTACTTCTGTGGAGAAGCCAAGCCCAGGTAAGGTGGTCAGTAGGGACTAACCCTGCAGGGAATGGCACCCAAATGCATCCAGGTGTCTGAAGAAAGGGGGTAGGTTTCCAACACTCTCCTGTGCTTTGCCTTCAAACTAGTTAAAATTCCAGTCCTTCAGCTATTTAGCCACAGTAGAATGAGCCATGAACGTTAGGTAGTCTCACAAACGGCACACACAAAGAGGTGAAAGGCTTCCTTTTCCCCTTCCTGGAGAGGTAATGAAGAAAACAAGACCTGTTGATTTTATTTTCCTCCAAAACTGAACTGTACCACTCACCTTGCCCAAACCCTGCCCTGGGGGTATGTCACAACATCTTCAGGATTATTTCTGAATGCCACGGCTTGGGGATTTGCTCTCACAGTACTAGAAGTACTAAAGCCTGTTTCCATCACTCTGCTGCTGCTGCCCCTCCTGAATTACTGCCATTTGGTGCCTGGGAAAAGTCCCCATTTTAAAAAAGAGACTCCAAAACCTACATTTTAATGTGGTTCTTTCAGCAATAATGGTGGTCAGGCTGGCTAGTTAGTGTGATCAGCTATTCATTTGTAAATCCCAGGTGCAGGTTTTTTCAGGCCACTGTGATCCTGGATTGCGTGTCCTTGTGCTGTCTTTATTCACGTCCTGTTCTCTCCACTCTTCTCTCTCCTTTTTTTCTCTTCCTCCAATACTATCACTTCAGTTCAATAGTATTAATTTAACAGAGAGTAAATAATTAAATCTCCCCAGTGAAAGGAATGTGTGTGTCTAGAAAGAATGAGGAAATACATCAAGTTCCTGAATTGAAAGGAGACTGATGAGTCTCTTGAGGATCCACGCCTGAGAAAGTCTTTATCCAGGACTTTTTTCCCCATTTTCGGTTAAAATGGAGATTGTTGTGAGCTCCGGTTGGCACAAAGCTGGAAGAAAGCAGGTATTGTTTGATCCAGTGATTACAGAACAGTTTGATTCACAAATAAGAATCTTTTAGGCTGGTGCCAAAATTTCGGGGGTTTGTCTCTATTTATTTTCACCAGTTTATTTGCTTTTTTTGTTTCTGAGATTTTTCACAACTGGTGAAACTCACCTGCACAATAATGTAGTGCCAGGCCTACACTGAATACCAGCTAAACAAGGTGGTGCATCCCTGCTGGCACCAGGGCAGCTGGTGAAGGGGACAAAGGATCCATACCTGCTTTCTGTATTCATGGGTTTATTTTTCATGCTCTGCACATTCTCCATCACAGAGGTTGCTCCTTTTGCAAAGATTAATGCCATGTTCAGGTAATTTCGCCATGAGAAATCCTGTATCTGTGATATAAATGAAGATACAGTAGCTTTTTAAAACAGGGCTTGTAACAGAAAGACCACATAAGCTTTTGCTGCTTCTTTGCTGAAACCTTTCATGTGGCTAAGAAAGAAGCCACAAGTCCTTTTCCCTGCCTGGTAATTGATTAATTCTCCTTACCTGAAAATAACCAAAAGTCTTTCAAATGGGAGCTGACATGTCCTCCTCATTTTAGATATTCTAATTATTTCTATTTCACAGGCACACAGGCCACAAGACATTGTTCTTGTTAGTCATATGCCAATAAGGATACCAAGCACATTTTGTTTCAGCCCATCTTGCCAGGAAAATAAAGACTTGACACTGGCCTTTTCCTCCCAGTTTGTTCCCTGGTGCAGTTCCTGAATTCCCCGTCCACACACATGTATGACAAATCCCAGAAGGGTCACCAGTTGCTGACTCTTTCCTCTTCCCTGTCCTCCTGATATCCTGCTGCTGCTGCATCCCTGCTCTCCTGGTGGCTGGGGAGCTGTGGAGGCTTCACACTGTGCTTGTGGCCTCGGGTTAGGGAAGAGGGTTGAGGTCTTTGATCTACCTCCAAGGAGATGATGGGTGGAAGCTCTGTGACATGCCAACGTGTCCTGGCTTTGAAGTCTGGGATTAGGCTGAGGGGAAGGAAGGAGTCCTGCATGAAGTCCTGCACGATACATCCTTCTGCCGTGAAACTCTGCTGAGAGATTAAAGTGAGTCCAGATGAGGACTGCGAGGTTCCAGCCTGTGCTGCAGGGCTGTGATGAGTCCTCTTCCTCTCCTCTGGGACAGGACAGAACATCCTCACATGCAGGGATAGAGAAACCCTGGGATTCCCCCATTCCGGGCTATAGCTTTGTTGACAAGAGCTATTTTTCACTTCAGCATAGTAAAATAGAGTTTTGTCTCCTGCTTGGAGGTGATTCATCTCTCATTATGCTTTAATAATTAGAATTCCATGCTCTGCCGCTGCTTCCTCCACTCTCTGCCAAAGCGAGCGCTCCCTGCTCCGCACAGCTCCATCTGTTGGCACCGCGTTGCCACATTGCAAAAAGGCTAGAAAAAGGGAATTCCCGTCCCCAAATCCATCAGTAAGAAGAACACCGTTTTTGCTTGGACTGTAAAGGAGACAATGGGCACGGGGCACCATTTCAGGGGCTCTGAAACCAGGGGGTAAAGCTCCTGCATCCCGCCCCGCATCTTCAGCATCCTCCAAAACCAAGGGGTCACATGCCTGCAGAGCAGGCTGCAGATCTGGGCAGCGATGAGGAGGGAAACCCTCTGTACCTTGTGGCCCCACACCATTTCCTTTCGGTTTTCAGCCCAAAATTGCCACACGAGGAGTGGTGGATGCTCCTTTCCTGGAAACATTCAAGGTGAGGCTGGACGGGGCTCTGAGCAAGCTGGTCTGGTTGAAGATGCCCCTGCTCATTGCAGGGTGGTTGGACCACATGACCTGTAAAGGTCCCTTCCAGCCCAAACCAGTCCATGATTCCACGACTTCAGGCACACTGGAGTAAGCGTAGCAGGTGGCACATTGCTTGCTATGTCAGCCCTGGCCACAGGAGGGTACCACAGACAGGGACACGGTTTCAGCCTTGGAACTGACACATGAAGCAAGATCACATCTCGCTGCTCCATCACCCGCTCCCGCCCGGCCGCGACAAGTCTGGGGAGCTAAAGTGCCCCAGCTGGGCAAAGCATCAGCGTGTTGTGCCTCTGTATATCAATCCCCTGCGGCACTTTCTCCTCCGCTGGGAATCCACCTGCAGGATCAAGCCCCAGTGTTGTTCTGGAGATGCTGGAGCAGCTGCATGGATTGCACTGGGCAGGAATGAGACTGGCATCACCCGGGGCGGCTTCAGTTGCCTGCAATTGTCCAAAAGCTGGAGCGATTTAAAAAATGAAGGTTGCAAACATGCTCACAAGCAAATAGTTTTCCCTTGTATGGTTTGGATGAGCCTTAACTTCCAAAATCTGCCTTCCTGAAACTACTGTCTTCTCCCTGCTGCTTGTGGGGTGGGTATGGACAGGCTTACAGAGCATCTAGTGCTTGACATCAATTATTGGATGTTTTCAGTATTGATGCCTCTTATATGTGGTCTGGCCCTAATGCAAGAAGGAGGTTCTATTTATTTGAATTTTTATATTATATATTTATATATAAATATATATAATATGTTTTCTATATGTATTCTATATACATATTATCTAAATATTTATTCTTTTTCATGGTTGTTTGTTTTTAAAGTGTCTTCTTTAAGGGATATCAGATGTTCAGAATATCAGCAATCAGTATTCGTTATGATGAGAGTAAATAGCCTGATTTCTTTTTTTATAGAGGCCTTTTTCCCCTCCATAAAAAGCAAAAGCAATCTGCCAGCTAAATAAATGCAAACATTTTGTTTCTCATGCTCTTAAATGCAGCATGCAATGTGATCCAGTCTCATTTGTGAAGGAACAGTTCTAGTTACCCAGATGAAAAATTATACTTAAAAGGCAAAACCAAACAAAACTGTGTAGTTTGTTTGCTTATCTTCAGCTGTGATTGTCCTTTGGAGACTGAAGCCTGGCCCAGAGCTGACATAACACAAGATAGATTGCTTCCATGGACTTCAGTGGGAGTTTGGATTGGATGATGTGAGGTTACAAAACTATAAATGCCTCTCAGAAGGACTTGAGTATAACTTACTCATCATGGAAAAAGGGGGATATGAACACTGTGGTCATTGCTTCAGTTTCCCAGATTTCTTTGCCTGGAAAAGGTGTATCTGCTGCTTTGTGCTGCTGATGGGCACTCCCAGAGGAGAATGGGTGGGTTTCCCTACCACGGAGAACACCCCCAAGTGCTCTGTTATCAGAGAACCACAGAATGGTTTGGCTTAAAGAGATCTTTAAAGGCTGACCTACCTGCAATGAGCAGGGAAACCTTCTACTAGATCAGGTTACTCAGAGCCCCATCCAACCTAACCTTGAATGTTACCAAGGAGGGGGCATCCACAGCTTTTCTGGGCAACCTGTGCCAGTGCCTCAGCACCCTCACCATGAAAAATTTCTTCCTAATATTTAATCTAAATTAACCCTCCAGTTTAAAACCATTCCCTCCATGTCCTATCACTACTGATCCTGTGACAAAGTTTGTGCCCCTCTTTCTTAAAACTCCCCTTTAGGTACTGGAAGGTGCTAGAGGGTCTTCCTGGAACCTTCTCTTCTCCAGGCTGAACAATCCCAATTCTCTCAGCCTGTCCCCATAGGAGAGGTTCTCCAGCCCTCTGATCACCTTTGTGTCCTGCTCTCCAACAGGTCCATGTCCTTTCTGAGGATCTCAGAGCTGGATGCAGCACTCCAGATGGGGTTTCAGCAGAGAAGAGGAGCAGAATCACCTTCCTCGACCTGCTGTCCTCTGGCATGGTTTGAGTTGAGTGTGCAAGAGCAGCAGACCTCAGCAGAAATCCTTCCCACACTTTCCAAGGCCCTGGCATGTGGCAGACACAGGATTCATGTGCAGTGAGGAACCCACCTCTGGCCTCAGTATCACACTGGCCATGTAGGTGGGAGTTTGGAGAAGTGCAGTATTCCTTCTTTGGCAGATGGGATCTGGCAATTGGAGATCATCAGATCATCCACTGAGATCCAGCAAAGTCAGACAGAGAAGATCAAACAGAAGTTAGCTGGGTGTCCTACGAACAACCTCCTGGGTTTTTTTATATGCCTTCTCACAGAACTGAGACAGAAAGCATCTGTGTCCCCCAAAACAGCCCCAAATTCTGCGTCTTTTCTGAGCTGTCCCAAGCAATTTGCAGCAGCCTTGAGAGGTCTTCACAGTTTGAAGCAAAGCTGCTACCAGGGCTTGGGAAATGTGAGCGAGCCTGACTCTGGTTATGGAAAACCTACTAGGCAGAAGTATGAAAAGCTTGCTGGTAAATCATTTACAAGAAAGTATCTTGCTCAGCATGGGGTTTGCAATGAGGGGGTCATATTTAATGACCTGCTTCAAATGTTATTATAAATCATTGCTTCCTCACCAGCTAAATCACAGCTGCCTCATACTCTGTGTGCTCTCCCCTAGCAATGTCAGTGACTTGTGAACATGCTGGAGTTTGGAGCCACGTGGCGCTGTGGGATGGAGAAGCACAGGAAACATGAGGGCCTGTCAGGCATCCCTGGCTTGGCCATGCAGCTCCTGTGTTTTCATAGCACCATCTGCCTCCACAAAATGCAGGATTGTGGGGAGCTTTTTGAAAGGTCCCTAAACTCAAGTAACCCGGATAATACAGGAGCAGGATCAGCATTCAAGAGGATAAAGAAGGCGAGTGCTTGGGTTTGGCTGAATGACACCTGTGAGTTATGCAGGGAAACTTCCTTCAAACTCCCCAGTAGACTCCTCATGCTCACCTGGGGCAGTCAAAAGAGCTTGCCAATGGAGCCACCTCCCAGTCCTCCTCAGGTTAGGCACAATCTGCAGCAGGAGTGATGGCACCCATGAGTGCATGGCCAGAGGAATGTCTGTGCATGGAGGGAAGACTCCCTCCTGTTGGAAAACAAACATCACACCTCTGAAAGGCAACAGCCACTGCAAACACAAGGGAATGAGAGCCCCTCATCTATTTCTTGACTGTGGATTCACTTTATGATGGAAGGAGGCCATGGGCTGCTTTCATCTGTTTATTTTGCACAAAGAAGTGTGGGAGAAAAACCTCAGGATGTCAGCAAACAGCTGCTGGTTCATTACTTTCCTTCTACTTTTAGATCATGACTTACAAAAAGATAATCCCTGTGCATGGCATGCTCTTTGTCCTTGTTGCCTGTGTGAGAATCTCAGTCAGCAGTTCTGTAGGTCATTCACAGAGATTTTATGGTAAGGATATACCAGTGAAAGCAGTTATTTCTGTGGATGGATATATTTAATGAAATTGTGCTTTTACACTTTAAAAAATGAAAAGAAAGATCTTTAATCCCTACAATCCATAGTAAATATAAAAACCAAAGTGTATTTAAGGTATTACTCTTTTTTAACAGAGCTATCTTCACCAAGGAGGGGAAACAGACCTTGGGATCTGGCTTTAAAGTAAATGCACAATTCTGGATGAAGATGGAGTAAGAAGGTATGGAATGTTGTGTGAGTGTATGTTACAATCTGGTTGGAAATTATAACCAGGTTCTTTTAATTGATTGCTCTGAAGGCGAGATGCAGGCATGCAACTCCTTCTGTTGGATCTCAAACAGGTACTGACTTTATTGAGGTAACAGGAAAAGGGGCAGGCTGGAATGAGGAAAAGAATTACCACCACCAGTGGGAAGGACTTTGAGGGGAGGGAACCAGGTACGGGCAGGATGGGGAGGTGAGGAAAAGGAGAGGCAGGCAGGATGAGGGACGATGGAGAGGCAGGCAGGATGAAGGATGATGGAGAGGAAAGGCAGGGCAAGGAGCAGGACCAGCAGCCAGGCTTGCCCCCTGGGTGAAGCCGAGATGCAAAGGGCTGGACATCAGGCACCCCAGGCATGGCTTTATATACCCTCTGCTGGGCACCCATGGGGCATCTGGGCTTCAGGCCAGCCTCCCCAGGGTGTGGATCAGCCAGGCCTATCCAGGCAGGGAGAAATGTCACCATTTTCCTGCGCCTCTGCTGTCAGTCACACCCTGATGGCTCCTCAAAATGCCCCCCAGCAGCCCAGAAATGTCACCCAGGTGAATGGGGACAGCCCTGCCCTGCAGAGAGAGCCAGGGCTGTGTCCATCACTTCGTGAGGGCACAGTGTGTGTGAGGGGCGCTCCTGGAGCTGAGGGAGAAAACTCTACCTTTGCTGGGTGCTTCTTGTCCAGTTTCAAGGTAACTCTGCCTTGGGGGTTAAAGTGCCTCAGTAACCCTTGTGGTACCTTTGAGAGAGTCATTANAGGAAAAGGAGAGGCAGGCAGGATGAGGGATGATGGAGAGGAAAGGCAGGGCAAGGAGCAGGACCAGCAGCCAGGCTTGCCCCCTGGGTGAAGCCGAGATGCAAAGGGCTGGACATCAGGCACCCCAGGCATGGCTTTATATACCCTCTGCTGGGCACCCATGGGGCATCTGGGCTTCAGGCCAGCCTCCCCAGGGTGTGGATCAGCCAGGCCTATCCAGGCAGGGAGAAATGTCACCATTTTCCTGCGCCTCTGCTGTCAGTCACACCCTGATGGCTCCTCAAAATGCCCCCCAGCAGCCCAGAAATGTCACCCAGGTGAATGGGGACAGCCCTGCCCTGCAGAGAGAGCCAGGGCTGTGTCCATCACTTCGTGAGGGCACAGTGTGTGTGAGGGGCGCTCCTGGAGCTGAGGGAGAAAACTCTACCTTTGCTGGGTGCTTCTTGTCCAGTTTCAAGGTAACTCTGCCTTGGGGGTTAAAGTGCCTCAGTAACCCTTGTGGTACCTTTGAGAGAGTCATTAATTACTGCCCTGATCAATGGGCAGTACTGACATGCTAGCCATGCTATGCCAGTCAGAACAGTCTCTTACCGTGGAAAACAGACTCTTCAGCAGACTCAGAGCTCCCATAAATACAGCCGTAGATTGGCTCAGGGACTTACCCTGGCTGGGCTGTCCTGTTCCCCACGCAGAAACCAAGACCGCTCTTTGCCAAGTCTGTGTACATCGTGGTGTGCTTTCCTCAGTCTCTTTTTTTATTTTCCTCCTTTATGCATGAGTAAGATTTTAATTTTAGCAGAAATTCTGGTAGGCTGTTGTGGGTGCGTTGGAGGAAGGAGCTGGTGTTTTTATTCCTCCATATGAGGGNCCCAGCAGCCCAGAAATGTCACCCAGGTGAATGGGGACAGCCCTGCCCTGCAGAGAGAGCCAGGGCTGTGTCCATCACTTCGTGAGGGCACAGTGTGTGTGAGGGGCGCTCCTGGAGCTGAGGGAGAAAACTCTACCTTTGCTGGGTGCTTCTTGTCCAGTTTCAAGGTAACTCTGCCTTGGGGGTTAAAGTGCCTCAGTAACCCTTGTGGTACCTTTGAGAGAGTCATTAATTACTGCCCTGATCAATGGGCAGTACTGACATGCTAGCCATGCTATGCCAGTCAGAACAGTCTCTTACCGTGGAAAACAGACTCTTCAGCAGACTCAGAGCTCCCATAAATACAGCCGTAGATTGGCTCAGGGACTTACCCTGGCTGGGCTGTCCTGTTCCCCACGCAGAAACCAAGACCGCTCTTTGCCAAGTCTGTGTACATCGTGGTGTGCTTTCCTCAGTCTCTTTTTTTATTTTCCTCCTTTATGCATGAGTAAGATTTTAATTTTAGCAGAAATTCTGGTAGGCTGTTGTGGGTGCGTTGGAGGAAGGAGCTGGTGTTTTTATTCCTCCATATGAGGGCAGGGAGGTTTGTCTGAGCCCAGCTGGCAGGGCCACCGTCAGAGGGGTGGCACCAACCTGGCTGGCATTTCCCAGAGGAGTTACTGAGAGGGGAATATTCAGGGTCAGCGTGCAGGGGCAGGCATGGAGGGTGGTCTGGGTGTGAGTTGGACACTGGTACAATTCACCCCAGTTTGTCTGACCGTGCCTGTGGCTGCACGGGAAGGCTCCCAGGTCCAGCTCCCGCTGTGCTGTGGCTCTGTGGAAGCAGCACTTGTTCAGCAGTTGGAAACAATACTTACACATTTTGCTGCTCTGATGGGCTGGCATCTGCCTGGTTGGAAGAGGAATCTCACTAAGCAGAGTAATCCATCCAGAGGCCAAATTTCCTCCATATTGTGCCTCTTCAATCCTACTGCAAGGGGCTTCTCTCTGTGAGCAGGATGATCTCTGGATGGGTTTAACCACAGTCAAACAGCCAGCTAAGCTGATCTCACCAGTCCTAATAAGGAGCCCAGGCACCCCTTCCAGTGTCTGGCGTGAAAGCAGAGAGAAAATAGCCCAGGGTTTCTCTTGACTCCTACACCACTGACCTCTTCAGTGGTGCAAAAGACACCCCTGCCTGCTCTGTTTATTTGTTTGCCCAGCCCTCGTACACCTCTCTTTATTCACCAACACTGGCTCATTTGGCAGCCTCTACTGACAGCTTCAGGCTCACCACTCTGCACTTATTCTGTGGTGTTAAAAATACACATTTTTCCAAGTGAGACTGCAAGCAAATACAAGGAATGGCTCTCCTCTAGTTCACGGCATGTTTGTTTTGTCCCACGCCTTTGTTTTGGGAGATGCTGTTTTCGTAGAAAATGAGGGCAGAGCTGGGTAAGTCTAACTCAACTCTTTCTAAGTATATTTTCTGGGGATTGTCGTTTTGGCTAAAAACAGGCTGCTTCTCACAGCCAAAAAACGTGAACTGAAAATGAGGTCAAGAGCCATTGATTATGAGGTGAGCAGAGGCCTCTCAACTGGGATTGGCCACAGTGCTGTAGGATGGCTATTACTGGTCAGACACTTCCTAAAAGGCTCAACAACTCCCAGAGAGTGTTGTCAGAAGCTAAAATTACCAACATTTCTGTGGGGTTTTAAAAGTAATTCTTACTCTGTTCCATCAGCCACTGAATCAGTGGTGACCAGTATTTTTCCCTATATTGGTACAAGGGGAAATAACCAGAAGAATAGTCAATGAGCTATTTATAAAGATGTATTGCAATGCACACTCATATGCTCCTGATGAGAGGGTCTGGCCACCAGCAAAACCATGAGGGATTAGAGGAAAAAATGGCTTTGTGTTTTGTACTTTGAATGTTATCTACAACATCTGACTTAATGCTGTTCCAACATCTGTGGGCTGCAGAAAGTTTAATCATTAAGCACTGATCTCCTATTTTCAGTTGATATGTGCTTTATTGGTATGGTGGTCTTGTTACACTTCAAAAATATTTGGAAATATTTAGGAATTTATTTTTTTAATGAAAATAAATATTGCTTTCAGTAGGAATAGAAAACCCTTTGTGCTGTCTGAAGCTGAAAATCCCTTGCAACACTAAACTAATTTGCACTCCTCTCTCTGATTTATCTTAGACAGTCACTTCATTTTGCATCCTTGTTGGGTAGTTCAGTTTATACCCATCTTTAAAAGTAACTCTTTTATCCCTTCAGGTAGGAACTGGTTAAACCAGGTAGACATTGCCATGGTGCTGATACAGAAGCAGTGCCAGGTCCTAGCCATGGCTGGGACCTCTCTAAGTGGGGGATCAGGCTACTGAGGACCCTGCTGTGCTTCGTGTTTGTGCACACTCAGATTTATCGAAGAACAAATAAAAGTGCCATTGGCCTCCAGCATATCATGTTCTGGTGATTAGTATGTGGTTATGCTTGAGCTTGGGATGAATAACCACCCAGAGCAATTAGCTCCCTCTCACTGAAGAATTTCCTCTCCAAGCCCAGGTGTGTCTCTGCTGAAGCTCGCCTGAAATGGGCTTATGATGGCTTTGTGGGCTCCAGGTTGTGGAGTCTTCTCATGATGAGGTGGAGAGGCATGGATGGTCCCTGGGGTTTGCTATGGGATATACACCAGAAGTGTCATCTTGTGTCTATAGGTCAGTAATCAGGGCTGCCTGTTACCTCTGCTGTTGGGGGATACAGGATCAACCAAAGCAGCTGTGACTAAACCCCAAAACTGGATCCCTCTGTCTTTGTCCCTCTGTCTCCCTCCCTCTTCCTCAGCCGGGACATGGGGCTGAGACTGATTGCAGCTCTGTGAGCCCACTAAGCATGTATGCACACATATAAATTATATGGTGATCCAGATGCCCTCCTCCAGACAGCCCTCGGAAAAAATGACTTCATATAGGAAAGATGTATATTTCACGTCTGGCTCTCAAACATTGTTTTTCAGTTACATGGTACTTTCTGTAATTAGCAACAAAAATTCAGGCACAAGAATATAGTGTGTGTTTGTTCCATGAAGAGCTGGGACCATTTTGATATTTTGCAAAAAGAAAAAAAAGAAAATAAAAAAAATGAAAAGCTCATTTAATACCAGCCCAGCTATTTATACTTCTTGCACAAACTCAAACATAACAAAAAGTGCAACATAACTCATGAAGCAAAGGAGCGTCTCTGCCAAGCGTAATATTTGTGTTTGGAAACATGGTCTATATTGTATGAAGCAGTAGCTGTCTAACTCCCTCCAAGGTTTCTTTTGGCCGATGTTTATCCAAACAGTCTTGCTCTTCATTCATTTTAATGGCTGAAAGGGAGCTGAGTGTTTTTGCACGGTGAGACTGGCACGGCTCGGCCCCTGCTCCTTCAGCTGGTGCCATGTGGCAATGCTGGCCATGGCATGATGGGCACGGCCCCTGTGCTGCCACTCCTTCACTGCATCCCAACACTTTGCACACCTGCCTTTGACTTTGCCCTATGTGTCCTGCAGATCCAGCATGGTGGGAACAAGTCACAGCACCCTTGTTTAAAGGAGGCACAGCCCCTTGCTGTTGTGGCCATGGGCAAGGTGAACAAACCCCCTGGATGTGGGAGAAGCGCCCTCAGGAACTCTGGAATTGGGAAACGTCCATGGGGTCCTGCTCTGAAGATGACAGTGGTCAGGTAGAGAGTGGGAAATGTGTTCTCCTTGTTTTTTAACTGCCTCATCCTGTAAAATTTGGGAACTGCCTTGCCTCATATGTCCTTGTTGCTCTTTTCCCCTCTAGAAAACATTAGCAAATATTCTCAGCTCTTTATTCCTCTCTTTGAGTTCTTTCTTTAAAATAAGAATTATAAATAATTATAATTATTTTTAATAATATTCATCTTCATCAAATCCAATAGAGGTATTGTCTAGACTACTGACTACATTTAAGCCATATCCCTTGGGCAAACCGAATTAATTTAGGGACATTCAGATGAAATTAAGCACACACCTAAATGCCTGCCTGACAAGCTTTCCAAATCCATGCCTTGATGAGCCCAACACATCAGGATGGTTTCCAGGAGCTTCTAAAACACAAAATAGCAAACTTTTGGAAATGGTGCATTTAGGAATAAGGTGCAATTATTACACAAAGCAGCAGGGGCAGGGAGCGGAGAAGATGCAAGTCATTCAAACGTGAGCAGAAGAGGAATATTAATAATGGGAACTTAGGAATAAACAAAGGCCAAGCCATGTTTTTCTCTCTGCTTTTCCCATCTGTCAGTTGTATAGCACGTTCCTGTCGGCCTTGCTACTCCGGAGAACACTATCACAGCAGCCATTTCTTCATGTGGATGAGTTGTTCCTGAAAAATGCAGCTGGCACAGACCACTCTTATTTTTCACACAAGGAATGCAGGTCTTCCTGTTCCACATATTTTTCTTCAATGAGCATAGTTATTGTTGTCACTGAGAGGAAAATCCTCCGTCTGTCTGCTAAAATACTTGAGAGGGGGAGATAAAGCATGAAATCTTTTTGTTGTGGCTGAGGATTTCCTCTGCAAGGCTCTACTTCAGTGATTCACGGCTCTTTTCCAGAAGCAATGCAAAGCTGGGATGAGTATTACTTACGATTTGCAGTGCTGGGTTAAATTCATGGCTGGTGTAGCTCAGATATTCTCCAGCACCTCTGAGGGAGATTGCAGCTGGATTGATGATCAGAGCTCCATTCTGTGCCACCTCGTTATTCTGCTCCGGGCTCAGGGTTGTGCCCTCGTGCTGCCTGGGGAGGGCTCCTGGGTGCTCTTGGTGCTGAGGGGCATTGCCAGGGGTGGGGGCATCATGTGTGCCATCCCATTTGGAGTTTCCATGGCAAAGCTCAAGGCATTACCTGGAAAACTCTCTTCAGAAGTCACCTGCCAATCTGTATCACAGCATAGAGTCTGCTTCTGTGTTTTTTCTCTTTTAGTGCAAGAAAACTCTTCAGCTGATGGAATACTAATAAATGTTGGCAGACAAACGGAGGCAAGTGTTCTGATTTTTCTCTAAAGTTAGAGCTATTGTTCATGTGGACAATTTTTTGTGTATGAAACGAAGGCAGAGATCTGTGTTTTGGGGGACAGCCACGCTGCGGATAAGTGCAAAGGAATTCTGCCACAGCTTTGCCATGAATTATATGTTGTCTGAAGGATTTAACAATATCCCAAAGTTCATCGAGAACAGGAACACTCATTTTCCTATCTTTTCCTGCCAGCAAAATGAACAAGCGATTTAGCTTCCTTAAAGAAATTCCAGCCAGTAGCTGTGCCAGCTCTGCCTTCCTCATGTTCGTGTGTGTTCACTTTGTTCCTGAGGCCCAGATGGATTTCTGAAAATGGCACGGCGTTGCCAAAACGCATCTGAAGACACATATCATCAGTATGCACAAATTGTAAAGAATGCAGCCCCTGGAGCGATGGGTGATTTCATCAAAAGTGACTTTCCAGCTACGCTGAAACCTTTCATGTCTCTTGTGCAATCTGCAATGCTAAAGCAAACAATTCCAGTGCCAGTTTGTCATAAGGATCTGAATGCTTGAGCTTATTAAAGGGCCACAATCTTATTGAATCAGAGAAGATATGAAGTCTCAAAGAAGATTAAGCTGCTATAAATACACCCAGGTAGATATAATTGGTTTCTCTCCCCTACAGATAAAACTCCAAAACACTCAAACACTTTTGTATTTCTCAAGGATTTTCAATTAAAGCACCAAGGTCTAGTTGCCAAATCTTTGGTTTTCTGGAGCCCTTGAGCCACATTTTTTTGGTGTAGTGCTGTGCTTCTGGTGGCACCCAGGGAGCTTTTTCACCTGGGAAGGAGCAAGGAGATTTGGGATTTTTGATGGAGCCATATAGTGTTATTGTCTATTTTTGTTTGTTTGTTTGCTCAATTTTTTGTTGTTGTGGATGTGGCAGCCTATATAGTGTTAGATGATGAAAATAATAATTAAAAAAACCAAACAGGAAAATGGGTTCTGGGTGAGTTATGGATAGTTTTCCAAAGGGTGTATTGGCACCAGGGGTGTGTGCTCTGAGGTATGCACTGACCCTGGAACAAGTGCAGGAGTGTGCAATGGGACCAAAATGTGTCCCCAAAAAGCAAAAAGAAATGAGGGAGTGAGAAGAGAGCAAGAGAGAAAGTGCAAGAGCAAAAGTACAAGAGTAAGAGCCTGGAGCAGTGACAACCTCCAGATCCATTGAGGATGGCAGCAAAGAGCAAGGGAAGGCATCTGTGTCTGCCATCTGTGTCTGCCATCCATAGAAAAGCAGTGGGAAATAGAAAGGGAGAAGGCTTATGCAAAATCTTAGTTGTGAGACCTCCGTCAGCAGACACTTCTCAATGCATATGGAAAAATATCTCTGCTAGAAAGAGTGTTTGACCTTCTTTAAGGCAGGACAATGCACCAGACCTCCTGGAGCCCAGTTTTCCCCTCCTCAGCAGCACTGCTGCAGCCACTGACTGCTGACATGGTGCCATTTTCTAGTGTAGCGTCTGAAAGGAGGCAGCATCTCAATGTGGGGATCTGGAGATGGTGCCTGCATTTTTCCCCACTCTGTCCTTTTCCAGGCTTTGGGAACAAATCTTAAATGCCCGTCAAGTTTCAAGACAACAAATTAAGTAGGTCACGTCATAACTTTTCCAGCCTATTTATTTTAAAAGAGTAAACCAGTGATGAATTCCATACAGCCTGTCTCTTTTCAGTAAGGGCAACATCTCCTCTCCAACTCAATTTACAGTGTTAGAAGGTCGGTATTTGCATGGCACTTCTCTTTGACTTAAAAGGAGATTTTTATGAAGACACTTCAGTCACTTTCTTCTGTGTTTTTTTTTAAACAAATTAGGAAGGTTTTTTGTGTTCAAAGGCAGTGCTTATATTCTGGTTGGAAACTTCTTTTTTTTCCCTTACTAAGGATTTCAGCTGGATCAGCTTCCTGAATTGCACTGCTGAATTAACACCAGGGTGAAGGCAAGGGCTGGCAGGAGAAAGGCAGTGAGCACATCTGGCTGGAGGCAGGGGGTAAGGAAAAGAGACAGTCTGAGTGAGGAGAACAAAGGGGATCTGACCCCTTGTCTCTTTCCCGAGGGTCTACCTACCCCACCAAAGGCACTCACAGCCGTGGGGTGGAAACTTGTGAGCGATGGCAGCTCAAAGGCACAGCTGTCCCTGGAGCTGATTTTAAACTGTAGCCTTTGTTTTCCTTCCAGATCCTGTGGGGAAAAGAGCAGGTTCCTCTCTGAGGCTGAGACATCTCTGCCACAGTGGCAGCAGCACCCACAGGTGTTTGCTCCCCCTTCCCTCTCCCCTCGTGCTGCTCCATGGGCATCCTTGTTTTTCCAAGCATCAGCCAGTGCAGAAGGGAGGCAGGATCCCATCCTGGCCAGTGGCCGCCTGTCCTGTGGTGGCCCCCGTGGTCAGGCAGGTGTTTAATCCCTGCAAAGGCTTTGCAGTCTGCTGAGCAGAGGGGTCAGAGAAACGCTGCCCAGCTGGAGCCAGGACATGCTGCAGCCCTTGCTTCCGTACGCTCTGCATCCCACTGTCTGCAGGCTGCTCGCTGGGAAGGTGTCCTGTGCCAGCAGCTTCTGCTGGGGGAGCTTTAGTGGCTCTCATCCCTCTTCCCCTTCCATTTCCATTTCCTAATTTATCTTTTAAAAGGAGCTGGGGGGACAGACCGTGTGCCTGAGCCCTGTCTGGCACAAGGTGGGAAGTGGTGGACGGGGCTATGCCCCAACCTGTGCCCATCCAAAGGGCTTTGTCAGACTCCAGCAATCCCCCATGAAGGAAGTGCCTGTCCCGTGTACTGCCATCATACGTGTGCTTACACAACTGGCTTTGTGACTCACTCTTTTGGCTTCTGCAATCGCGTTTAATAAACTAAAGGCTGAGGTTTCACCCCACAGAGAACAAAGCCCTCCTGGATGCAGGACGACATATCATCTGTGCGCGGCACATTCCCAAGAGCTGCCAAGAGCCAATGCCTGCGCTGGCCATGTCCACCCTGTTCCCTGCTCTGTGAGGCACAGAGGATCTGTCTGTGTGCTGCTCTGAGGTGTGGACAGTGTTTAATGTGGGCACAGGCTTCTTTCTGCCTTGCACAGCCTGGTGACTGCTCAGTTTCTGTCTAAACTGCTGGGGAGTATGAAGCACAACCGCTGAAATCTTAGGAAATACCAGCATTGAAATCACTTATGTTTCAGTGGTCTTTCCTAGTGGTGCTTAAGCCTCAAGAAATAAGATGGAGACCTGTGGGAAAAGGGATTTACAGTCAGGTCCCAGTTTTGCCATAGCCTTTCCTCTCTGACTTTAGCCAGATTAATTCTCTTGACACCACGAGTGTCCCTAAAAATCATGGGGGTAATATTACTTTACATGCTTTAAAACTATGGGGTAAGAAATCAGGTAAGAAATATTTGTTGACCTGAGATCTCCAAGAGGGACTTCCAGAGGTTTTGCAATGTGGCATAGAAACGTTCTGAGTATGGAGAGCATTGCAAACCACACTGGGTATGGTTGTGGTCCTGCTGCCCAAGCATTCTGGCCCCACCCAAGGGTGTGTAGGGTCTGCCAGTGGCTCATAAGAAGCATCAATAGATCATTGATTTTGGTTTTAACATAATGAGAAAGGCTGTGTTAGTGGAGAGACCCCAGCTCTTTCCCCAGTTGGTCTGGAAATTCTTCCTGTGGTGAAGGGCTTGATTGTATTCAGGCAAAACTTGGACCTGATGATCTCGGAGGTCTTTTCCAGCCTTAATGATTCTAGGATTCTATGAATGCACTCAGGAAGGGCTTTGCTGTATGGGTATAGTTAAGCTATAGCCACCATAGGGCCCTGAAGCCCTTTGGTTAGTGCCAATAACCTGATGAATTTGAGTTACCATTGCCTGTGGTTATAGGCAAGTTCCTCTGCATTGGAGCATTAAAAGCCTCACTCATATGAGACCAAAACCAGCACAGCCTTCCTGTCTGCTCAGGCTTTGAGCTCTTTGTCTACGGCACCAGTTCCAGCTGGCTTTGGCAGTGGGGCTGCTTGTCCATGGGAAGTGAAGTGGGACCCTCAAATGATCCCAGTTAGCTATGGTCTGGTTAGCAGTGGTGCCAGGAGAGCCGATGCTGTTTGCTTCCCAGGGACACTGCAAAGCGTGTGGTGTTTCGTTGGCCATTTTCTGAGTTTTCCTCCCTCAGTGAACCCGTCTCACCTTTCTCTCTGAATTTCTTTCATTGCCAGGGCACAGGGCAGTGTGGACATGCAGGTGAGGAGCTCCAGCTCCAGGCGAAGGGGACTGGTGTGTTGACAGCAGACATCTGCCCAAGGAGGGCACAGGAGCAGGGAGGCCAGAGAGTGCTTTGGTCTTGTTCTAGCCTCCTCTGTGGCCACCAACAGCTCTGGAAACTGCCCTCTATTTCCCGTTCATTGCTTCCTAAGCCATTTGCTTTGCAAAACTATTGCAGCGTTTGATTCACAAAAGTGCTCTGAGGCCTTGGGTGTGAAATACTATGACAAAAGAAGGCATTCCAGCTCTTTATTGCATCGAACATTTTAAATCATGGAAAATGGCTCTAAAATGCAGCAAATTTAGCATAAAAAGGACTGCTTTCCAATTGCCTGTCAGGATCCCTTCAGCCTCATAACTGTTTTCGTGTGAAGCAATGACTGTAATGCCTGTTGATAGTTGTTTGTTCCCTTGTTGTCTCGAAGTTGCTGGAAGCAATTTACAAGTTACTCTTGCCTAATGTCTAGGAAGAGAAGGGGACAGAAAATGTTTACTTGTTTCTTCTTGGTAAAGAGTTGATTCCTGAAACAACAGGCTGGGATGATTTGAGCCTTGCCATTGGTTTTGGGGGCTGAAGGCTCTGGCCCTTTGTGTCCCCAGCACTTGCAGTGGGAGACACTGAGCAGAAATGTGGGTGTCAGGCCCAAGTTCCCATTGCTGTGCCATTGTGCTTGTGCTATTCCCATTAAGGAGAAGGTTGTTGTGGGAAGAGACATTATCTGAAGGACAGGATCATTTGCTGTTTGGTACCATGTGTTAGTACAGAGTATCTTTCCCTCCAGTCGCACTCATTGGAGCCCCTCTCACTCTAGCTGTGCCACTCTCCCTTTACTGCCAAACCCAGCATTTTGCTCACCTTGAGCAGATCTGGAGTCAATATTCAAACATATTTTTGATCAGCCAGGGTTTGGTTTTGCACATTACCTTTATGTATGCATGTCTCTTCATTGACTGGCCAGGGTGGATGGGACCCTGAGCAACCTGGTCTGGGGGTGACATCCCTTCCCATGGCAAGGGGATTGGAAGTAGATTACCTCTAAAGTCCTTTCCAACCCAAACTATCCTATGATCCTATGACTGAGGAATGGCATTTGGAGCTACAATGACAGAGTTTCTGAGAGCTTTTTAAGCCACATGCTCCCTTCACAACCTGCCCAGGGATGGCAAGTAATGCTGTGGGGAAGATGTGATCATCTCCCGGGGACTGCACAGCTCCCTCAGCACTGAAAGCATCACAATTTGTTCTTTCTGACTTCCTGCAGACAGTCTAATTATATGAAAAAGCATCACCCTCCATTTGGTCAAAAGATGTATTCTGAGCTAAGTTTACCTAATGCTTTCCTGATTTGTGTGGTTTTTGCTCTTTTTTTCTCCCCCCTTAAGCTGGACAACAATGTGATCTTAGTCCAGCAATCAAACATGAAAGAAAGCCCATATGTATAAAGTACCCTCCTCATGCTGGAACTTATCCAAAACAGACAAATTGTCTTCATACAGGAGGTCTGGATTTGCCTTGTCCCATTAAAGACAGAGAAATCTGGCATGAGAAGTGTCTCGGGATAAGTCAGGGCAATGCAGTGGCCACTGTCAGCGGTGTTGAGCTGTGCTGCCAGACCTGAGAGCTCCAGGATGAAGTGAAACGTATGCCACGTGTGACCGTGTTTGTGCAAAGCTGACACGGGGCAATTAAGTGGTGGGATGGGAGCTGTGGCTTGTCCCCTGTACCCCAGGGTGAGCAGCAAACATACTGGGCTCGTGTCTCTCAGAGAAGGCTTTCAAACCTTGCCACTGAGTCCACACCTGGCTTGACCTGGAAATCTCAGCCAGTGGGTAGGAAAGCTGGGAGTGCTGGCACAAAGAAGGACCTGGCAGTTTCTGGTAGTTTTGGGGGTGCAGTGACATGGTGGATGTCATTGAGCTGGGGGGAGATCACAGTGCTGCTGTTTCCCTTCTGTGTTTTGCTGCCAGACAGTGAACCTCTCCAGGCCAGGCTGGATGGAGCTCTGAGAAACCTGGTCTTGTGGGAGGTGTCTGTGCCTGTGGGATGGTGTGTGGAACTAGTTGATTTTTAAGGTCCCTTCCAATCCAAACCATTCTGTGACTCTATGGATTCTATGACATCTATGATTCTGTGACTCTCTGGAAGGCTCTGGCTTTGAAGAGGTTGGAGAGCTGCTATACACCTGCTGAAAGTGATGGGAAATTTTGCAGAAAGCAAAGGGAGAAACAGATGGATATTCTTGGGAGGAAAAATCACAGAGTTTTTATCAAATTTGCTGTTCCCTGTTTAGAGAGGCTTTTGCAGCTCACGGTGGAATTTCCAGATGAAGTAGATAGTCCTGTGGGACTCCCTGGCCTTGCAGATCTCCTCTTCTAAAGCCAGAGTTACCTGGTGTCACCTCCTTCCTAATGCAGAACAAACACCCCCAACCTGGGCTCTCTTTCTACATGTGTGTCTGGTGTGGGTGAGCCCCAGCTCCCTGCATGGCTGCCTGGGACTGGTTCCATCCCGGGACTGAGATTCAGATTGGCAACGCTGGATCCTGCATGTAGCTGGATTTTAAAGTACATGCCTCTTGGGGCTTCCCACCTTCCCACTGCCAACCAGCGCTGGTGACCATCAGACACGGAGCATGCAGCTGCTTTCCCTGTGCCTCACAGGCTGAATCCGTGGGCATTCCCGCCGGCTGTGAAAACAACTCTGCATTTCCAAGCAGGCCACCCAAACCCAGCAATGATGGACGTGGTTGTGTTTGAGGTTGAGTCAGCTCCCTCCCCAGCCTCCAGCCTCGGGTGGCTTCGTGCCTCCCATCTGTGTGCTGGGAAGGTGAGGCCAGGTCTCCCTTGCCTTGTGGGAAAACAGACCCAAGCCAACAAGCTTTGTTGTGCCGTGGCTGGTGCCAGGAGGGGGGCAAACCCACTGTCCTGGGTGGTTGATTTGGGGCTGAGAGGAAGGAGGCTGACCTTTGGAGGGAAAGCCGCGCTAAATTACAGGAGTGCTGGCGGCTGTGCCACTATGGGCAAGGGCAGAACACAGTTATTTGTCAAGGTTAACCACTGCCATCGACCTCTTGCGGGCAGCTCAAAGCTGTGGTGCAGCCACCACTGCCGCGGCCTCAGCGAGCACATGGCCATGTGTGTGTTTTCTTCGGGGAAACAGGCTCAGGAATGTTTCCTCCCCTTACACCTACAGGCTGTACCTTTTAATTTGGCTTTGCTGGTATTGTGTACCTAGTGGTGATTAAACACGCAGTGGAAGAGCTGGGGAATGGGTCTGGGAGTGGATGGCCAGGAGAGGGAAGCCCTTGTAGATGCTGTGTTTTCTTTGCTCTGCTCCTTTTCATGATTTGCTTTGTTCCTTCTGACTTGTCCCTCCCTGAGACCATCTTCCTTCAGGATATCATTCCCCACAAACTGATTTAAATTTTAATGACCCTTCATGAGGCCACTTTGCAACAAAATGCACTGTTCTTTCCTCCCGGCACTGGTCAGAGGTGCTTTCCATTCCTGTTACTGCATTCTCTCAACCAAAGAGACTTCTCCTGTTTCCACGCTCTTTTTCTGGGTGTTCCCCAGGCAGGCTGTAAGATGAGGGCTGTGCAGAGAACTGATGCACCGAGTTCACGGCATTCAGAAGTGGTTACTGCTGCAGAAGTGTGGCAGACCAAGCTGCCACTTGCTGGATGTGCTGGACTAGCCAGGACAATTGCACATGAGATGGAGCTGTGCTGTTTGGAGTACAAAGCCAGGCTGTGCCATGGTTTGAAGGTGCTCCCCACTGACTGCCTGGTGGTAAATGCTGCCAGGGACAGCAGGACAAAGGAATCCCTCTGTCTGCATGGCCCAGGACATTCACCCCTTTCCTGTCTCCTTACCTGACTCAGGGAGCCCTGCTCAGGCAGACAGGGCTTTTCCAAGGCCAGCTGTGCCCTGTGGCTGAGCAATATTCCCTCAAGAGCTGCCCCTTGGAAATGGGGAAGAGGGATGGTTGCACTTGGATTTGGGCACGAAGGAATGGGCTAAGCACAGCAAATGAGTTAAGCACAGCTGTGCAGAGGCAGGAGCCAGCCTGGAAGATGGGGACTGGAGTGGGAGCTTGTTCCCAAGCCTTTTCTGCTCCCCAAACTTTCTGACTCACATCCTGCATCTACCGCCATGGTGTGCAGATGGTGTCCCTTGCTTCAGGCACGTCAGAATCATAGCACAGCTCTCCTGAAACCCGGAGAGCGAGGCACTGCTCCACTGAAAGGGAAGCATTGGCCAGGCCTATAATAAGCAGCAAACTCTGACATTTAACACTTGTAATACTGTTTGCCCAGCTTTAAAAAGGAATTATTATCTAAGCACTCCTCTGAATTCTAGAGCCACCCACACTTAGTTGTGTTAGGTTTGGCCAGTTTGACCTGTGTAATATTGCTATCACTTCCAGAATACAACATTCTGAACCCCTTATAAACCGTGCAATGTGCTGAATGAAAAGTTTCTCTGTATGTTTAAAAATCCCCCGTCCCCAGATCCTTCTTGTGATGGAGAATAAGGAAAAAATTTATAATTCCCTAAACTGATAGAAAATTAGCGCAGTCATAAAAGGCGTCTGTGGCTTCAGCAGCACAGCTGAAAAGGAAAAATGAATAAACCTGCCACTCAGAATGTAAAAGGCAGAGATGAAGAATGACAGCTGCCATTTCCTGGCCCTTCTTTCTCTCTGTGCAAGTGCAAAAATAGCCTCATCTCCCTGTGCAAGGAAGTGCTTTTCAGTGTGACCCTTTCTGCAGACACTGCTGCATAGCGCAGGACTGGAGGATATCCTAAATTAATTTGCATAGAATTATAAATATATGCATGTGTGTGTACTTTGTATGAAACATGAAACCAGCGATTTCTTAGCCAACCCCTTAATTTGTCTGAAACAGCACAGGCATAATGGAAACTGCCCACACATTTTTCCATTAAAAGTTACAAAGGGAAGGGAGGGGGGGTGGAAAACTGGTGATAGAAAAACACATGCTCTCTCCGCTGGCACAGAAATGCCACGCAGCCAGGAGGCAACACACACTCCCTTCAGTTCCCTGGGAAGAGTGTCATCTTTATTCCAGTGCTTACTGGTGGTCTTCCTGCTGATGCCCTCCCTCCTGAGCCTTCTGTGTGTTTGGAGGGGAGGGACGTGGCTGTGCTGGTGCCTGTGCAGGTGCATGCAGTGAGCATAAAGGAATCAGAGTTTGTCCCTGTCTGCTTTGCAGGTTTCTTCTGGATTAAAAAGAGCCTTGCCAGGGTATTTCCCCTGGTGTGGTGTCTGATGATTGTGTGGGTGACTTGGAGCCTGCAGAATGTCTGGGTGGCTTATGAACAGGCTGCCTGCTCTGGCAGCTTCTTGTCCCTGCTAGCAATGGCACACACCAGGTTTTGGCATAGTCTGAAGGTGTGTAACTCTTCAGGGATGGATGAATGCTGCTGGGCATAAGCCAAGGTGCTGTGAGCCACACTGGCTGCTGGGCAGTTCCAGGGATGGAGAATACAGGAATGGAAGCAAGGGAAGGCCTGAGGAAGCAGCAGCAGCTCCCCAGCAGCAGCAGCTCCCAGGGCCATCACCCAGCACTGCCTTCATGCTGCCAACCAGATAAGAGGCTGTGCCATTAAGGTTCTTTGTGTTCTGACAGGGGCAGATTCTTCAATGGGAAAAGGTAATTTTCTCCTTTGCTGCTTTCTACCGGCCAGATCCCCCTCCAAAGTGTCAGGTGCACCAGTGACTCATTACAACCATCCCAACAACCTCAGCACAAAACACTGGATCTGGAACAGGCAGCCCTATGAGCTCACCAGCATTTTTTCAAGGAATGCCTTGTGTTGACAGTGCTAACCAGTTTGCACAGTGGGAGGGGGGAAATGCAGCTGGTAACTAATGCAGGGCTGCGGGGTTCGTGGGGGTGTGTATGGTTCTGGTTTTTGCTGTATTGTCCTATAACCCATGTGCATCACTGCGGGTTATGTTCATGGAATTTTGCTGCTCAGCAGCTGTCCAGGCAATGTGAAGCCAGGCCCCCTCATCCTTTTAACCATCAAAGGTAGGATTCAACCCATTTATGGCTGCCTTGGGGCACTGCTCCATGCATCTTTCACAGCAGCCGTGCCAGTTTGAGGCATTTCCACCAACTCCAAAGCCGTGCCATAATCTGTATCTGCTGATTGACTGGGTGTTACAAATAAGGCGGATGACTTGACTGTTTCCTTGTTTCGGTTTCCCTGTTCAGTTCTGCTTCTTTCAATCCCCTTCATATCTTTGGTTGAGTGTTCCAATATGCGTATTCTGTGGTAATTCAGAAACATAATGACATCTTCTCCTAACCACTGACCTATGCCTGTAAACCACAAGCTCTTCCTCAGGTCTTGTTCTAGTATGAAGAGCTCTGTATTTAAGACACTGAGCCAACTTTGGCTATGGTAAACTCCAGCACCTTGCTAAGGTCTGCTACACAAAGTCATTCCAGGTACAATTTGGAAAGGAGATGAAGAAAATAGCAAAGAGAAACAGCAGCCCAGCCCTGAAAGGATCATAATTTATTATAAAGTAGGAAAGCCTTTGTTTTTAATAGAGACTTAAGAGTGCAGAAGTTTGGATACACCCTTGATCTGTGCTCCAGGACTCACCCTATGAAAAACCTGATAGGTCCTATCAGAGGTTATTAGCCTCCCTCAGAGTTTCGAGCCTTGGCAAACTACAAGCAGTAAGACTTTGTGCGTCATTTCATTTATTAGAATAATTTTTCCTCTTCCCTGACACTTTATGTGTTATGTTCTGTATTAACGGTGTAGTAGCATTTCTCAATAGCACCATAATTTACTAATCCACAAAGTGTAGGGATGTTTTATATTTCAAGAACTGTGATTGCCCTCTCATCTCTCTCCTAGAGAAACTTGAGAATGTTGTTCCCCCACACTGATAAGTGAAGTAAGAAACAGAGCTTTGTCCCCCATGTTGCAGAAAATACCTGTCTTCCCTCTGAAGTGACTGAACCTGGAGTTCCTTGTGCCTTTCATCCATCTGCTGTCAATTTAACTGGCTCTGCTCGCTAGTGGTGCTTTCTTATGACCTTACAAGAATTTACAAAATCTGGATTCTATAAAAAGTAAGGGGTGATCCCCATGTTTACCCTCTTGCTCAACTCACCATGTTTTGTTACTACCAGCTTGTACTAGAACATCTCCACGTCTCTCCCCATCTCCAACTGAAGCCTGTGCCGGGAAGCTCCGATGACTTGGCCAAGGTTTCCAGCTGCCAAGGTTACCTCAGCAGACCAGCTGCTGTTGCAGATGTGCATAGCTTTGCTTGGAGCTCCAGGCTGCTTTTGAATCCCCTGCCTGGCACTACCTTGGCAGCCCAACACAAGCCTCACCCTGCCCAGACCCGGCAGGGTTGCTGTGCCTGTGTTAGTGCTGGGGGCACCACACACATGTCTGTCTGTGGGGTCACAACCAACCCGACCTGAGAGGCCAACAGAGCCAGAGATCTACAGCATCTCATAAAATCCTGGAATGATTTGGGTTGGAAGGGACCTGAAAGACCATCTATGTGTGTTTGTATCCAGCAGAAGGAACTGTCTGGAATCAGCTCAGATGGACTGCAGTGCTGGTTGACTTTACCACTGCGTGACGTTGCACATGCAGAGCACACCTGTGTGTCAGACCACAGAACCCCAACCCAGGCATTTCTCTGGTAACACTCAGCCTTAGTTTTCCAAATGAAGACACTGGCTGGCAGCACAGCAGTCTTTTGCACAATGGAACTGTAAGTATTTATTTACCCATGGTGTAATTTTTCTTAATCTTTCATAAGAATGCAAGTATGAGCTGCTTAATGGCAGGATTAGGTACGTATGTACTTTATAAAAATTTGGAATTAAAACCTCTGCCTAACAACAATCATGTTCTTGGCAATCAAGTTCCATCTACAGAAGCCTTTCATGTTAGAGACATATCCCACATGTGAGTTATTGTTACAATTCAATAAATACTTTACAAAAATAATGCTAGCTTTTAAAAAAAATTAAGACATTTCAACTCACCAGTAGTTCCTCCCAGAGAGCTTCCTTAAAGAATAGCTACTTCTGTAAAACACTGTGCACTCAGCATAAGAAAAATGAGGGGAAAGGGCTGGTCGCACGCTTTATCCCAAGGAACTTAGACTTGTGGATTCCACTTCTCCTGTTCTTTAAAAAATAAACTTCTTTCTTTTCTTAAAAGAAAGAAACAAGCAGATCCAAACATTCTTCATATTAAAAACTGGGAAGGAGCTGTGATTTTTTTTCCCTTTGACATGGATTACTTCACTGGTCTCACTCCTCAAAGACTTGGAGCATATTCACTTTACAGGTAGCTGCCCTGAATATCTGCTCTCCAGCACAGGCTGTAAACCCTGACAGCTGCAGCTCTGTATCTCAGACGTCTCCTGGAGTTGCCTGTTTCTGACTCTTGCAAAACCACTGCATCAGGTCCTTTTCTGGCCCACAGGAAAACCATAGCTGCCCGCCCCAGATGGACTGCAAAGACCTGAGCTAGAAGGCAACAGGAAGAATTCCAAGAAAAAATTGCCAGGAATTCTCTGTATTCACTTTTGACTATTACCCTTCAAAAAAAATTCTTCCCTTCTTAGATATGACTAGTCATGAAATCAATTACAGAGAAAATTGATGCTGTAGGTGCATTAATCTTGTAAACCATTCCCATATGGAAGAGTACATTCTTCAATCCTATTGTTTATAACAACTTTTAAATATGTGCCTCCTCAGCTGGGGCCTTGGGGCCTGATGGTGATGGTGGCTGGCTACCTCCAACCCCCCATTACGCTACAGTTGGGAAATAAAATGAAATGCACATTATTACATGAATGTTATTGAAGTATAAAATCCTACCAGGACAAGATTTATGTATGTCTGTATGTAAAAATAGGTGTGTGTGAGATAGAGAGATATGTGTTTATAAATTACACACACTATGAAAAATACTTATGTATTATATTACAACTATATACATTCATTAGAAAGGAACTGACCAACCCCCTGTGAAGGAGCCAATGCAGCAGCCACCACCAGTTCTTTGGCATCCAGGAAACGAATGCTCTTTTGTGTCTGAAGAGCAGGAAAACTTCCTCTCAGTACTCCCTTGCTTCTTGAAATTGCTTGTAGTAGTCCTCATCTGACGGGTTTTCTGTACACTTCTGCCCGTTGTTGGGAGGCCGGGCTTCATTGTAGCGGCTCCAGTCACCTTTGCAAATGATCCAAGGCAGGATGTCCACTTTGTAATGGAGTTCTGCAGAGAACTCGATGCTGATCAGGTTCGGTGTCCCTGCCCCTTTCCCTCTGGTGATGAGCTGCATGTTATCATCATAGCAGCAGTGCTGTGCTGCCAGCGTCGTGCTCTCCAAGGACAGCATGGAGCGGATGCAGTATCGTGCCGTGGGCTTATAGATCTCCAGTTTTTCTTTGGGCCCACTCGCATCTTTCCAGCGGAAGTTTTTCCTCTTAAGTCGATCATAAATCTCAGCAGTGCTGTAGGCAACTTCTCTGGGGTAGGAGCAAGGGCAGCTGGGAAGATCATTGACTACTTTGTGCATGTATTTCTTCAGGAACTCACTCTTGCAGCTCATCCATCTTTCACAGCTATCGGTATCTGTTTAAGGGCAGGAAACGGGAACTTAAGATACATTATGCAGTGTCCACTTGGTGTGATCATCGATAACAAATGAGTAAAGGCCAACTGTTCAGCACCAGTGCTTTGCTTTAGAAAGAATGGGCAGCCACAGTTTGATGCCCTGCCTGCAAGGTGTTAATGTGTTGTCCTGTCAGATAAAGAAATGGCAGGTGCGACTGACTTTAGGGTCCCAGACAATGCTAGTGTTGAGTTACAGTGCAGAACCAGGCCACTAAGAATCTGGGACACTTCTGCTACCTGGCAATTTCTGGTTGACCTGCTGATATCCCCATGCAGCACAAGAGACAGTCTCGTGGGTTTAGAAGCAACAGAAATAGGGAAATCCCAGTGATTTGGTGGTGACAGTCTCCAGCTGGGACCCCTAGTCAGAATGCACTCACCTCGTCAGTGTCAGATGCTGAAGGATTAAGTTTCTCATAACACTAGAGATTCCAAGATGGCAAGCAAGACCTGGATTACTTTTTCTGAAGTTGGTTTCAAGCCCTAATTCAGTCTTTCTTTTAACCAACGAATACTTTTTTCTATTTGGTCTCCACTTTCCCAAAGGGGTATTTCAATTGTCTGTAGTTTAAACATGAAGACTGACATTGTAGCTGTCAAATGCAGCTGAAAGTGATTCAGATTCTAAAAGGGTATATGTGATATAACATCAGAGTGGCTGTACATTAGGGGGATTTAATGGCACCAGAGCCAGGACATGTAGCTGAGGTTACAGAGATTTATAGACCAGTAACCTATTTAATACTGGCACTTTATTATTTTGCAAGAGTCTTGGGAGAATCCAGTTAGTCATCTCCCACATAAAACATTATTCAAAGTGTTTATATCATGCTATGGGCTGTCAAAAAACCCCTGCACATCTTGCTCCACACTTATTTAACCGGACTGTGCAGCAATGTAATTAACAGGGACCTAAAACTCTTACAGCAAACATTCTTGCAAAATATTTACTTAGTGACCTGTGTCCTGTTTTTCTGTCTCCTTAAAGAGTCCCATCCTGGCTGTCATTAACTATTGTGCTCTGCCACCATAGGAGGGGGTGCTGGGTTGCACTGTTTATTCAGTTAGTCCAGCACCCAGTGTCTCTTGAGTGGCCACATTATGGTTCCATTGCAGAGATGAAATCAGAACATTACAGAGGTTGGGCTGAATTTTAGATAGATCAGAACTAAACCATGCCCTATAGAATTGCTTTGGCTACCCCTACTGCAGCACACACAGCCATAAAAGCTATGCATGCTCATAAAAGTCATAGCCCTTTTATGTGACAGCTGCATCTAAAATGCTTTTAGAGTGTCTTCCATTCAAGACTATTTCAGAAAAATGCTAAAGCGTGTTTGCTTTTCCCCCCTCCATTAGTGTGGAGCCTTACAGCTCTTTTCTGAATTAGGACAGAGAATAACTATTTTATAACGAAGCAAGCACAGAAATTTGCTAAGACTTAAGATGGGAAAGATTCTATGACTGAAGCAAACTAAGGTTCATATCATCAATGTAAGCAAGATAATAAATAGCTGTTATTACTGACAATTTTAACGATAAACTCACTATCTTGGTCCCCAAAAAAACCCTAAGGAAGTCTCTTATCTTTTACTGAAAGATTGACTCAGCTGCTTACCAACTTCAAACAGTTTGGTGGCATTGAAGTCTTCACTCCCTGCAAGCAAGCTCACTTCCGTGGCCGCCGTCCGGAAGGTATCTTCAATCCCTAAGACAAACACGTGTTAGTGGTGCCAGTGTGTTCCTGTTCAAACACAGTGCAAGCAGCTGCCTCCTCGCCATCCACTCCTTCCCCAGGCTCTGCAAGGTGCTTTGCTTTGGCAGGGAGGCAGTCTGAAGCTGCTGCTGGAGGCAGTGTTCCTTCAGGAGTATAATGACCAAGGAATCTGTGGTGTTAGGAGGGTAAAACAGTGACATGCCTGAAGACAGGTGTGCAAGTTCATCTCTGTATGTGGGTAACCATGTTTCAGGAATTGCAAGGAAGAATGACGCTGTTACAAGATGTTTGGCGCTTGTTGGTCTCTCCCCGTGCCAGGAAGTTGAAAGGTGAGAGTAGATGAGAGATAACTCTTCAGGCAATTCCATCCCCACCACTCACAGCAATCAAGTAAAATATCAGGATCTTAACATATCAGGGTCTTCCAGCAACCTCCAGTTAAGTGCTTGCTATCAGTAAAGAGACACAGAGATTGCCAAAAAATGTATGAACTGATCTTGCCAAAGTAAACATCCTTTTGTTGCTGCTTTAGTTCAGCCTATCAACCAGCCTAACATTTCTGTGCCATGTTGCACTAAAACAAATGTCTCAAAAAAGTGTTTGAACAGGTTTGGCTTTTTTTCCTCTCCACTGAATTAAAGAGAGCTGAAAGATCTTTAATATATGATAACTATATGGTTAATAATGAAGTCTATTCACCATCCATTTTCTTGCCAATGAACTTTCTCCTGATCTCCTGAACTGGGGTATAATAGTGGCTTGCAAAGCTTCAAAACAGCCTCAGGCCACTTTTCAATAAAATTATCATAGGATTTTGCCTTAACTGCAGCACTAGATGCAGAATAATAGATACCCAAGAACCCATTACAGGGCAGTAATTCACTGCTGGAATTATAATCAGCAGAAGCTGAGCTTTGCCCTTGTAATTTTAAAAATGTCAGCATAGCCTCAAAGAGTGAATATATTTTTCTTGCTGATCGTTGGAGGTCTGTTATATGACATAATATATTCTTTCAAGTTTGCCACTGTTTGATGCTGGCTGGCAATAAATACTGGAGAAAATAACTGGGGTCTACATGCTTTCTTCTGGAATTAACCCCTTATTATTGAGGTTTCAGGATGTATGACGGCATCCAGGAACAATTTTCTCCTGGACTGCCTAGCAGCTTTGCAATGCCTTGCAATAGAGACATTCTGCGAGTGAGAAACTTCTCTCCAGCTCTCTCTCTGAGTCTCCTCTCCAGCACTTCTGACATTTTCCTTCCCATTAAAAAAAGCCTGATCTCCAGTTTAAGACCTTCTGCCTTTCTGAGTCATTAAGTAAACTCAGTGTAATGCAAACCACCACAGCTTGTTTTCATTTCTCTCAGATCTTGCAAAGTAATGAACTTGCACCCATCCCATGCATTGTGGCAGCTACTGCATGAGCAACTGGTCTAAATCCAAACACAGAGCAGCATTTAAAGGACACCATGGGAAAGCTTTCCATAGCGGCTTTACATGTTTATGATGTAGGTTTGAGTGCTCAGCCCTGCTTTTGCCAAAGTGAAGACTGTGGGATAGTAAGGGCACTCTAAATGTCAATGCCTGTGCACGGGTAGGAGCCATATTTCCTGCATATATTCAAGACAAAAGCACACATTCCTTCACCCCTGTTCACCATGCAGGCATGCCCATCCACTGCACAGCAAAACAGGGACGAGCTGAGGTAACAGCACAGCTGGCTCGAAATTCTAAAATGAACACCAATTTGTTTCACGAGAGTAGATTACACCCTTTGGAATACAATAACAATCTAAAAAACCCCTGTGCTTGCCTTTTAAGTCCCGGGGGACAGTGGACTGCATCTAGCCGCGTATTATTACTACGAAAGGACCTACCAGGTCATAAATGGTGTTGAAAATCAGCGTGTCTTTCCCCCCTGGAGCTCTTACCTTGCCAGGGAGCAAAGGGGCCCCGGCTGTGTGACCACCCCTCCTAATCCCCCCACCCGCACGTCCCGGGAGCAGCAGCACAGCACACCTGGGCAGTTGGGCCGGTCGCAGCTGCGGGACTCGGTGGCCGTGCAGGCGTAGCCGCAGGAGCGCGTCCGCTTCTGGCTCCCGCTGCCACAGGTGACGCTGCACAGGGACCACGGGCTCCAGTCGCCCTCGCCGTCGATATAATCTGTGCAACAACAAAGGCGAGGAAGGAAATGAAGGCACAAAACTCCTACTACCCCAAAAACTACTGTGTAGTGGTTTTTATTAAGAAGGCAAAACAGGAATGGAATCCAGATGTCTCTACCTGAAGCGTGGGCTGAACGCCAGGCGCAAGACTGCTGTTTAAATGGTTTTCACACTTGATGCTCCTCAGGGAAATGCATGCAACATTATTTGAGAAAATATTTCCTTTCTCTTTTGACCTTTTGGCAGCTGAGAATTCTCAGCTGCAAATCTGGGTCATGAACTAACAGTACACATCCATCCACATAATTTGGCTGCATATAGGAATATGTTTGCTGACCCCAGACTAATCAGGCACGGGATAAAGTAAGTTTTCTTTTTTGTCTTTTCAAAACACACGGCAATAGCACAACAGCACTCCATTTTAGGGCAAGGTGCATGTTGGGCTATGGGAAGCTGAGGGTCATGAGTGAAAACTGCAATTTTGCTTGCACAGGGAACAGATATTTCAGGAATACTGTGATGAGTTCAGGGAACCACAGACACATTTTGCACTGAGAACGACAAGTAATTTGTAGTGAATTATTATATAACATCAAATCTGACTGTTTACTAGCAGGAACCTTCTGAAAATGAAACACAACTTCATTTTCTCCTGGTAGAAAGCCAAAGGCACAGGATTCTAAGTGGGCATTGTCTCTACACCCCTCAGCACCAGTATCCTTTGCTGCATTAACTGTTGCACGTCCCAAGGCCACCAAACAGAGCCCCAGAACACATCCCAGTTTTCTTGCCTCCGCACTGACCTCCCCAGCTGAGGGAACATTTTGGTCTTCTCTGCAACCTACAGGAGGTATTTAACTGACCCTGTGATCATAACTTGCAGCCACAGCTCCTGTGGGTGACACCAGCATTGGAAGCAAAGCAGAATCTGGTTTGGTGGCCCTGAGCCAGCCCTGCTCCACAGCTATAGGTACCAAAGCTACACAAGAGCCAGGGACAGATCCCAGGCTTCGCTGGCCTCTGTGCTACACACCATTCCATGCTGTCTGTGGGCTTCCTGAGCTGCTTAGGAGAACACGTAACTTGATTTGTACCATATGTAATGACTGACGACAACTCCATGGGGTGCTATTAAACATTTATTGCCAGGAGCATGGGAAGGTTATATATCTCACTTGTAGCAAGCTGCCTAAGATGTGAGCTCCTTGTGGCAGGGACCTTATGTGTTTCTCCTCCTTTTCTTGCACTGGGAAGCCACCACTCTGGGATCAGTGTCCATGGTGTGAGATGGGTGGGAACACGGCCAGTATGGGCGTGCAAAGACCCATGGCTCTGGAATTTGCCAACAGGCAGGCACTGCAACAGTCTGAAAAGGCATCAGATGTCTTAGGAAAACATGATCTGCCCTCTATGCCTGGCCTGGCTCTGCTTCCCAGCTCTTTTCCAGCTATGAGGTTTTCCTCCATGTGGCTGGCCAGGAATAGGGCAGGTGAACAGGTGCAGCGCCTGTCAAAGAGCCCAGGAGGCCCAGGAAGGGCAAGTAGAGCATGCAGTGATTTTTGTGAAGGGCAGAAGAAGGGAGATAGGTGTGAGCAGGCCAGTGGGAGGAATGAGCCCCAAAGCCCCAGAGGGGCTGCTATATCCTCCTGGACAAGGTCAATGGCACGCAGCATTTTGGGTGAGTCGGAAGGCCAGGAGTTGTTTCCAATTAGCAGGATGCTCTGGTGTTCAGGAGAGAGTTCTACCATAATTTTCAGACCTGCCTACCTGGTGTTTACACTGCCCTATGAAACAGACTATTGAATATAACTTGTTAGATTTGCAGCTGGAGCTCAACCTGTTCTTCCTATTTTTACATTTGTATTTCTTACTATTTTTTTCCTACCACAATTATTTGTGAAAGCAATTTTATTTAACTTAAATGAATAGCTACCTAAGATATGAATTCTTGGCTACAAAGCCAGCCCACAAATAAATGTACGTGCAAAAAGAAGGAGTAGACTTTAACGTTCTGGACACGACAATTAATACGTATGTATGTGTTTAAATAGACAATTCCAAAAAATGTCTCTCTTGATTGTTAAGGCTCTAAGACTTAACCAAATGATGGGAAAAATAAGACTGAATCAGTGCCTGACAGCCACTCTGGAGCACACAACAGAAGTGCCGGGGTAAAACCACTGTGTCTTTGAAACCTTGTTCCGGCTAAAAGTTGCCTGTTTTCATGTGCAACTGAAATCCAAGGGGCTGTGAGCATCCTGTGAGCACAGTTTAGCTCACCTCCCCTGGGTCATTGCCCTGTGGATAGTCACAGCCTGTTGGGGCAGTGAATAGCTGTAGCTCCTCTCTGTTTCTAGTTTCTGCAACTGTTTCAGACAACAAGCTGAAAACAATTGTTTTCACTGTGACACATCTGGAAGAGAATTACACACGCAAATACACAATGTTCCTGCTGCATATGCCACTCCCCACACATGCACCAACATAATTCATCTGATTTGTGTATCCACCAAATACTACCATAGATCTTGCTTATTTATCCAATAGTTATATCTGGTTCCCAAACCACCGCACGATTCTAAGTTTGTACTTACCCTTATTCTAAAAATAAATATGAAACCTTGTTCCCTTCACTTTTAAAAAAGCACACTTCGGACTAAAAAAAGGGCCCTCTTCTGGGATAACCGGTATGATTTTCAAGATTATAGACTTACTAGTGGAATGCAGCTACCACAGTACAGCTTGTGCATCTGCACGGATTCGTATTTAAAAGCTGATGAACAAAAGCCACATGTTGAAAAATTCTGTTTTACTTGGCCTGCTCTCAGCGATGCCTCACCATTCTCATTTCCCCCAAGCTCGCTTTCACGATCCCAAGATGCCCATCCAAGGCATGGAACGCAAACTTACCATACTCTGGCTGCTCCTTGGACTCGAATGTCCGGTGACTTGGTGCATGACTATCCCACCCACCGAGAGGGTTTAGGAAGTTGCTGTCCTCAGTAGTGCTGTCAAACTTGTAGTCCTGGTCACCGCTGCTCATGCGTGTCAAGGTGGAGGACCTCTGCCACCAGCTCCTCCAGTCAGGTGATGGCACTGGCCAGCTGGGCTTGCTGCTCTCCTTCTGCAGATCCTTGTCTGTCTCGCTGTCGGGGCCATCCACCACTTCAATGGTAACCTGTGGGGTTCAAAGCACACCAGCCTGGCTGTCAGGAGCTCCTCCTGTTCCGTGGGAAACTTTCCATACAACAAAGACTGGTGCTGCCTTGCAGAGGGGCTGTGCGACACCACTGTGTTCACGCGTTGTAAACCATGTAGGGATTACTGAGCCCAGAGATACGCAGTGGCTGAGCAATTCCTTCTGCCACCGCTGCTGAATTAGACCTTGGAACAAAGGCCAGGAGAAATCCTGCACAAAATAATAGCCCGTGCTGTGCCTAAAACTGTGGCAGCAAATTTCCTGCCTCATGGAGAAGAGATGTTTAGCGCTGATCATACATGACCAGGAAAAAGAAAACCAAATCTGCACTCTAATTTGAGGAAAGCATGAAGCACACGAGAGTGCAGAGCTCATTCCAAGGACTCGGACTGACTCAAGACAGGCTAAGTAAGCCCATGAGAGTGAAGGTGAAGATGCAGAGCCCAGGGTATCTCTGCTTTTTCATGTCTTGCCCTCTGGCAGCAGCCCAGCTGTCACCACTTTATAAAACCACACTCTGAGGCAATGATGGGAGCCAGCAGCAACTTCAACCATCAACTTGCTGCAAAGCCCTGTGAAGTAGGCCCTTTTTTCATGCTGGAGACTGTAATGACCTGTTATGGTCAACCTGTTTATGGTTGTTACAGAAACCGAGAGATAAAATTCAAAGCTTGTTGCCCAATTCCCCCACAGACATTATGAATGTAAATACAATTCTGCGTAGCAGCAACCCTTGATTATTGCTTTACTGTGCTGAACAATGTGCAATTGTGAAATTCTTGGATTAATACTGTGTATGCATATAGGGGGCTATTTAGGTAGAAGCAGGGACTGGTCAGGAGCAACCTTGGCTCTGATGAAAGTGTTGCCTGGCAACAGGTAAATCATAAAATGCTCTGATGTTTCATGCTAATGTTGTTCAGTGATTATGCTGGACTGGCTAAACAACCAGAAGCAACTATCAGACATACCCATAATGTTTAATAGGTATGGAGGCATTGTCAATGTTTTATAGGTTAACAAGGCAGTCTTTCAAGACAGTACACCATGAAAATCAGGTTGTATAAAACCAGAGAAAGCAGAATAACAAATTATTACACTAAAAATCATTTATGTGGCTCTGTGGATGAGCATTGTGGATAGAAAGTTAGTTTTAAACAAATGTTATTAGTAAAATCGCAAGACACAGGAGAAAGAAAGAAAAGGTGACAGCTACCTGAGACCCACGGAGGACTGTGACACAGGAAGTAAAGCAGAAGTGCTGCCACAGCTTTGTAGATGCAGACACTGACAATGCCCACACATCCTTTTTGTGGAGAAAGGAGATTTTTAACCTACTTCCTGCTTTGCATTTGTCCATAGACAAAGCTATTGAAATGAAACAACTCTGAGGCTACTATGAAGGTCTGCCGGGAGGCAGAGCAAGAGCAAGGAAAAGTGCAGTTGTCAGCCTAACAGCATCTTTACACAAGAGATATTTCACTCCCAGGCTAAATATGGAATTGGAATGACTACTTTATTAAACCTCAGTTTCTACAGACCAAGAATTAAACCGGATTTCATAAGTTTGAAAACATCAGGGTTAGTTCAGGGATTCAAAATTGTTGCATCTATCCAAGCAAAACAGTTTTCACAATAAGTGAGCAGCAAACGCTGCACTGCTGGCCAGTAGTGGGGCTTTGGTGCTCCCCACCTGAAAATTAGCATGACTCTCGTACTTCAGTAACAAGTATTTTTAAGACCACACCAACTCAGTAAGCAATGATTCAGCAAAGTGGAAAAAGCAAGCAAAACAAAAAACCCAAACCAAACCCTCTGATCAAAAACAGTGACGATCATTCCATTTGCTTTGCTAATCTGCAGTTGTGCGACAGTCAATCCTCATGAACTCACGTTATTTCAGCCAGGTACAGTTTGAAGAAGCACAGGGATTTGACTTTAAATACTGCCTAATGATGCCAAGCCAGTTTAAGGAAAAGAGGCTTTGTGGGGACAGAAGCTCCTGCTGAGTTTGGTGCTGCAGTGGTGAGGAAAGGCAGGTGGAACACACACACCTCCAGCTCCATCAAACCTCACTAGACCTCCAACAGCACTGCCACCAACCTACTTTCAAGATGTACCCATGCAATCAGATATCCCCCTCGGCCTCTTTTTACCACTGAGGGTTGTCTGAACTGCCACTGTCAGAAATCAGGAGGCAGCTTCGGTCAACTCTGTTGCAGTTTTTCTAGGGACTTGGCCAAGCTCCATTTAACTTTATGGACCTTCCAGAGTCAGGGAGGAAATCAGGGCATAATCCTAGCAATCCCTCCACACATGACCCGAAAGTTAGAGCAGAGGTGTGAGAAGAGGCTGCTGTTTCAGGTGAGCAATTGCTCCCCAATCCCAGCCTGAAGTTTGGAAAAAACAGCATTCATTGAATTCTTGCCAGACTTAACAGCATTAGTCCATGGCTGTACATATACATATACTTGTCCATATACACGATACTCAAACATGGAACTTGTTTCTATACTGGGGGCTGAAAGAAGAAATCAGATCCAGAAGTGGGGTCATAGAAAATGGGCATTTAGAGCAGCTCTGGAAAAGCTTTCATGCTCTATAACTATTCCAACAAAAACATGTCCTCTTAAAAATTAAAAAATAGATCTGGTTTAGTATTTTTATCTTGGAAACTGTTTCAAAGACTGATTTCTTCGTCCCATGATTATCAAAACTGCAAAGATTTTTTTTTCCACTCAAGCTTCCCAAAATGTCTGTGGTAACACAGTTCTTGTATAAATCCACAATCATGCCCAGAAGTATTCAAACCTAAAATGAAGCCACTTCTTTTATGGTTGTATAAGCTACGAATAAGGACATTCCTCTAAAAACTGTTAAAAGCACTTGGCGTATGTAGGTTAAAACAACAAATTTGCAGTCAATTCCTAATGAAACAAGTGTATCAAGCACAGATGTCTTCAGACACCAACATCCAATTTTCTCCTGGCCAAAAATATACAGAAGATAAATATTATCCCCGCCTGTTGGAGCGCACAAAAAGTTCTGTGTTCTTCATCCTGTTTACTGAGATAATGTTTTTGAATTCACTTTACTGGTGTAAACACTGCCCTAAGCAACTGGAAGACTGTGTTTCAGGAAAAAACTACATTTACAATATTGTGCAAGCAGTGGATCCTAGGATAGTTCTACCCTCTCTTTCTTTCATGCAATTGATGCACATTTTTAATGCAGAACTTGCCATTCTGTAAAGATGGGTATGTAGCAGTGAGGCAGCTATAGCAGCACAACAGAAACAAGTTCATCATAAGAGATTGAAATGGTAAATCTAACCTTACACCACACAACAACTTCAATTAAAATGCTATCAGCAGTGACATCAATTTACTTCTGGTTGTTTCGTGTCACTTAGAACAGTTTTCTGGACTTGATGAAAAGTGAAGCCTACACCATGCTTCCATCGCTGCACCTGGGGACAGCTGCTTTGCTACCACCTCAAACTATTAAGCCTTACAGGTACTAGAAGAAACAAACACTTCTGGAGCCTTCCAGGTCCTCATGTGCTATATTAGAGATGAGACACTATTGAGTGTTTTGTGATAACACAAAGAGGGTGTTGCTTTCCAGTGCAGTGAAATCAGCAGCTTCAAATGACAAATATAAAATGATACCTAAAACTCCACATCTAATAAAATGTGTGAAGAGTGACATATGATATAGGTGGAGGTGAGGGAAATGGCCGTGGGTGAACCTGAAGAAGAGCTGGTTTGAAATGTGCAGTCCTTTTTTAAAAGCAGATCATACAGCCTTGTTTCTCTGTAGCTGGACATGCTCCTAGAGTAGGTGGCTCTGTTTCTGTGCAGTTTTCACTTGGAACCTATCACCTCATCCAAAATGTCTGACACATCCATCACAACTGGATCTCATCCAGCTGTGTTTCAGGCCTACTGCTCATGACGTTTGACCAAGATTCAAGTTCTCTGAAGAGCATTAACATCAACAACATGCCCTTTGTGCCCAGGGATGTTGTGGACTCCCCCTCCCTGAAGGTGTGACCAGGCTGGAAGGGGCTCTGAGTAACCTGATCTAGTGGAAAGTGTCCCTGCCCATGGTAGTGGAACTAGATGATCTTTAAGGTCCTTTCTAATCCAACCCATTCTATGGTTCTATGAGTTTTCCCTTTCCTGCTCATTGCCACGGTGTCGAGCACTGCTGGGGAAGCTGCAAAGCAGTGGGACAACAGAGAGCAGCACACGACCTGTACCTGTTGCAGTCCACAAGCCTGGGAAACCAGCAGTAAAAAGAAAAAGGGAGACACAAGAGCAAGGATTCAACTGCAACTTAAGACATCTGGCTCCCAACAGAGGATTGGCTGCAAAGAGCAGGGAGGTTGTAGGGGACTGGTTGGAACAGAGAGGAGAAATCCATCAGAAATGGGAAATAGGCAGGTTCCTACACACCTGCCCTGTGACACCATTCTGTTACTCAGCGGTATAAACAATTCTAAATCTGAATAACAACCCTGCCCAATTACAAGGTGTCTATGCATAGGAATCCCTCAGGCAGTTCATAGAACCAGTGCAAACCTAGACAAAAGGGATTTTCCACTTGTGAAAGGAAACCCAAAGCAAACGCGTGATCAGTTTTTGTAATCACATTCTCATCCAGAGGTCTTCCAGGCATTGACAGAACTGTTAAAATGACAAAAAAGAAGCAAAGAAAATACCCCAAACTGAGGAGCCAGACTTTGCTCAACAGCAGCTACTGTGGTTACTCTCAAACAATCAGTGTGGAAGCAACGCTAAAGCATAAAATACCACTTGAAAAGATGGGAGATTTTACAACGCTAGAACACCACAGGAAGCCAGGAAGTGTTGTCCTGGTCTTGCATGCAAAGCATCAAATTGCATTTGAATTCCTGAAGCTCTGACTGCTGTTTCTGAGGGTTTTCTAGAAGACAGTCTGCTGTACTTATATTTGATTATCATCTGATAAATGGAACAGTACCTGGGGGTCATGGGAGTTTTCGGAATTCCTATGATGGTCTTCTGACATTTACCACTTCTTTCCTAAAAGAGCACACACCAGGGCATCGCACAGCAAGTGGCATCTCACAGGAACCAGAGAACTCACTGCAGTATCTTTTCCACCTGCTTTTTTGGCTAAATTTTATGTCTCTTTGTTTTTAAGAGTTCTAGGTATAATTTCCCTTTAAAAATGTTATTTTTGGTCTAGGCAGGTGTATACCAGTAGAAGGGAAAAGAAGTTGTGACTCTTTAAGAAGATCAGTCAATTGTGCTATCTTAACTCACAGGCTTTTTTTCTCCTTTCCAGCCTCACGGTCCCAGGAGGACTTTTAAATCAACATGACCAGGACTGTAACTTCCATAGTCTGAAGCCATTGTGCAGAAGGACCATCTATTCTGCTCTCACCTGCCAAACGGCTGATGAGAAACTTGTAAGTCAACACATGTCACTATTTCTGTTCAGGTCAGTATGGTATTGTTTAAAGGACAAGAATTCACTATAATCCTGGTTTTTCCTAAAGGAGTAGGCCACCTTTTACATCCTTCAGGCAAAGAAATGAACTTTTTCTGACTCTGTAGGGAATTAATGAGAGTTTTATCTCCATGAGGCTTGACCTGCTGACAACCATGAACTTAAAGAACTTTGTATATTCCTATTTATGCACCTAAATAAGCAGAGTAAATGTCGAGCAAGTACAATGCAGAAGTTAGGGAATCTGTTTCAGAAAGAGCTCATCCTTGTGCACAAGAGCTCTGGGATCAATGCTGCCCAGCGTTTTCCAGTTTACAGGACTGGTCTTCCTAGTTCTCAGAGTCCAGCAAAACTGCTGATGTAGTTGCTGACACATTTCCAAGACTACACTTTTCCAAGGTGCTGGAAGAAGAGGGCACAGCAGCAGCAGTTACTACAAAGACAAGCCAGGGAACTGTTTCCATCTCTTTTATCTATTCCCTGGGTCTAAGCACTGTGTGCTGTTACCAGTCAGAGAAGGCTTCTCTTTCCGCCCTTCCTCTGTGGTTTACAAACTGTTCAAACTGTGATGTTACACTTTTTATCTCATGCCACAATCTGGGGCCCCTATACCTTCCCAGCCTCCCCTTCCTAAGGCTTTCTTACAGGGTTCTCCTAGCATGGGAGATGTGTTCAGGCACCACATGTTGAACATGTTTACAACCTTGGCCTGTCAAGTCTTAGACCTGCACTTGACCCAAATCTGTGAGGCTTCTGAATGCTGGAAGTCATCCATGGTGAATGCAATGGAGCGACAAGGTGGAGGCAGCTTCTTCTCACCCAATCATAGAATCACGGAATGGTTTGGGTTGGAAAGGACCTTAAGGATCATCTTGTTCCAAGCCCCTCCCATGGGCAGGGACACTTCCCACTAGACCAGGTTGCCCAAAGCCCTGTCCAAGCTGTCTTTGAACACTTCCAGGGATGGGGCATCCACAGCTTCTCTGGGCAGCCTATGCCAGCGCCTCACTGCCCTCACAGTAAAGAATTTCTTCCTAAAACTAAACTAAAATTATGCTCTGCCAGTTTAAAGCCATTCTCCCTTGTCCTGTGCCTCTATGTCCTTGTAAAAAGTCCCTCTCCAGCTCTCTTGTATCCCTCCATCCAGTGCCATCCCTCCCTGTATGGCACTGGAAGGGCTCTGAGGTCTCCTTGGAACCTTCTGCAGGCTGAGCAGCCCCAGCTCTCTCAGCCTGTCCTCACAGGAGAGGTGCTCCAGCCCTCTGAGCATGTTGGCCTCTCACCAGTAGATCTATTACATCTTTACATACGTACTTCTTAGACATATCAAAAGCATGGTAATTTTGTGGGCTGGGGGACTATAAGAAGCCAGGAATTAATTTAACCAGAAAACCAGATCTATTAGTGTATTGTTTTTATAAGCACATCTTAGGCAGAACAATATTTGAATTTATTGTTTTGGTTAAAAAAGACTGCTTATTAATGCCAATTTTGCTTTAAGGCTCTGAATTAAAAACAAATCACTAATTTTTTCCTCTTTCCAATCCTTGAAGTTTCAAGATGCAAGTGGCTTGTAAGAGGCTGTTCCAAACCCAAGAACAGTTTGAGGAATAACATATAACAAAGTTTCTTGCCGACTTCTTTTTACTCCCAGCAGCTGCTGCAGAAATTAAGTCTCAGTTCCACACAGCACATTTTGAGATGGGACTGAAAGACTTGTTCTCTTACAATCTCTGGAGATGATTCCATTTTATAAAAGCATACCAAAAGAGGATCTGTTCACAAACAAATTGAAGACAGTAAATTGAAGACAGAAATTAAAATACCTACTTATTATTAAGGAAGGTAATATGCTCCAAAATGGCAATCACAGAGATGGATTTAGTGTCATAAACGGGTCTACACTGATCCCCACACTTTAATCAACACTATACAAGGAGAAATTCAGAAAAAAATTGGAATATGTGCATTAACTTAGAGACAAAAAGTATATATTTTTAATACGTGTATTACATTCTATATATAATACTATGTTACATTATATTGTACTATAGACATTCTCTCCTGGTGCTGTTGGTAGAGACAGATTGTTCTGACTGCATGTCATGGAAGTGAGGCTGAAAGTCATCCATAAAATAACTTCGTGCAAGTTCTAAAAAAGTCAGATGTTACCATAAATTTGTACCTGAATGTTGGGATTCTGCCCATTGATATCTGCTTTTGATAGGTCAGGGAAGTTTGGGAGATCCAGGAGGAAAGATCTGGGTCCATCTCTTTGCAAGGACGTGTGCCCGTTCTCCTGCCTGAACTGCTGCTTGGGGAAGGGCCGGTGGGCAGCCTGGAGATCGGGGTATTCCCTGTGGTCCTCGGGGTTCAGGGTGAAGCTGTCCTCAGGAGAATGGTCATCTGCATTCAGGGTGTTCTGGGGGACGAAAGCAACACACTATAAGGACAACTGAGAGAGTGCAGTCCTGCCAGTGCCCCCATCCCTCCGCTGGCTGCAGCATCACAGCACCCAGACCCACAGCTCACTGCTGCAACACAGACCTGTGACCATCTGACACGAGAGAAAACTGAGTGACCCGCAGGGACTCAGCTCTTCCAGGCTCCTGGACCATTCCAGCACCCACACGGTACCACAAACACCAGACTTAAACCCGGAAACGAGAAGCCCTGGGGAATCAAACTGTATTGCATTAAATGTGTCCCTAAAAATGGTGAAAGGTATCCTTCCTATAAATCCCTTCAGCTTGCTTTGTTCCAAAGCGAAGCAAGAACACTGACTACTAAGCCCATGTTGAAAGTCATGGTACTGAAGATCCTACTGCTGAGCTGGCAACCTCCCCCTCTCTCCTCCTCGGTCTGCAACAACGTCCATCTCGTCGCCTGTGTTCCTCACCCAGCTTCTCTGGTCTTGAACATCTGAACCTTCCTTCCTCTGGGATCTCATTTTCGTGTTTGCCTAATGGTGGGATTGAGTTTCACCGAGCTGTGGGTCAGCGGTTAATGCTTTTGTTATTGTTGAGCGTCCTTTTGGGTTTTGTAGTATATTACAGCAGGCTGCCTCCACACCAGTAGCGCTGCTGCCACTGCCTTTGACCTCACCAAGGAGACACATTTAGTATCAAAACACTGGCTCCCTGGCTTAGCACTGGCCTGGGGACTCGGGGTAAAAAACAGCAGAGAAGTCCTATCTTCTTATGGCTACAGAAAAACAAAATAAATGCATGGGGCAGACTCAGCACAGGTTTTGGGTTTGAGTCAGCTGAAAACTTTCAGGCTTGAGGTCTTAGTATGACTGCCTGGGGAATTTTTATTTTCAGTCCATAAAGAGACAGCAAGCATGGAGAGGGTAAATGTTAAAGACCTATCTTTTAAAACAAGCACAATTAAAGTGGAATGGCCACATGTGGTTCTGGCTCTACTGAAGCATATTTTTGCCAGCATTTCTGGTTAAACGCAATCTCCATCCAGCTCTCCTGGTTCAAATTAAGCCATAGCATACCTTTAGCTAAGCTCTCAGATAGATAACAGCTCCAATGCCTTTTCTTTTATTTCATGTTTATTTGCTTAGAAGGTTCTAAATTGACCTTTAAAGAGATTTTACAATATAATCTGTGCACATTACGGGAAAATATTCAGTGAGTTAAATAAACTAAGATTTTAAGAGTTAATCTGGGGCTGTGTAATTGTCTCAAGCAACAACAAAGGTGGGTCTCCTCTCTCCTCTTTGCTGCACTCCGTTTGTAAAGAGCAAAATCAGATTCAGCAGAATTAATGTTGCCTTGGTACTGTCATGCCCAGAACGCTTATACTCTGAAAGTGTGTATTACTTACCCAAAAGGGTAATTTTATGCATCTCTCTACAGCACATGAACACTATTCTGAATTAGTGTATGTGTGCAGTGCTAAAAATATGTGTGCTCCTGACAATCTGCATTACTTGAAGGCTAATACACAGACCCTTCTCTTTGCTGAAGACCAGGAAGGACTTTCAGATGTCTTTGGTGGCCCATCCATTATTTAATATAAAGCACAAATTGTTTGGCAGCAAGCTCTGGGACATAAAATTGAGGGCCGCTAAGAAAACTTCAGGTTCCTTACTCATATATGCTTTAACTTAACACTTTTCAAATAAAATTTAACTGTAAACTTCTTGGTGCATGAGGATTAAGCAGCTTCTCAGTTATGTGTGATGGACAACAAGGTGCAACTGTGCTGTCATTAAATCACTTCAGTCAGGAACCAAAAAAAATGTAGTACTTAACTCCTTTTACTGGGGTTTCATGCCCATAATCTTACCTTTATTAAAAATAAAGTAGGATTTTATTAAAAAATAATAACATTCTCACATACAACTTTATACTTTCCCTATGTGCTTGCCACTTCAGGAGCATCCTGGTTCTCCACATTAACATCCCATGAAGCTGGAGTTGGCAGAGGACTTTAGAGAGCTCCATTTAATTCTCTGGTAAGACCTGCTGTGTGATCCTGACAGGTCACAGTCTGTCTGTGCCTCGGTGGGGAATATAGCACTTCCCTCCCTCACTGTGATATTTGCGGGGAGCTCAGCAACTACAATAATAAGGAATATATAAAAAGTTTTTAATAGTGTCAGACAGATAGAATATCACATGGAGTTCGTTAGAAAACTGTCGTGGTGAAGTAATGACATCAGGCTGATCGGGCCCACTACCAAGCTGCTTGGGGCAGGCACTGTCATTAATTACAGCCTGAATGAGATGTGGCTTCACGTTAGAAAGGAAAAGGGAGGGAGGACAAGATAAACTGCTGGGTCCCAAAGGCTGCTGCAGGGAAGAGAGGATGGACCACTCTGCTTGCTCAGGGTGGACATGACCCTTTGAGGGGTTCAGTGTTAGTTGAACATTTCTAATCTCCAGAGCAGGCTTTGAGAGGGACACGGAGCTTGGCTTGAAGAGAAGGTTGAGTAATGAATGGCAGGGATGGCACAGGTTAAAAAGCGTGTGCTCTGTCTAAAGGCAGTGTTGCCTCCTGCACTCCCATTGCTACTAGGACAAGCCCAAGCTGTGCCTCCTTGGGGCTCAGTCGCACTGCAAGGTGGGCAAAGGGAAAAGCTCAGTATGTGTGAGTTGTATCATTCCAGCCATCTGCTCATCATACCAGGAGAGAAAGGCCATTTCTAAAACAAGATAGATTGCCCACTTTTTAGGCAGATACTTCTTGGTGTAGTGTCTAAGCTGATTTGTTGTAGTATTAGAAATGTGTATTTCTGGTAAAAAGATAGAAGAGGCTGCCAGCAATAAAAGTGAGCTTGAACTGCTGGGAAGAGAAGAATATGTTTGCTCTGTTCTACTGCATAAGCTCAGCAAAGGCTCTTCTAAGACCCATCTAGCAGGAAAGAGTGTGTCCTTACTGCAATGCCAGCATCCTTTCTGAAGAAAACAAGGTTTGTGTTCCAAAGCTCACAGAAGAAATTTAGTTTGTTTGGTTTTTTGTGGTTTTTTGTTTGGTTGGTTTTGGTTTTTTCCAGGGGGGATAGTCTTCTCATTTCTACGTTACTTCCCATGTTCCTATTTCACACTATTTATTTTTAGGTGTACATAATTTGTATTCCTGATGCTTTTTTGAAAGCAGTATTGCTTGCCTTCCTTTAAAAGCTATGTCACTTCATTCTGAACTACTGACTCCGTTTCTCTGAAGTTGTGACATTTCTAGTTCAGGTGCATTGGTTCCTTTACTCAAATGATGCATCTGCCCCAAGTATTTTAAGATAAAACACTTTCTGTCCTTCATTTAACAAGATTATTCACAACTTTTAAACTTTCCATTCAGATGATTTTAAGAGGTTACTCATGCTGGCTGTCAGCTACAGTTCTGCAGCCCCATGGGATCAGATAATAATAGAAGTTCTTAATACAAAAACAGCTGAGGATTTTTGGTGGACAGTATCTAAAGGCAATGAATTAAACCCTTGAGAGAGACTCTGCCATATTGTTTGAATTACAGAATAACACACCTTGCAACACCCACTGCTGAACAAGGGAGGGCAATAGGTCAGTGTGTGTATCAATGTCTCTGTGTCCATCCATAAACCATGGAAGAAGAGCAACTCACAGGGATTTTGGGAGCATAATTTTAAAAGCTGGTGATCCAGGAGGGGCTGGCACCATGACATCCAACACTTGCATTGTGGTTTAAGGCCCAAGAAACATTGCAGGTGAAATGTTCTGCCCAATACTGCAGTTTAACTCTTCAGTAATCAAATGGCTATTTTAACTCTCCCCTTGACTTTCACATTTTGTTTCTCCCTCTGTCATGATAGACATGAGCTGCAGGGAACTGCACTGTTTCTCTTCCCCACAGAGAAGCTAAACAGAAAAGGAACTTGTAAAAATACCAAACTAGGGGGAAAAGGAATTTTTCTGCCACTTTAGCAAGCAAGGAATCCTCTTTTCCTTATTTTAATCCTATTTCCAGCTCTGGAAAAACAACCAAGACGGAGAATAAGTGAGAAATCAGTGCAGCTACAGAAACTACTCTGGAGCAGCTGCTCTTTCTCTGTCCTTCATGTTTGTTACCTTCCTTCATTCCCTTCCCACTTGCCAAACTAAGGGCGCATTTGCAAGCACTGCTAATTATGGAGTTGAAAGAATTTGGGAAAACTGATGCAACTTATATGCTAACAGCTCCCAGACAGCAAGGGAATCTATTACTAAATCCCTGCTGCAGCTACATTGCTTTTTTATTTCTCGTATACTTCTTTGAAATATCTTGTAAAATGATCTTGGCAAGAGGTCTTGAATTGAAAACCGACGGTCTGTCAATGCACTTTCACGATGCACCTGTACAGCATCTTCAACCACCAGCAACAAGGAACATGCATTTATTAGGAAACTTCAGAGACGCTATAAAAGATTATATTGCTATCAGAGACAAAATGAGGCCTGGGGCCTTCACAGCAAACCATTATAGCCATTAGGACTGGTTTCATTTCCCACCTGCCTACACAGATTGTTTTCATTTTGAAGGCTGTCGTGTGTTTCCAGGTTAGTGCTAAATGCTCACTTTGAAACGACCCGGTCTGGGCAGGCAGAGTAGCACACTGGGACACTGCATGAGACTTTCACCTCCACAGATGCAAGAGCTGTAATGAACTTGGGGGATCTAATTCCTGGAGTTTATTTATATTTCTTTTTGTCTACCATGAGCAAAACCAGCACAGGACCTACCAGGATGAGGTATGAGATGCAGTCACTGAGGTCAATAAGAGAGAAGCATTATCAGAGATACAAAGAAAGAAGTTTCTTTTATGATTAATGCCACATACAGTCCAGGCAGCCAGACAGAAGTCAGACCAGAGGAGTGTCACATCAACCACTCAGCTAAGACATTCTAATTTTTCCTTAAAATGTGCTTGCCCTTCACTCATATATGGCAATGAAGTGAAAGGCCTTATTTATCTTTAGAAAACTGCACAAACTAATTGTTTCAATAATTAAGAGCACATTTCAGATAATCACTGCTCATAAATAATTTAAACCAGACTACACTGACTTGCATGTACACAATTGCTTTCACTAAGGGGCTCCAAAATAGACCATCTGCTTTAAACATTGTGCAAATAGAAGATGAATCACTGATTACAGTTGGTCATAATAATAATAAAAAAGTTGTGTTAACCATGGCCTAATTTTTAATAATTCTGTATTCAGTCCAGCAAAGTAAGCAAAATGACAGTGTATCCAGGTCTAACTTGCAGAATATCTGCCTGTGTGACTAACTGGTCATGGCAAGACCAAACCCAGTCAGCCCACAGCGCACTGCTATGGGATGCATTAGCTTTGGGGCTGTGTGGCTCTTGAAGTGATTTTGTTTCTGTGGAGAACAGGATGGAGTCACAAATACTGCTGCAGTTAAGAAATTCAGGGTAGACACCTCCGCAGTGAAGGGCTTGGGATGCCCCAGGCCACACCCAGCCACCACAGCTGGTTTTCTGCCCTCTGCTGAAAGAGCTCTCAGGAGCTGTGTCCAGCAGGACCAGAACCTCAAAGCACCCGGGCACATTTGTGGCAGAATCGCAGCTCTTGAATTTTACAGTTTTTACCCTAAGAACTCAAGCCCTCAGAGCTCCACCGAGAATCTTGAGCACTGTCTGTGCAGCCAGGATGTGTGTTATGACTGCCGGGGCTGCAGTGTTGAGGCCCCCTCACATCTAAGGTCTAGCAAGTCCCAGGCAGCTCTTTCGAGGCACATGGCCAACACCAAGTCAGGACCCTCCGCAGCGGAGGAAAAGGCTGTTGACTCGCTGAACCTTCTGAACTGATCCATCCCAAGTGCCAGAGCAGTCTAACACCATTCCTCCCCCACTGAGCCTGTTTATTCACTTGCACTTGTCAAGCGTTGGTCCATCCTTCGTTCAGACTCTGCTTGGGAGTTCCTCTCACCGAGCTCCTGTCTCTTCCACACCGCTAACAAAACAGCGGGTCCACATCTGAACTGCTCTGGCAGACAGTGTTTTTCCTCTGAGCTTAAGGAGAAAACCAACCATATTATTCTCTCAGATCTGGCAACCTTTTGCTACATGTTGTGGACACACACTTCACATCACAGCTATTTTTTATAGCTCTGTTGTTTGCTTGTATTTCATGTTTTCATTCAGCTGGAAAATACAAACAGTATGGTTCAGCTTGGAGGTGAAGAACTGCCAGTTTGTATAAACACTTTGATAATAGAAACTCGGTGGTGATTACAGCTCGATGTCTGCTGGAAAAAAACAGAGGCCCTTTAGTAAATTTTAATGTAGTACACACTGGTGCTTTGTTCTTCAGCAGATACTCAGCCATCCAGGGGACGGCCAAGCACACAGAATTAAATTGTGTAGGGCTTTGACAGATGTTCAGGGCGCAGTTTTGCTTGTAGTTAACAGATATTTTCGGCTGCCTTAGCTGGTAGCAAACATTTAGTTGTTCTTCCAGACTCTGAAGACCTTCCCTGTAGTTGCTGCCTGGCCGGAGCTCTCCACACAGGACACATTGATTTAGTGGCTGAACAGGCACATGTACAACTGAAGAGTAGCCCAGCTATTCCACTCCAATAACCTGTGGTGCCAAAATGCAAATTCTTTGAAAGTTCTAATTCTTTTTAGGCTTTATGAAACACTTGCACAGAATCAGGAGTACAATAAAGGTTTAAATAGAATTCATTTATACCCTGACTAAATTTAATTGAGCTAGTCTACTCCCACCCATCATTTAAAATGTGCATCATAATTTACACACCAGGTTCCAACAGAATGGGAAAATCTGCCATAAGCTGCAATGAAAACTACAAAGGAAGTCCAGAATATTCAGTTTTTCTACACAACTCTTTGGTCAGGTTTTGCAGGCCAGCACACACAAAGTCAGTGTAACTGAAAGCGAACAAACATCTCAAATTATTTTCCTGGGGTTTAAACTGTGTCCTTTTCCAAGTTTATTCCACTAAATCACTACAGCTAGGATTTCACTAGGTGAACCAGCTTTCATGATTGAAGTTTTCATCTCTCCCTAACTAAAAGAGTAACCTTACTTGAAAACTTTTCAATTTGCAGAGCTGCCTTCAACTGTTAGTTTCCAAGAAACAGCTATTCCCAGCCTCCATGTCTCCCTCTCATATGCCACTGAATATCCACCCTATGCTTTCAAAAGTGTCTATGACTCTGGCTGTGTTAACTGGCAGATGTTTTTAGAGACTAGAAAGTGTTTAGTCCCTGTGGACTAAGAGTTACATGATGACTTCATCACATAAGCAAAAGCTAATAACAGGAAAGCAAGAAGGCAGACAAGTGTTATATTCCAAAAACACGATGTTTCCTGTGCTTCTGGCAGTTACTTCTGTGCCTGGAAAAAGGCAAATCACTCGAGTCTTGATGCTTAAAGCACACAGACCCCCCATCAAATCACCACGAGATAATTCCCTTGCCCCTCCCTTAGTTCCTTCCCCACCAATACTCATTTTCCTTTGGATGGAAGTGAGAGGGTGAAGGCAGAGGAAAGGCAGGGTTAGTTTACCTTCAATATCCACACACCAACTACGTGCCTCACAACACTCGCTGCAAAGGGTTGTTGCTACACCCGGGAGTTTCCAGCCCCATAGCAGCAGAAATCTGAGTGGCTGCCTCAGGACCCCGCACCTCACTCAGCCCCTGCAGTGAAATGCTCTTTCAAATGCACAGCTTTAACCGCTCCATTTAGAAACCTTTGGAGACTGACACCCGAGCAACTGGAAGTCGTTAGTATAAATGGCATCTGCACATGCAGCGCAATACTTGCCTTGGGTTTGCATCAAGCCATCAGCAGTGGACGCTGTGCCCTCTCTCTACATCTCCCTGAACTGCCCAAGTGACACTTCAAGAAGCCAGAGGAAGCAGATACACAGGAGAAAGGCCTCCCTCCAGTGACACGATGGGGAAGAAGAGCAAGGGATTAGATAGGCTGCACACCGTGGCAAGACAATGTGAAGAAGACCCTTCTCTGCCTAAGAGGGGAAAAAGGATTTGCCCCAGAGAGGAACGTGGGCTTTCTGTCTTATGAATTCTATGCATGTATATATATTTACTTAGAACAGTAAAGGAGGAGGCTATTTCCTAGAGCTGATTAAAGAAGCATGACTCGATTTTCAATTTCAAACGACTCGGGGGGCATTCCAATCGACTGCAGACAGGAAATGAATACCATACATGCACTGAACAAGGCAGATGCTTTTGAATCTGACACTTACATGAAATGAAAATATCTTCATTTCTGTCTCCCCTCCACTCCATGGTCGCTAGTTAGTTCTGAGCTATTTTTAGGATAAATGGTTTTATTTTTCAAACTTGTTATAATCCTAGCATGTGCCTGAAGCCACCCAGATGCCACTGACAATAAACTGCATGGAGCAGGCCAAATGTATCTTTAGGTTGGTCCCAGCAGCCCTAGACAGCAGCAAGGTACGAGAGGAAAGATAAGCAGTTTGGGTGGAGACATCCTCACCTCCTCTGGTGAGGAACAGAGACGGTGGGTACACCAGATCCCAGGGAGGGAGAACAGCCTTGTACGAAGAGAGATCCCAACGCACATACTGCAGAAACACTGCAGAAACACTGCAGAACAGGTTGGAAGAGCAATTCCTGGTAGAATTCACTTCCAGCTACTTAACTCTGCTTAAAAGATAACTATACATATATTCTCCTCATACAGCTCTTACAAGCATCTGCAAAAATTGTCATGAGAGTATTCTGGGGTCTATAATCCGACTGCAATGTAATTGTGGCTCCTTTTATCCATGGCAGCAGCACATATCAGGGAACTGGCATATGCAGCTCTTTCCTCCCACTTGGTCCATATGTGTGCAAACACATGATTTCAGCTGCGTACTCCTCTTCTGTTTTATTGTGGGAATACTTAAATAGGATAAAAGAAAAAAAATCAGAGAGGTGGTATTAGTCTGACCCTTACTCTGATGTTATGCAGATAATTAGTTCATTTTATCTTGATGTTAAGACAGAGTTTAAAACATGAAAAAATGATCCTCTTTGGAGACAGACAGGAGGAGAAGAAAGAGGGATGGCTAGGTGAGAAAGGCAGCTCTGATCTACATCACTTGAAAAGCCATGAATGCCAGATCAAAGAAGAGCAGGAATCAAATTCCCTGCCACTGAAGGATTTCAGCAGCTTTTCCAGAGCTATTGATCTCTCAAGGGCAAACCCTTTTAAACACTAGGTGATGCCTCTAACTAGCCAGAACTCCCACCTTATACTGGCTAAGCCTTACGTGGTTTGCTTTCATCAGCTGGGGAAAGCAGAAACAGCTCAGACACCGCTGTATCTGGGTTCGATGAAGCAGACATACAGCAGAGCACAGAAATAGCACATCTGCATTTTCTGCACCAGATGTTGCCTTTCTAATGGCCATCATGGTAGATGTTAACTGCAAAACAGCTTCCTCACTGATGAGCTGTGTCTTTGGTGACCAGCAGTACCATGGAGTGCTTTGTCTGAGGACAGAACGCTGTCACCCTGGAGAGAGCTCTGATTTGTTTGCTCAGTGCTGACTTACTGACAAATATAAAGTCACCTCATATTCTGTGTGGGATGAAGGTGCAATAAGACACCTAAGGGGTTAGGGCAGCTCAGCTGACAAGCAGTGATTTGTTCACAAGTTTGGACTCACCAGTCTAATATGAACACCTAGAAGGCACAGGATCCAACCCTAAATCAAGTCCCGAACTGTCAAATGACCTATAGAATGGCTTCCCCCTCCCACCCCTTCCCTGGGTCACGTGTCTTTGGAGTCTGGTAGATAAGCTTCCAGGTGTTTTGCCTTGTTGGGACACTTTGGGATCATGCCTTAAGCAAGGGCCACTGGAATTGGGTGCAGTAAAGCAATTTCACCTGATGCATCCCCAGCTGGTTTCCTAAGAGCTGCCTTTGGGCTTCTCATAAGGATCCCCGTGCAGCAGGTCATTGCTGCCGCTGCCACCATTGCATCCCTGGGAACACTCTGTTCATCCTGCCTTCCACACTTGCTATTTGCTACACACATGGCTTCATCAGCACAGCCTGCTCACAACTGGAAGCCCACCTGCTCCCACCAGCATTCAGAGCGACTTGGTACCTTAAACATTTTTAGGAAATGGATGAGCTTTTTCCTCCTGCATGCTTGGATCAGGAGCTAGTGCTGCTACCATTTAAATGCGTATCAAAAGCACCCATACTCTACCAGGCTAAACAGCTCGTTTGAAAACTTTGGCACTATTGTTCTGGAGCACTTGAAGGCACAGGCACAGTGTGGCTGCCCTAGGTCCCTTTTGAGATATATATTCACAAAAGTTAGGCACATACATATCAAGCCCTCTCTTCTTTCCCAAGAAAAGCTTGGAGTCTAAAGCACAAGGAGAGGATACTCTATCGGCCAGCTGCAGAAAGGCTTTCAAAAATAACACGACAGTGAACCCCTATAATGGAAAACGATACTCCAGAAACTCTGTCCTGACAAACATCTGTTTTCCTATTGTAGGAAGGAATAAGAAGATAGGAAAAGTTAAACGCTGAATGCCTAAACAAACTGAATTAAGAAGAGATGGTAGGAGTAATGACGGATGAATTGTAAACCACCTGCAAATGTTAAAAGTGCCGTACTCTTCTGCAGGCCATTAAGTCTATACTGCAAACCTCCAATAGACAGGGACTGTGCTCTATAAAAATCATGATGAATGCAGGCTTGTTTTTATATTATGGAGGTCCTAATCCTCCTCCTCCTCTGTCTTTGCTCTATTGTTACAACATCAAAGACCAACTGCTGGCCGAGATACAGTCAATATGAAAAGGGCGACCAGCAAATTTACTGCTTGACTTCATTCCCTTTAAATGGAATAGGCACCATGGCCCTTTTTCAAAGTCCAATCGCAGACATATATCTTTTTTATTGGACATCATGTACAATAAAGTGAAGCTGTAACTTGGAAAAAAAAATAGAACACCTTAAAAAAATCCCATGAGGTGAACATTCCTTTACAAAAATATCACTGTGGTTACGTGTTTAGAAAAACTCCGGGCACTCTGCAGGGCAAAAGGCTGGCTAGGTTATAGTTTAGCTAAGATGCATATCCATGCCTAATACTGAGTTGGTTTCAAAAAAACCCAAACCCAAGCAACTAATAAAAAGTGATATATTTAATTCAGAATGCCAGTGTCATTCAAATAAACTGAAATGGCAGCATTCATGTCACAAGAATCATTAACTGCTTTGTTACAGCCTGCTCTGTGCAGTGAACCTTTACAGACTTCTTCAGTCCAGAGAATCTGAAAATCAGCAGCACAAAATGCATCTTAAACAACTCCAGTCTGATTACTGAGGTAACTTCCAGAGACACTTTCAGAAGAGAGTTGCATCTGTAGACATTAAAGACAGGGAGTTTTATTGCAGTTGTACTGCAAAATAGAGGCTAAATAATTTCTGCCTATGAAATTAAATACTGTATAAGCAACTCTCATGATGTAGGAGGTGAGTATAGAGGGCTGTTACAGAATCCACGTTAGGTAGCTATAGGGTTTGGTTTGGTTTGTTTGTTTGTTTTAAACTATTTAAACTATTAATCCTTTTTGTTTGGGTAACATGTGCCAACAGACATTAGAAAACATCTGGTTACTAATGTTATATCTAGACCTGATTTTAGAATCCTGCACTGATGTACGTGGCAGGTAAAACCAAGCAAATGTATGTTTTGTTACACCTGTAGGAAACTTCAGCAGCTGGTTCCAGTGCAGTAATTATGGTTTCCCCACAGCAAAAACTGCTGATGCTGGGTTTCTTCTAAGGCAATAAAGATTAAAAAGCTGTGTAACTAATTTTTGAACCACTAGCTTAAAAAAACCAGCAGTCTTATCACTAGGTCCTCTTCACTGCTCTCTCTGTTACAATAAGCTCTGTCCTCAGTCACCTCCTCTTTCCATCATATCCTACAGCAAAGCTCTTCTGGTGCAAGGACCTCACCTCCTGCTCAGCACTCTTGGGCATGTATGAGAAGTGTTTCAATTACAATGTTCAGTTTTCCAACACCTGAGTGCCCAACTTGGTGGGAATGCCAAGGCTGGATGCCCAAAGGAAGCTTTTATGCAGTTAAACCTGGCCCATGGACAACACAGACTCAGTAACTTCTCCTCAGAAAGGGAAGACTCCACTTCTCTTAGTGTGGTCCTGTGAAGAGTGCCAGAAAAAGATGGGGCACACTATTTGGGTGGGTTTTATAGATATTTACAGTACTCACTGGTTTGGTCACAAGTACTGATCTCAACAGCCATGCAGGCAAAGAGGAAATGTTAAATTCCCAAGGAAGAACAACTACTGTGTAACAAACAGTCCAGGGTTTTTCAGCGGGTATGAAACTAACAATGAAACGTAACAGATGGAAATTAATTCCTACAGTCTGAAGAAAGCCACACAACAAAGCCCAGCTTGCATTTTGGGATGGGGTCCTCTATATTATGTGCATATCAGTTCTGTAGCAAAACTGATCTGTCAAAGATCCATATTTGAGAGGATCTTGGGTCTGCAGCCAACACAAGCCATTCACTAGTCTTGCCTTGTGGAAGTCTGTGGAGCAAGGTCAGCTTAAACACGCTGAGGTCGCAGGTCTAGCACAGAGGTGTAAAAGTCAAGGGACGTTTGAACTTCTGCTTTCAACATGCACTGACTCTACCAAGAGTGGAGAGAGAAGGTTTTCACCTCTGATTTCCCTCTCTCATCCTTAGGAGCACCTTCGTAACACTAAAAGCTTGGAGATGAACAACTCCGAGCCTGCTTGCATGCTGCTGACTGCCAGAAGAGAGGAATAAAAAAGGAGACGACCCACGGCCATGAGTGCTCCAAGCACTGAAAAACAAGGACAAAAGGATAATGGAACTGCTTACCAGTACCGCCCACACCAGCTCCTCTACCCAAGCATTACAGTGCCACACAACCGACCGCTGTGGTGAGCCATCCCTTATTACAATAATAAGTTACATTTTACTTTGTTTTCTTTCTTTTTCTGGTATTTCGAATCGAAAATACATGGAAATACCAACACTGGAAACATTCTGCTCTTGCTGATGTATCAATGAGCTCACTACGCTGTTTCTTGGAAATGTTATTCATCTCTACTATGAATTTAGCCTGGCATTTACTGTCTTCAAAACTTGTAAAATAGGCACAATGGTCTTAAAGTGCAACAGTAACCACTGCATCATTTAATGCTTCTTTCTGCCTTTTACTAAGGCACTTCGTATTTTTCTCTTTAAAGTTACACTCCATCTTTCATTTGTGACAGTGCTTACAGCCTCCATTCAGCCTGGAGACCTATTACACTGCACATCATTTACAGGCTACACCACAACACTGGAATCTCAGCCTCAATAAGCTTGGGTTGAGATTTGAAAAATAAAATAAGGGAAAAAAAAGCCACTACCAGTGAAAAGTAATACTTTTAAACAGTCATCTTTTATGGAGAACATAATTGAGTCAATTCAAAGGGCTTTTAGTTAGTGCAGTCTTAAAGCAGACAGCAAGGTAAGAATGGTAACATGAAGGCCAAACAAGCACTAACCAAGGGCGTGAACAGAACAAATGAGACACAACTGGGTAATACCACATCTGTTTGCAAGGAACGCTGGCAAAACACACAGAAGAGCATAAAGCAACCAGCTCTGAAGTTAAGCCTGCCAAAGCTGCTAAGACTAGTCTATCACTGTACTTTCAGGATGGAAGCACAAAGAAAAACTACATTGCCTCAGTTTTTGAGGCTTATGCTTGCGTAAGGAAGCATCTCAATTGTCTGTATATATATGTGAAATATGAGGGTATTTCAGGTTTTTAAAGTGACACAGAAGAATGTAAGCAGGAGGAACATACGGCAAAATAATTTCCTACCATTACTCGCATTCTGTGCACTTTTACATAATGACGGAAAACAAACAAGAAATTCTTAAGTATCAATATTTACAAACCTGTGCATCTTTAGAAACAAAGAGACCTTCAAAGGGATTTTTCCTTCCCACTGGAATACAAACCAATGACTGGGTTTTCAGAAGTCATGTCTGCCTCTATCACATATGATTTTAGAGAACTTTTCAAACAAGGCTAGTGTATGTATACATGTATGTATCACGTGGCAAGCAAAGCCTGCGTCATCTGCATCATTACCAATACCACTGTCTTCTGCACTTCACTCTCTGTGAAGTTTTCAGATCCTGTGACAAAACGCAGCCAGAGTTTTCACCTAATCAATCATTCTTTCATAGTTCCTTGTTTTCTTTGAAGACGTTTTCTACCGTTTTGGAACAATTCAGCATTGATTACTAATACACAGATGTTGTAGATATGAGTAGAGACAAAAGAACAATGCTGAATTCAAACCACAGCTCCCTATTTATATTCAAGACAACTTGGACTGGTTAAACAGATGTCTCCCCAGCAAAAGAATTCCACAGCAGAGAAAGGTGTGGAAAAGCTTAGTATGCTGAACCTTTAAGTACTGGGGCTCAGTTACCTATTAGCAGGTCATAAGATGTATGTTAAAAACCACAAGGGAGTACCCAATGACCAGCACCAGACAGTGCAATGAGGACCAAAGGTCATAAAGGCAAACAGCAGAGCTTCAGCTCTAGGCTTCCTGTTTTCTGTGGACAGCTGCAATGAGGAAAGGACAGAGCAGGGAAATTTGACTGAACCTAAGGATTGTCAAACAACACTGGACGAGTTGTGCCAATCAAGTAAGAGCAAAGGGTCCGTAACAGTGTAGTTGTATCACTGTTACAGCTGGGATGGACCCACAGTGTCATTCTGTGCAGAATGAACTTCTCTATGTGATTCACAAAGACTGCAAAACAAAAGCCACTCCAGAACTAGTGCTGACTGTCCAAGTCAGATGAGCCAATGTGGAAAGGACCAACTCAGCTCCATCCAGGATCTCTGTGAGCCCATGCCTGGTCTCTCTACTCTCCTTGTCACTACGGGCAATCGTTACAGCTCCAGACTTTCCCAGGAACCAGTCTCAAAGTACCACTCCTTGCACTGCTGTGAGTCAGCCACCACAGGGCTCAGAAGCCCTGTTAGCAGGTAACCCCAACCTGAACCCCTGTCACACACAGCCTCAGAGCACAGGTAATGATGGACTGAGAGAAAGAAAGGCAAAAGGAGGAATGTCTCTGGGATCTCTCCCTGTAGGAGTCACTGCGGTTTGTCTGGCTCCAGGCCCATGGAAATGGACATGAAGATGCAGTGATAACCCAGAATGAATTTAGAACAACACACACACTGCTTCTTTCATACAAATAGCCCAATATCATAAAGAGCTGGAAAATGATCCTAAATCTTGCTCAAAACACAAAAAAAATAACTCAAATATGCACTTCAATATAAAGCACTAGGAAAAAACTGCTCTGAGCTATATTTAGAGACAAAATGGAGAGGCACCTTGTGATCTAAGGACAGGTCTTTATCACTGATGATGCAAGATGAGCAGTACAGTAATTGTTAGCTGCTGAGCTGAAGAGATGTTGAGCAGAGCATGCTTCATCCAAACATCGTGGTAAAATGTAAAGCAGGAAGTTACATTCATACCTGCCTAACGTTGCTCTTGCAGCCATAACTAGATACAATATTCTTGGATCCCTGTTCCAAATTATTGCAGTAGTCTAAGATACTAAAAATGTATTCCCACCCTGAAGGTGTGGAAACTCTTTTCCACCAAGGATGCTTCAGTCTGCTAGAAAATTAATCAAAGTAATAAGTATGAAGAGGAGTTTTAATTAATACTTTCTGGAGTTTTCCTTGAGCCAGGTTTGAAAGGTGAAAGAATCTCTCCTGGGAGCAATGGATGCCAGAAAATGGTCCTCTGCTCAGTGCAGCAGTGTCAGTGCTTCACCCCTGCTTCCCCTTTTATCCTTTGCTTCCATGCATTCAGCAGCAGCACACGTAAAGCTAATCACACCTCCCTCCCCCTCGATCCTGCACAAGCCACAGCCCAACAGCAAAACCACTAAAGAGCACACATCATTCTCTCCCTTGGGAGATGAGAGAATGAACTGCATGTGGCCTAATTCCTAAAGCTCAGTGCACAACTGGAGGAGCATATGCCAAAGGGTGAGCTTTAGCTAAGGACCTACACAGCAAAGCATGCTGAGACCAGGCAGGTTTTACCATCACCGTCAAAAAGCACGGCACAGTCTCTTCTGTGACAAGGAACCACCTCACCAAAAGAGGTTTTGGGTTGCAGAGAATCAGCCTGCCTCCTTCACAAGCCACCTGCTCTGAAAGTTATACATATGAACTGCTTTTCGGGCAGAGAAGGATTTAGTGTTCATATTAAATATAGGATGTACATCCACTTATTGGCATCTCATATAGACTAAGGCCAGTCTGGAAAACACGAATGCAGAACGTGGAATCGACAGTTTTTCAAGGACGATTTAGCCAATCAGTTCCTATCAGAACTAACCAAATGTAAAGCTCCAGAGCTCAAATAAGCTTGAAAAAACCTCGGTCTAAAACTCTCCCAAAGTAAACAGCTTGAGTCCTACTTAACCGAGGAAGCCAGAAGGCTGAAATACGCCACTGTATCCGAGTTGAGATCATTTTGCAAATTGGCTGAATGCAGAACAGGGGTCAACAAGGATGCACAAGCCCTGAAAGGACTGAAATGCACCCCAGCAAAGTCAGCAGACAGCACACACCCCACAGCTGAGCTTCTCACGGTGTTGAGCTGCAGATCTTTGGAGACAATTGAGAGCTCAGCTCTGCAAAGGGCTCCTCACACGGCTTGGAGAGCGGCTCTTGTGAAACCATTTGTAAGGAGCAGAACGTGTTTCTTCTGGTAGGGCTCAGGGAACATTTCTGACACGCTGTAATTGCTTACATGCTCACTGAGGAGGGGGGCAAGGACAGGAGCAAGGCGATTAAGAGAAAAAAATCTGTTTACAGCACTGTGCTCCTTTTCAAATTACGTTCTCTTACGTGGCTCCAGTTTTAAGCACAATTACCGCGTTTCAGGCTAATGTAATACTGCTGCAAGGACCACAGTGGAGAGTCTGACTTCATGTGCTATGGCATATATTGTTGGTGGCTCTGTTACTGCATTTTACAAGGTCATTTTTCTTGGTGTGGGAACACTGTTTTTCTTGGTGTGCAATGCCTGCTATGGAAAAATTAGAAGTGATGGGAATAAACTTCTTGATTAAATGTTTTCTCTCAGAATGAAAGGACAGATTTTAGAGCATCATAAAGTATTAAAAATGCCTTCCAAAATTTATGTTCAAGGCTTCCTTTTATTTTAGAACGATGTAAAAAGATAAAAACATACCCAAGCAGCATTTTTCCATCTCTTAATATAACTTCATTTGCTCTTCTTCAGGAGCAAAAGTTTGTAATTCTTTATTTCACAAATATACTCCACAATAGTTCCTGGAATCTAATTAAATTAGATCTAATAGAATTCTCACCAGAAAAAACACAGAATCTTCCCCCTCCCCAATTCTCCTTTTTTTGTCCTTTGGTAGAGCTGGAAGGAGGGGAATAAAATCTGACTGAGAAACATAAGACTCTGATTCCCTCTCCTAACTCAAGACTGTGAGATATTTTACAACTCCAATCTGGATTTCCAATTTCAGGTTAGTTTACACTACCACAAGCCAATTCCAACAGCAGGTCCAGCACCCATTTCTGCAGCAGAGCCTGTGCCTGTATCTCACCCATCCATCCCAAAGAGGACCAGAGGGGAACACCAAGATTTCCTCCTCACTTCTGCTCTGTCACAGCCAGACACAGTGACACAAGACAATCCCAGACATGTGGGATCTCTGGAGACACATACAGCATGGGGAAGGGCACCAAAGGGAAAAATAAGAGGGAGGAAGAAATAACTAGTTTAAATTAGGATTGAAGGGTTTTTTTTCTGTATTTCTTTTATCTATCAGCCTAATTAATTGCAGAGATTAACATAATTGAAGGACCAAAAGAAATCAAAACCTGTCCTCCAAAATCCTTCCTTCATTTGAAGAACCAAGAGATGGGAGAAAGAGAAGCTCTTTGTCCCTTAAACAATCAGACTTCAAATGCTTACAAGTCTCTATTTTAGACTACTTAAATCTCCAACAATATTTTAAGATTACGAAGGATTCCTCCTGAATCTCTTATATGTAAAACTGACACAATTCTGACCACTTTATTTGTGCAAATAGACTGCCTAAGACCCAAAATACCATCCTGTGTATTGGATAATTGAGGGGCTTTTGATACAAATTTGCCATGTCAAAAGACAGCTATAAACCATTTTTGCAAAGATCATTCTTCCCTGGACTTGCCACATCTCTTCAAATGAAATTTCATCAAATGAAACACTGACCTAATCACTTCTTATGATCTTTTCTCTCCCCAGACATATTAAGGCAGTAAAAAACCTGTGGGATTTCTAAGTGCTTTTATCAACAAGTCTGGGTTTGTGCCATTTTGCTTTCCACACTGATTCCCTACCTAGGAGTGCAGTGCACTAGGATTTTGCATTTCACTTCAGCACGTGCCACAATACAGCCCAAACCCCACCAAAATCAGAAGATCCCAGTGCAAAGTTGCCATCGAGATGTATACAATGATGCCCTGAATGGAAGCATCGGCCTCTCAGAGTGCAACTTTCTGAAGCAGGTTACAGGATTTCCCAGCTAGTAACAGAATCGATGGAGGTTATAAAAGGAAAGAAAATTGATAGACTTCCATCTGTTTAACCAATTGCTCTAATCAATATCCTTTCCCCCCATAATGTCTTGTACAGACACACTCTCTCAAATACATAACTGCGGAATCAATTCAGTTGGGAAGTATATAAAAATTTCAATTCTGCAAATGGCAGAGCATGATGAAAATAGGAACTGCTAAAGCTATCACAGTGCTTAAAGGCACAGAGTTTATTAGGGCAATCTGTAAAAAAATCACTGGATAGAAAAAATTCTTCAAGTCAACAATTAAGAGATTTCCATGAGACAGCCAACTACAATGATAATAATCCAGGATAATTATCTGAAGATGATTTTGCTCTTGTTTCACCCTAACCTTACAACAGTGCTCTAAAAGGAGTTCCTCGGGGAGATAGCATCACCCAGAGTTCCCACTTGCCCAGATGTTTCCCTCATTATGTTACAAGCCTGTCAAGAAAAGGCAAATTCAGGGTTACTCTAATGATAGCAAACACCTCATAAAAAAGCTCTCCAAATTTACTTTTCCAAGGAACATCATTTCAAAAGGCATTTCAAGTGCCCATGAGGAAAGAAAGCATCATTTATAAAACATTATTACAAGAAATCTTGCAGATAATAAAAAAAACATCCTGGAATGTCAAGCCAGTGATAAAACTGCAGGTCAAAAGAGAGACAGCATGGTAGGGTCTTACCCAAAGTGCAAGGACTCCCAAGCAGGACTCCCAAGTCCAGCAGGAGTTTTTCTGAGTGAAGAGGAGTCCAGTTTGTGACTGGGATGTTGAGTCTGCAGATCTGGGATCCCTCCTGCAGCTGGTGGATTCACTTTGTGGACCACCTGCCGGGGATCCCATGCAAACAGAGTGATGAGTACAGGCTGCCCTCTCCTTAGTTTTCCTCATGTTTTATGGAAACGTGCCCTGATGGTACTGTAATTCTTTCCGAGATGACAGAGAGATTTACATAAATTTATGGTGATAATAATTATACATTTTCTCTCAATTCTTTTCATGACTTGGTGGCTAATTTTTGTTTAACACTTGGATACAGGGCCGATGCAGGTGACGTGAAATTTACTAGCTTAGCCTGGGGAGGATGATGATCCTGCAGCTTTGCCCACTGTCTCCAACCATTGCAAATGAATGGCAACATGTGATACTGAATTAAAAAAGTATCACCTGCAAAAATAAGGCAACAGAAAAACAAGAAGTCCTTTGCCTCTGCCGGACATAATACAGCGCTGGGTTCCACGGGATCAGGAGACTGGAATGGCCTGGCTATACCACAAGCATCTATAACCCCAAGGTTATCTCAGGACTGTCAACCTGCCTCCTGTCACTTTCCAAGGAAAGCCGCGCATTTTGCTCCCCCATTTCCCAACACGGCACACCACTGGTCCCCTCTGGCTCTGGAGAACGCTGTCCCCGGGTGGGACACGGCCCGTGCCCCCGGGTGCGGGACACGCGTGGGAGCCGCCCCGACGCCTCCAGCGCGGCACCGAAGGGCAGCCGGGGAAGCGGCTCTGCCCTCGCCCACGGCTGACAGCGGACAGCCACGGAGGGCAGAGACATCCCGTGCGAGCCCACGGAGAGCCCTCGGGCGGGGGCACCCCCGGGACTGCGACAGGCGCGGCTGGAGCGGGGACGAGGACGAGGATGTGGAGGAGGAGGAGGAGGCGGCGGCCAGGGCAGGGGCAGGGGCAGGTGCACGGCGGCGGCCGCGGTGGGTGTGGGCAGGCGGGGCGGCACTCACCTGCCGCTGGCTGTGGTTGCCGGCGCCCGTCGGGGCGTGGGGCTCGCCGGCGCCGCCGCGCAGCACGGTGATGTGTAGCGTGAGCAGGAGCAGCCCCAGCAGCAGCAGCAGCTCGGCCGCCAGNCGGAACGCTCCGAGGGGAGGAGAGAGCTCGGGGCTATCGCCTCCCTCCGCGCGCGGGGATGGGGGTGGCCCCTGGACCAGCTTCCCCCCTCCCGCCGCCGTGTCCTCGCCCGCCCCGCCGCTCCCCGCGGCCGTCGAGGCGTCGCCCTGCCCTGCCCCGCCCTGCCCGCACCGTCCCCGACCCCGCCG